>MPGH01000050.1:126064-294727 GCA_001937105.1 Colletotrichum chlorophyti | reverse complement strand
ATAAAGGACTTATTATATATAAGGTCGATCTTATTAGGTTCTTNNAAACCTAAGATAGGTCTTATAAATAAAAAGTATAAGTTACCTATTTAAAGAGTAACTTAGCTATAAAGTGGTTAAGTTTATTGTTATTTAGGTACCTAATAGATATTTTATTTACTAATATAAGGTAAAANNGAGAAAAGTAGAGGAAGTTATTAAGAAAATATTAAGTTTATNATAGCTATAGATTTATATATAAACGTTTAGGTTATCCCTTTAATATAATGTTTTATAAGAGTTAGATATGAAATGTACGCCCCTATATAGCTGGGGTATGTGTAGTGCTCGAGTCAGTGACTTTTTGATTTTTGACCCAGTCGCTCCTGCAGGCTGCCGTAATTCTACTCCGCAAGAGATAGAACATGCTGAATCGGTGTTGGAGGGAATAATGGCTAAACATAGCATGGTGAGACGGGATGCATTAGTAGATAACGAGTGAGCATTTGAATTCAACCCACGAAAGAGCAACAGTCGATATTTGGATTGTAACCATAATGGCTTACTTTGTAGATAGACCGCTGTGTGAGACTTTTGTCCGTTGACTCGATCTGTTGACACTCGCGCTTCTGCGCCCGTCCCCCAACTCCCTGATCAAAGAAGCACGGCCTCTGCGCAACGGAGCCGGCATTTCAAGTAGCCGCAAGGATAAAATGTGGAGTCGTGAAGACTGAAGCCGAGTCGTGTACGGATATTCTTCACAAAACTCGGACTATTCCCGAAGAGGTGCGGCTCTCCTCGTTCTGGGGTGCCAAGAACTAAATGAAATTCAATGCCGGGTTTACCGGCAGCTCTCGCATCCCCCCAGACGGTCCCCAAAGTTTGACACCTCGTTTCCGCTTCCCCCCCTTCTGGCTTGAGGCCATCTTCGTTTGTCGCAGCAAGTCAGATGTGCCTCCTCTCGCACGCCAGACTGCGATATAACACGAAGCGCTCAGCTGAGTGATATCGATAATGGTGTTCTCTGGCCGCCCGTCAGAGGCGTGCTACCCCTGCCGCAAGGGAAGACTCAGGGTTCGTTCCCCCATCCATCCAACTCACCCCCCGTTCAATCCGGCGGCGCGGCAATTGGACACGCTCACTAGCTGCGCATCCGTGTGTTGCGTGAGACAGTGATGCTGGCCACCGAACCAACCAACAAACGCATGAGCTAAGGCTGACTCTCTTTTCTCCTTGCTTCACTTCTTACAGTGTGATAGGTTGCAGCCCGGATGCACCCAGTGCGCACGCAAGCAAATCACCTGTCCCGGCTATAGGGACCTCTCCGATTTTTATTTCAGGGACGAGACAGCCAGCGCGGCATTCAGGGTCCAGAACCGGAAGCCCAGGAAACGCATTCCCGCCAAAGCCAAGGCGCATGAGCAATCGTCATCGAGTGCGGCAGATGCACGGCAGCCGAACCAGAAGCCGCAGGAGCAGCGGCAGCAGCATGCAAGCTCCGCAGCGGCAGTAAAGGTGGCGGCGGCTGCGGCCACAGCCGCTTCGGCACCCGTAGCCGCCGCGACCCAGGTTTCTGGTCCTTCGGTCGAAACAACTGCCTCTTTGAGACCATCACCCGCAGATCCACCATCGCATGATGCTGTTGTCGTTCGCTATCGGACTGTGTCCGAACCCATTGAGGAAATCGCCCGCACGTATTTCATAACGGATTACATCACCACGTCGCCCTTTGAATATCTACCCCGGCTTTGCCCGTACGGACTGAAAAGCGATGATGCCGTATCGGCTTCGATACTGGCCACCTCTTTTGCGAGTCTCTCGCTCAAGCTCAACGACACCAAACTCATGAAGCAGGGCAGGATGCATTACGCTCGCGCCCTGTATCAAACGAATCAGGCTCTCAGTTCAACGAAGCTCGCCGTGCAGGACAGCACGCTCGCCGCCGTCCTCCTTCTCGGGTTATTCGAGGCCCTCGTATTCTCGGGGCAACAGTCCCTTGATAGCTGGAACGCCCATACCCTCGGCGCCGTAGAGCTTCTCCGCCTGCGCGGGACTCGGCAGCTGGACACTCCTCTTGGCCGCAAACTCTTCATCCATTCAAGCAACAACATCCGGACGAGCTGTGCCCACAGCAAGATCCCCGTCCCTCCCCGCTTCCTGAAGCTCTACGAAGATGCGCAGTCGTGGCTAAACATGGACGACCCTTTCCTCAAGCTGGCTCCTATCATCGATCGGGTCGCTGACTTGAGGGCAAGGGCAGCTCGCGCTGACGACAGTCAAAGACGCGACTTGGTGGCCGAGGCGCTCGAGCTGGACTCGGCGGCTGCAAGGATGGGACAGGAGGTTCCGGACGGGTGGAAATTCACGGCCAGGCTTCCGGGTGAGAGAGCGCACATGCTGTACAAGGGAATTTCTCTCCGCTATCCGTCGCTTCGGGCTCTCCGTTACTGGAACTCCCTAAGGATGCTTAGAATGTTTCTTAACGAGCTCATCTGGGCTCAGTCACTTCAAATCCTCGACCAGGGACCCGACCTGGACGACGAAGCCGACTACGAAGAACTCCAAAGGTCCAGCTCCAGAAGCATGGCCACGATCGTCACGGAAGTACTCGCCAGTTGCGGCGAGTACCTAGAGTCCACGGGGGATCGGTTCTCCGTCTCAGCGAGGTGTCTGATCTGGCCGTTGTCGGTGATTTCTGAGCTTTCCCTGACGCCTCCCGAGGCGCGGGTGTACGCCCTCGATTGCCTGGACCGCTTGGGTCGAGACGGCCGGATTCCTGAACCACTTGCGGCGTCCGGGGCGGGCGTTGACCAAACACAGCTGTATGTTTTTCTTCTTTCGCATTAGGAATAATTTTTGTTGAATCTACACCAGGCTTCATCTGTACCACATCGCATGAAAGATGTTGGATCTTGAAAATGTACTCCTTTCCCTCGTCTCTTGGAAGATACTCACATTCTCGATAGAACAAATAAGGAAGACGCAACTACGATTACAATAGCCGAAGGCCCTGGCTTGGACCGCGTACAACAAGCACCAACGCTTCTACGCCATCCAAACCCCGGAAACACCTAGGACCGCTAGATTATGCAACATGCACCAAGTCTACACAAGCGCGCCACCCGAGTCTGACTCTCACTTAGCACAACCTTCCTCAAGGATATTGCCAACCCTTTGCGCCAGCAGTGTAAGGGTCGTAGGGAGGGGTGCCGGCAGCGGTGTACCCTGTGTAAGTGGTTTCCTGAGGTACCTCCTGAACTGGACTCTGCGTCGCCACAGCTTCCTTCTTCTTTTTCTTCTTGATCTGGAAGTAAAGTGTGAGTCCGGCAATGAGGAGACTCGGTATTCCGACACCCAAACTTGCTGCAAGGGCCACAATATCCGATCTGCTCAAGCCGCCGGCGTCCTCTGCTGCAGCCGAAGTGTTTTGAGCGTCTGCGGAAGATGTGCCGCTCGATTCCGACCCTGATCCTGACCCCGACTTAGGACCCGAGGTTTGTGACGGTTGAGCGTTATTCAAAGTCTTCGGGGCCGTCGCTCCGGTCGTCGTTGCGCCTTGTCCTCCTGCCGTCGTTGCCACCGCGGTATTGGCTACGGGTATGTTGGCAGTAGCGCAGTATGAGTCATAAAGATTGAGCATACTCGTCAGATCGACCGACCAGTTTTCGACTTTGCTACATCCTCTGCTGATGCATGAGGATAAATACGATGTTGCGGAGCTTCCGAGAGCAGTGTTGCAGAAGCAACCATTGATCGACTGGCAACCGCACTGAAGAGCGACACCTAGATCCTGGTATCCGGCCACACCGCAAGGATAAACGCCGTTGTAAACGAGACAGCCGGCGGCACAGGCTCTCGCTGTCGAGTACGCTAGTTCGGACCATACGCTGACTGGAGCGAGGGCGCCGGCGGTTGTCTTCGCGGTCGAGGCAAGGGGATATGCCAGTAGGGCACCGATCGTGATGACGGAACGAGGTGACAAAGTACCAAGGCCGATCGACGACATGATGAACAGCTCCCTAAATATTTGACATGTATCGTTACACGAGTTATGTATTTGGTGACGAAAACTTAGATAGAAATTTGCCGATGGATGTGTGTGACGAGAGTTTAGGAGTTTGAACGGGCTTTTTCGTTGGAAAAGGATGGATAGAAATGGAGGAAAAAAGGCAACGGGAGATGAGCATGGAAATATTGCTAACCTGAGCAAAACAACTCTCTTCTGCCACCCCCTTATCAACATTGTATGAAACCTGATAGGGCTGAATGGCTTTAAGTCGACGCCAATGGATTTCGCTCTACGGTGAAGGCCGTGGTACACGGCTAGTCCATTTCCAGCCGTACCCCGAACAGCCGCAATGGTTCGGGAGGAGCGGCTGAAGAATTCAGTGGCACGTATGATGAGGACCCAATGTTTACGGTCCAGTGGCTTTTTTTGCAACGTAATGGCTTCGTATGCCGCCGTTCCAAGCTTATAAAATCTATAATCCCAGCCCTGAGTTAAACTGAAGGTCCAACGGCATCGCATCCAGAGTGTTTGCGAGCTCTAGCGCCGATGCCATAGGCCAATCCCAGACGTTCCATTGTAACTGATCGAGTACTGGCTGTTGTATCTTTTTCGCTGAAAAGGTCTTCATCCGGAGCATGTCCAGCACGTTGGCGCATTGGGCAATGTGGCCGTTCGAATCGTCGGCTTTGAGAGATCTCAGCGTCGCAGAGCAAGTACTGACCAAGTCTTCGTCTTCATCATCGTCTGCGATCGGTTGGCCCTTCCATCTTGCGAATAATATTGTCAGGCCAGCCTGCCAAAGCATGTGCATGCCGTTTGGGTAGAGATGGGCGATGATGCTAGCGTCCATCCGTCGGCGGTTCGGGTCCGCCGTTGCATTAGCCATGCTAGCCGCAGTCGTCCTAATCAGTCCTGCAGAAGCCTGACCGCATTCAAGCAAGGAATCCGAAAATTGGGAATCGGCGGTCGTGAACGCGAGGGCTGGTCTGTGGACATGTACCGTGGCGTTGTAGAACGCAGCACGAAGGAAGCCTATCGCGAAATTGTCCGTTGACGCCATCGGAGGCGAGTCGACACTTTCATCTTCAATTTCGATTGCTTTGTCCGTCGGTAACACACGTTCCCACAAGGCCAGCTCAGTTTGAAGTTGAGTGATCTTGCTTACGCCGCCACGTCGTCTAGTCGTCGTATATAGCTTCTCCAAAGCCTGCCCAACAATGACTGCAAGTCTAAATAAGCATAAAGCTGTATCGACTTCGGACTTTTCCCCCGGCAAAGGAAATTCTACGCCCTCATGGGATAATTGGCTGTGGTTTACACGGGATGGAAGATCGGTGTCTACGTCCTGGTCGCGGATGAGCCTTGGCATGCCGTGATAGGCGCTCGAGAATCTGTAAAGACGGTCAGGCTCATTTATCATGAAATTGAGTCATGGAAAACGGTACTGTCATACGTATCAAGAGAGTATTGACACCACCACGCTCGGCGTCGCAATTCTGTCTCCAAAGGGTCGAATTTGAACCTTTGAGAATGGCGATGAAGGCCAAGATTCTGGGCCATTCTGGTAGCCATTCCTCCGATTTGGGAAGCGACCGAGTATCGGGACGACAACTGCAAATAAATCTGGGCGATCTCCATTCCTTGAAGAGAAGAAAAAGATGGGTTTTCGAGAAGTCTGTTCGTCAAGGTGGCCGACATGGCATAATAATTCTCGGATAGACATAGAAAATGCGAGTGATCACGGACGCAAGATCCGGGGAGACCGATAGTCCCCAGTGCCAGCAGACCGAGAATCTGGTGTAGGATGCTGATTTCCCCGCATTCGGGGTCATGCTTGAGTCGATGGAGCGCTCTGAGAGTAGATTCTTTATGAACGATAGGATACAAAGGCGTCCAACGGTCGATGGTCGCTTCAAGGATGTCGGCAGCGTTAAGGGGAATCTGGGACACCATAGCAGTAATTAACTCTGAATCGTCGTCTTTTGACGGAGCGACCCAGGTGTTATGAAGATAGAGACTGTATACGCTGCTCGGAAAGGTTTCGGTGTGTATCTGCAGCATTTGGAGTTGTTGCTCGGCTTGGCTGATGAAGTGGACGCCGGTTGATGAGCCCGCGAACATAGCAACCTGTTCGTCGTTGGACACCAATCGGCCCATATGTCCCACCACAGGCTCTTGGCCGTGTCTGATCCGGGGAGCCGATGTCTCCTCTCTGCGGCGCAGCCACGGAGAAAGTATTCCGTCTGTTCCACTGCCTGGCACTGGGTTTGATACAGGTTGGCCGGACATACCTTCAACGGCACGTGGCTGTTCCCGGTGTTGAGATTGTGAATGAGTAACAATACTGACTTCTTGCGCCTCTAATACTCGTGTTGGCTCTGATTCATTCTCTCCCACATCGACGCTTCCTTTCTCATAGTAGCTAAAGGGTTGCTCAGTGTTTCGGCCTTTGAGGATATGGTCCTCGATACTCACCTTTTCCTCTTGCGGTTGCGCTTCAATTTCGTTGACACAACGCAAGGTACGCCGCCGATGGTACATGGGGTGCACTTTTGATAGTGATAATCAGTTTCGTTCTTATACTCAGAATCGAAACACGAGAACCAGACCAAGACTGACTGACCTTCGTCCCGTCGCCATGACACCGAATCTTCCTTCTGCGGGAAACTCGTTAACTTATTCGACACATAACGTGGTCGTAGCGATACTTGAAGTGGGAAAACATACCGCCGACAACGATCGCTGAAGTGATTGTCAGCATGGCTATTGGTTGCGGGCATGAACGACTATGTTGCCATACCAGACCTGTCCTAGAAACGTTCCGTCGGATCGTGCCGGTCCGTCCATGGTAAGCATTTCATCAACATCAGCAACGCCGATTGATCAAAGGGTTTCCACGATTATTCTCTATTTTCTTTTCCCGAGGTTGCATACGCATGGGAACGGGGCGAAGATGACCAGGCCACAGCGAGAATGGGCAGTAATGAGGTGTTGTGGAGAAGAATCAAGCGTAACGAAGGACGCCGGTTCGGCATCCACTGAGGAATAGCCATGGGCGCATTGGTGCATGAATCGCATAGTTGCATTTTGTGTATTACCTAACTTCGGCGGATGGTTTTCTGTAGTTACTTAGATTTTCTTGCCTGCATGTCAAGACTCCACCGACTTTTAATTTTTCTAGTTGAGGGTGTCATTGCTAAGAATAGATAAAATGAGCAGATCGAGTTTTGAACAGAACATAATACGCAGAACACCGTTGCGGCAAATGCTCTGCTCGCCACCCAATATGACCACGTGAGTAAACAGGACGAAAAATAGTCCCAGACATCTCTTATAGTACTTTGTTGAAATGTTCTCAACCTGATCTGAGATACATGTTTGCTGCCTTTTGCGAATAAGTTAATTCGCACGATGGACGTCAAAGAAGATGTTTATATCCCCTCAAGAAGACGATTTGAGGACCTCAGTATGCTTGTCCTTCTGGAATGATGCATTGATACGCTGTCCAGTGGGGCAGCAGCAACATTAAGATATTTCCCATCTAGTGATCGAACGATTCTTCCTGCATCAAATAACTTAACGAAGTGCAACAAGGGGACTGCTGGCTTAAAGACTCCGCAGTGGAGAGAATTGTCGATATTCTCTTAGAATCGGGGGCGCATTTCAGCTGGGTTTTCCTTCTACAAGAAAACTTTATGGCTTTGGGTGGGCTTCGGTTGTCAGATCGGTAGCTGGGGAGTTCTCTCGGCAACAGAAGAATCAGGGAGCGTACCAGCGTTCCCATAAGTATAAACCGTCTAACGCAGCATAAATATTTTTGACGTACATCCTGATGATGCTCTCTCACTGATTGCTCACCCTGGAATCTTGGTCCCAGCGATTGCACTTTATGCAATGAGCACTTTTGCAATGCCATAGTCGTTCGCTTGTTTTCTGTTCTAACTCGATTCGCTATTTTGACTCAACAGCTCATCAAGCATCAGTTGGCAGCATCCTAAATACCTGGTAGGATCGCACAGCTTGGATAGCTCCGCGGACGAAATATGTGCTGTTACTTGGGATGACTTTTCCAAGGCCTCCTGCAGCGAAATGTTACACTCATGGGCCTCCACACATGCCTTGTAAACGATTTCGTGAGCCTCCTGTCTGCCAGTGTACTTGGCAAGGTCCATCATGACGGCCTCGGCCACAATCAAGCCCTTTGTCGATTTCAGGTTGGCCATCATGGCGTCTTTGTTGACCTGCAAGCCAGAAAGGGCGAATTCCGCTTGGTAGAGGGAGCCGACGATTGATATGAAGGCCGTTGGAATGGCAGCCCATTCAAGGTGCCAAGGACCGGATGCTCTTTCGAAGTCAGAGACCATGCCGTCTAAAACGAGGCCTGCTTGGGCACGGAGGATCTTTGATTGCGCGAGAATGACTTCGCTGGAAATGGGATTCCGTTTCTGGGGCATTGTTGACGACGCGCCGCGATGCGGGACATAGGGCTCGGCGACCTTGATCACTTCAGTCAGCCAAAAAAAAAACTCACAACGCCATTAGCGGGTGCATCCGACCTCGTTTAGCTCGTTGGACGACATTATGATCAAGTCCAGAGCGATCTTGCCGAGGGTACCGCCAACCAGGGCGAGGTAGTTGACGATCTCGGCGACGGTATCACGGGCCACATGCCAGGTGATGACGGGGTCTTGAAGGCCTAGGATGCCCGCGAGACGCTTGCGAACGCGGATGCCGCTGTCGGTTGTGCCCAAGGAAGCCAATGTACCGGCGGCACCGCCGAACTGGACAAGCAAGCAGCTCTCCTTGATCCGTTCTAGACGCTTAATGTGCCTGCGGAAGCCAGCCAGCCATACTGCACACTTGTAGCCAAAGGTAATGGGGAGAGCGTGCTGCAGATGAGTTCTGCCAGCCATTGGCACGTCTCGGTAGGCGGAAGACATCTTCTCGAGGGTAGATGTGACTTTGCGGAGAAGGCGCTCAACGACCTCGAGGCCGGTCTTCATTTGAAGGACCGAAGCGAGGTCCATAATGTCCTGAGTAGTTGCACCCCAATGGATGTAGCCGGCTGTCGAGGCTCTGAATTCAGCATCTTGGCATAGCAGAGCCAGGGGGCTGGCTTAGACTCACATGTCTCCTCGGGCACCCATTTTGACATTTGCTCAACTAAGGGCAGCACTGGGTACCCTACAATTTCAGTACGGGCAGCAAGGACTTGCCAATCAATCTTGGCCACGTCGCAGTGCTCCTTCAACACGGCGGCAGTTCCCAACGGGACGACACCTTCAGCTTCCTCAGCCTCCGCGAGGGCGCATTCGGCCTTGATCAGATTCGCTACGTACGAACGCTCAGAGAAAGCTTGGCGTGCCTCTTCTGTACCGAAGATGTTGCCAAAGAGTGTCGAGTCGAAAACGGTGGCGGATGACATGATGGACAGGCAAGCTGCAAGGGGCAAACACAAAGTTTAGAATGCAACGGCTGTTTATTCAAGCGTCGAGTCTGCATCGCGTCGTCATCCGGCCGTTTTATGTTTTTCCTCAGTGTAGCATCCACCGGCGTAGGCTCCGGTCTTACATCGAAGACCCCACGGTGGGGGGCACGGAATAAGGGCACAGGCTAATTAGAGATCGCCGGTGCGGCATAACGGCGTAACGGCATATCGGCGTAGCACGGGCCAAGCAAACGTCCAACGGATCTGAGCAGCAATTTCCCGATTTACAAGTTGAGTTTGGGTCAAACTCAGGACAACGTGAAGCATACCTTACTACGTAGTACACTTCCCTCCTTTGCTGTTTATCGGGAGATATCATTCCATCAATATTATGTTTTGCCGCGTTGATCTCATCTCCGTGTTCTTTCTTTTCAACTTCCCCAAAACTTTCACAGGCGCAAGACTTGACCCAAGCTGGTGGTCGCTTGAGGGGCGTACTGCAATTCTTGGTCATTTCTACAATTGCTTCATTTCCATTTCCCAGTCATATTTGACTCAGCATCTGCAAAACTTCTCTCTGTATCAGACCTTAGATACCTTTATCGGCTTCAGTCGATCAGGCCATGCGGGAATCATTATGTCGGCCGAACAGTCAAGAATGTATGGTTTCAGTAAACTCACTCCCGTAAGATCCGATACATGCATAGACAGCCACCACTGGTTAAACCAAACATTGTATAAATAAGAAACAATATTCCTACTTGTGCACTTCGTCGGTTTTTCGGCCGCATCACTGGTGCGCCAGTATGAACGTCGGGTTTCGGGCAAGTAGCCAACTTGGGACATTTATTGTCATCATGCGGCAAATGGGAGAAAGAGCACCACTATGGTTAGCTGCGTGCTGTTAACAAACACAAGAGAGGCTGCTCTCAGACGCAGAGGTCTGTAAGAACATTCCGATGAGCTGACTTCTGTTTGCGGCATAGTTGTATTCAAGGTCGTCACCCGCTGTGTGGCCGTGGTATGCCTCTGCTATGCTTCAACGTGCAGCTTAGATGACCTTCCGCCTTTCTCTTTAAAGTTACCGTTTTCCCAGAGGGGGAACGGGCTCCTTGATTCTTACATCGAATCTTGCAGGTGGTTAATATGGGTTAGCTGTACATATTGTGGTTTCTAAAGTATAGTTCCGTCCAATTTAGTCCCAAGCCGGCGCCTGTTCTTGGGAGCTCTTAGCAGCTGCCCTTAAAATTTTAGATTTCCAGCTATGAACAGTTTCCTAGACTGGAAGGTGCTTAATCTTGAGCGACTCTCCGTGGAATGTCAAAGGGTGGCAGCTGTCGTCAGCGTGAGATGAACCCGGGTGACCCTCAAAATCACCAACCATTGTCTGCCAAGACCTGTTCGTAATACACTGCTGTGCTCAACGACTCCAATCCATCGCGCTCGTCCCGTGACAAGGTTTTCCAGGCTAGTCTCTTTCTCGAGCGCTCAGCCGTGCATGCGAGTCCCCGGTCGACCGAGATTTTCTCCATATCACGAAACTTGCATCCTGTGCGGTCGTCAGCTGCCCGATGCGAAGTTCGTTGCAGCATACTGCACGATGCTTTCTGCAAACCCCGCTGGCTGCTACGTATCCGTGGTCTAGATATCGTCTGTGACGACTGGTAACCCCTTTTTGTTCGCTCGGCTTCAGCAGAAGCAGATCACGTACTGGCCAATCAGCACCCTCGTCTTCGCTGACCAAGTCCCACCTCGCCGGTAGTATATTCAACCTCCAAGTAACTAGAAAAAGAAACCGGACCAGGTTCGTAACGAAGTGTTTGCCCAAATTGGGACGGGTAGTAAGTTAATCAATCATGGGTTTTCGTCGACATACCCATCGGCGAGCTCCTATCCAACGACAATGCGGCCTTGTTTTGTCCAAATACAGCCCCGGTGCTCCTTTCATTTGTCTAAATCCCGGTCAACGATCTGTATTTGGACAAACAGCGGAGCATTCCACCCCTGTCAATGTAGCATCTTCAAGGTTTGAAATGGCAAATCCCGCCTAAGCTTCTTGGCCCAGACTGTACCCCGGCTCACGGTTCCCCGATCTGGATACAGCTGCCGAAGACTCGTTCTCGTTTTCCGCCATTGTATAGTAGGCCATGTATGCAGTAGCCAGTAAGGAGGGAACGGACTGATACTAGATTAATAAACTACATCCCACGGAAGAACCCAAGATTTAGGGACCGCTGCCCCGTCGTAGGCTACATGCTAGCGCGTTTAGTCGTATAATCCCACCTCTCTGGGTACTGTTTCCACCACAGCAGCGCGTTGGGGATATCACACCGGAGCAACGGAGGTCACTGACATGGTCATGGGGTTATTGCCCCTGTTCATTTGTTTTGAATGGGAATATTTTCCGAGAAAAGCAGCCGCTGAGATGTCGGGCCAGCCCTAAAGCGCCTTATAGCGCTGCTTGGCACCTCGTTGCGGACAGGAATGGCGGAAAACGTGGGAATGATAGAGGGCCCTCGTGATGAACTGAGCTAGCCAGGACGAGGCCTCCTCGTGCTGCTCCACCACTTTATGCCGTCCGAGATCGCGGTACATGCCAGTGCTTGAGTTGCATCGCCCATTTTAAAATCGACCGCTCCCGCGTAGCTCGTCCACGGATGGCTTCAGTGCGGTTCACTCCGATCTCCATATTCTTCAGTATTATAGTTCTTTTCTTTCTCCCAACTACGGTCATTCTTTTCCTGGCCTAACACAATGAAGGCCTCTCTCTTCTCCCTCGTCGCTGCCCTCGCAAGCACGGCGACTGCCCAAGTCCAAGGCAAGGCCTTTGGTTTTGCTGCCGGTACCACGGGCGGTGGTTCGGCCGCTCCCCAGTACCCCTCCAGTCTTGCTCAGTGAGTACATACTGCACGGTTCCAGGACCCGAAGTCTCGAGGAGGTCCAACACTTACAAGTCCCAACTCTAACGTTCTATCTTAGGCTCAAACAATGGCTTACCGACAGCACGCCGCGAACCATTATGATCGACCGCACTTGGGACTTCCGTAACAGCGAGGGCACAACCAAGGCCAAGTGCTGCAGTGACAACCGAACGACCAAGTGTCCCGGAGGCACGTCCAAGGGCCAGGCTTGGATCGGCGATACGTGTGACAGCGGAACATGGGTCGACTGCACGTACGACAATGCCGCCAAGAGCCCCATTGACGTGAACAGCAACAAGAGCATCGTCGGTGTCGGATCCAAGGGTGTCATTATCGGTAAGGGCCTGCGCGTCCGCGGTGGCAAGAGCAACGTCATCATTCAGAACATTCACATCACCGTATGTATTCATCTCTCCGGGTTGTTTCGGGCCCAAATATCCCACAACAGTCACCTGACCATTCGTAGAATCTCAACCCTCAGTACGTCTGGGGCGGCGATGCCATTACGCTTGACGGATCCGACAGGGTTTGGATCGATCACTGCAAGATCTCCCTCATCGGCCGCCAGTTCATCGTCTCCGGCTGGGGGGCCGCTGGAAAGGTGACCATCTCTAACAACGAGTTCGACGGCAAGACGGACTGGTCCGCCGGTTGCAACGGCAAGCACTACTGGACTCTCCTTTTGATCGGTGCCAAGGACTACTACACCTTCTCCGGCAACTGGCTCCACGACGTCTCGGGCCGCGCGCCGCACATGGGCACCAAGAACACGGCCAACAGCGAGAACATCTTCCACGGCGTCAACAACTACTTCCAGAACGTCGGCGGCCACTCGTTCGACATTGACGGCAACACCTGGGTTCTCCTTGAGGGCAACTACTTCGACTCAGTCACGACTCCCATTACCCCCGCCTCCCTCACGAACGGCGGCAACATCTACGTCGTCAACACCGTCGACGAGGCCTCCCGCTGCACCTCTTCGCTGGGCTACATCTGCGAGTGGAACCGTTCTCGCGGCTCCGGAGTTGTCAACACCCTTACCAGCTCCGCTGCCCTGTCCAAGTTGGGCGGCTTCAAATCGTCCCTTGTCGGACACATTGGTGTTGCCGATGTCCCAGCCAAGGTCAAGGCCAACGCCGGTGTTGGCAAGACCACGAGCACCAACAAATAAACAACACATGGTATGTAGCATCAACCAAGACACCCTTTAAGCAACGGCCCTGGCTGGATTCCGTTGCCGAGTTCAATGAGTTAGCCTAGTTGCTTGCCCAGGTTGGCGACGCCCCTTTGGGTCCAGGAGACACAGGCGTGGAGTGATTTCAAAGTTATCTGAGCTTTTTTCTGTTACCCTCTGATGGATTTTTGACTTTCTTGAACCTCGTTGTGAGAGGCAGAAGCATCGCCAGGCAAGGCAATTAGCTCTTGTGTTCAGCGCATACAGACGTTTTTACCGTCAATGAAATTGATTTTCTTCCTTTAAAACGCTCCAGTAGGAAAACGTAGAGGATATGTGTGAGGTGAACTTTTCTTTCTACCATGGCATTCCGAGTCCAGGTACTCCTATCCCCCTGACACCCCGCTCCAGTCCTAACTGGGATGAGGGTCTAGTATCACTGCAGCAAAAGCATTCCGGGCTAAATCAGGTTGGTCTTTCGGAGGAATCCGTTCGTGTTGCGATAGCATAAGAAAAGGTTCAGTATGGCTCTGGTACCCTGTCAATCACGACCTCCCTGCAGATAGATCGATTATCTTCATCCCACACCAATCAGAACAAGTGTTTCGATGCTATTACTAGAGTTTAGACGGGCCATGAGTGATACTTAGGGGTTGAAAGGCCACAAGTCTCCGTACTCAGCACAAAGTGAAATCGATAACTACTTTAAATACCCAACATTCGTTAATTCTACGAGCTTAAGCCCATTGCCTAAGACCGCAGCGCAACTCTAAACTACGAAGTAGTTGATACCTCGTGGTTTTGGACGGATGCGGCTCACCGCATAGAAGCCCCTTTGATGCCACGTCCCACGTACCATTCATAAACAAACTAAGCTCAAAATAACACTAGTAGGGGCTTATAACCGCGCCAGTGATGGCTCTTTTTATTGTGGGTAAAACGGTTGGGCTCCTCCCAGTCGAATACTGCATGAAGGCCGCATTAACTTCTCCAAGGGCCTCTTTGGATCCACGATTATGGACACTGAATTTACAACTATGGGCGACTGGAAGTGAATTCGCTTTGTGGTAACTATTCATGTCCCCATCTGGTTGCTACCTCCCTTGACCGGGCGTCATGGAACTTGATGCTCCGAAGTCTGTCCGCTAAACCTCTGACCCTTTACTAGGCCCTGAAGTAATTCCAGGTCTATGGTTTTTTCATTCATAAAGTGCCGGCCGTCCTATCGTCAAGCTGCGGATGATAAACAACAGGGGCGCTGGAGCTGCAGGATGAGAGAGTTCAATCCATTTTCGTATTCATCGTCCAACGTACAGGGAGTCCATCAACTCCGGGTATCCAAATATGCTAACTGGGCACTTCATGTTCTCCGACTCGTGTACATCTCGAGGCCATCTCAGGCCAAGCCAGCTGCAAGCAAACCCAAATAGGAAACGAAACACCAGGCGCCTGGAAATAGTTTACTGCAAACAAGGCTAAAGCAACCAAACTTTTGTGTATACCGGATCCCAATTCACTTCTCTCTCTCTCTCTCTCTCAAAGCTCACACTTCACGTCGCCCCCATTCCTGGTGTATGGTAGGATACTGAACCGCTTTTGCGTTCCCCGAGAGCCAGGCATGGCAAGCCTCGTAGTGGGAGCGGTTGATGTCATGCCTGGAGGACATCATGACCATTCTGTCGGCGACATCGAGCACGCTCCTCCCCTCCACGTCTCGAGCCTGGACGTTCGCTCCGTGGTGCACCAGCGTGCGCATGGCGAGCTTCTTGCCCCTGCGGACGGCAATGTGCAGGGCCGTCTCGCCGGACCTGTTGCGCGCGTTGACGTCGGCGCCGGCCTTGATGAGAAACTCGAGGATGTGGACCGGCTTCTTGTTGTCGTCATCCTCGGGCAGCTGAGCGACGAAAGCCATGAGCACCGTGTTGCCGTACTTGTCGTAGTGGTTCGGGTCGACGCCGAGCTCGATGAGGTCCTTAACGACCCGTTCTCGGACCGTGAGACGCTCTTTGGACGAGTCGAGGCTTTTGCTGAGGACGGGCTTGTTGAGCTTTCGCTTACGGCTCGGTGCCGCTTGTTGTTGTTGTTGCTGCTGCTGCTGCTGCTCTTCGGTGCCGAGGTCCTGGAAGTGGTTGGGGAATCTGTTGAACAGCGAATCTTGGCTCAGGATGGCGTCGGCGAGACAGTGGAGGCCGTTGCGGCCTTGGGAGTCCTGTACCCTGGGGTTCTTGTGCGCCGCGTTGACAATCTTGAGCAGCTCGGCCTGCTGTTCGATGGGCGAGGAGATTTTCCGAAGCGCGTGAGGGTTGTACTCCGGAGCCATATCCCGACCGATGGCGGAGGTGTATGCCCTGCGGATGGGGAGGCCGATGGGGGCAGACTCGGGGACGTTGCCGAACGCGTCGCGACGACAGTAGTCCATGGCATTGAACTGCTTCAGCAGAGCGTTCTTCGTCTCTTGATCCAGGATACTAGCGTCTTTGGAGTCCAGAACATGACAAAAGTTTCGACCGTAGACGTCGCGCGCGTACATCTCGAAGCCCGAACGCTGCAGATCCCTCAGAATTTGGAAGAGATAATCCACATGGTGAGAAAACCAGGAGTCGTGGAGAACGTGTAAGAATGTCTGTCCGGCGCTGTTCGTTGCTGACGGGTTGGGCGATGATTCGATGGCCTTGAAGAGGTGAGCATGGTTGGCACCGCTGGCTGCGAGGAGATGCAGGATGGTGTTGCCGAAAGCATCGAGTTGGGCAAAGTCTTTATCGGAAGGCTGGCCGTGCTGGATGATATGCTGCGCTTCCTGCGACGGACCCGTGGCGGTGACCCAGGACTGATCCGGAAGTTCGTCTCTCACATGGCAGAAGCACGACCGCGAGTCGTGTTCCGGAAACCCTTCGGCGCAGAAGCCCCGCCGGAGAAGTTGATGGTGCAGGGTGAGAAAGTCGCCGGGAAGTGGTCTCGGCTCTATTTCGCCGCTTCTCTGCGGCGCGCCATACTCGAATATCCACGACGCCGGGTTGGAGTCGGCAGTCCCGGGTCTGTCATCTCCCACACGCGACCGGTTTCTCATAGCATTGCTCGGCAAGGTGTAGCGCTTCAGCAGCTTGTCGACTTGGCGGATGAAGCCGGACGAGTATTGCGACAGCACGTCTTGCAGTGTCTGCGCCGTGGTCGAGCGGCGGATGCCGGCTTCCGGGGTCGGCACGGACGCGAATTCGGTTGTGACGAGCGTCGGGAGCGGGGCCGCGGCGGGGGGATACCAAGCAGCGGATGAAGCGCGGGAGTTGTCGAAAGACTGGATCTCGTTGACGTTCGGGCTGTTTCCGGCTTCGTTCTTGAGCTCTCGGCCGACACTCAGGTGAGAACGAGAGCCATGAGAAATGGATCTGGAGTAGTCGGGAGAGAAGGCGTCCTCCGGCGGTGTCTGACGCGTGGGGGAGCTGTCAAGGGCGCTTATACGACGGTCCATATCGGTTCGGGACCGGGGGTGAAGCCATCGCGGTTCCTTGTCAAGAAGCGAACTGAGTTTCTTGTTGGCCGAGTCCTTTCTGCGGGTAATCAGTAAGCAAGTGCGCATGCACCATCGTAGGGGCGAAAGAGAGCAAAGTACCCTGGACAATCGCGGTCCCCGGCCGTAGACTTGTGGACAACTTCAACGATCTTGGCCAGTGGCAGCGTTGTGTAGACATATAGTCTGGCCAACTTGCGCTCGGCGGAATCTGTCCACAGCGACGGGCGACCGGTTTGGGTGGCGTGGGAGCTAGAAGGGGATTCCGACATGGCGCTCAGAGCGGTGGCTGGCGGCGGCAGCCTTATCACGTTGGACTGTGTAGAGCGTGTAAGTGAGGGTTTGGGAGAAAAGTAGATGTATTAGAGGCAAGCGCAGGCAACGAGCAAGTGTCAAACGAGAGATTGAGACAGGCGACTCAAGTTTGGGCGAGAGCCATGATGGGCAACGAAGAGGGAAGAGGGACGAATTGGACTTTTGTTCATTCGGAGTGAGGGGGGATGGCCAGGCTATCAACAGCTGAAGGACGGTGCATGCAGCCGTGGCGCCGTCCGGTGGTGGGAGACTGGGTGAGATGATGGGACTGACAGCCCAGGCCAGCAACACGGGACCCGGCACGGAGCAAGGATGAGAAAGNGGGGGGGGTAGCACAGCAATTTGGCAGCCTGGAGAAGAAGGTCTGTGAAGGTGGCCTGGCGGAGCCAATGGTTGGCGAAGTAGAAGAATGCGGATGGTGCGGCGGGCAGGCTGAGGACAGGGGACGGAGGCTTAGCAGGGTGAGACTTGGCCTGATTGAGCGGTTCAACAGGAAGAGGCGGGAGGATGAAGGGTGTCGGTGACGGCGGAGATGCTGACAAGAATGGTCTTGAGCCAGCCATGGCACCCGAGATGGGTGAGGTTTTCGCGCTCAGCCTACAATAGACATTACCAGAACGGGACGGTAGATGAAGATATTCGCGACCACTCGGGGCAGCTGTCCAGCTCATGGCCATTTGGTGGTTCAAACACTACCTCGACATCATCAACCTCCAGTTCTTCGCTGAGCTACGGACAGTAGACGGGGATTTGAAGAAACCCTTGCAAGCGCCGAATGCCTGGGGCCACCATCATCGTTCTCGTCGGTAATCAACGACCAGCGGCGTTGGCGTTGGGAACGTTCGTCCAGTCCGTCGTCGACTCCGCGAAGGCAGACTCGGGTCGTGAAAATGACTTCATTCCGACGTGTCAACATGCACTGGCGAAGGGTCAGTTAGAAGAAAGGGGGCCTCCGAGTGGGCAACTCGTGAGGTGATGAGAGATCCTGGAGTGAGATGAGTGGGTGGTTAAGAGAGAGCCCTGTCAGGCAGAGTCGGGAAGCGAGGGGTTCGCTGTGGCGGAGTTTAAGGTGGTCACATTAGCCCCCAGGCGCCCCGTGCAAACCCGACATGAACATGACGTGCTGCGAGTCGCTGCTTTCCCTCCCCTAGGTTTGTCCCCCACGGTCCAAGTCTGAATAGGGCCAGAGTGAAGGTGAGGGAGAGCCGACGCGGGGAGCATCACGGGATGCGACGAGCAATACCAATTTCAGCATTTCGTGCCACGTCAGTCGCGTCTTTAAGCAAGCTATGACATGGATTTTCCACATTGCACCTTCATCCGCCTCACTGGTTAAGGTATGTCGCATCACAAAATGGTATGAAGCCCAGTTCGCTGAGGTGGTCGGACGTGACCCGGCCAGCACGATGCAGTCGGACTCGAGTCTTGGAATCCGATCAAGTATGACAGTGATCTTGGATTTCTTCCAACCAACCGTCGTATCAACGGGCCCAGCTTGCCGATGTTGCACATAGTACTCGTGCGGAGGGGAGGTTCGAATCCTTCTGCAGCGCACCGCCAGCAACCAGCCACAACGATTCTTGGTCGGCATCATCAGGTTGATTTTGTTTTTGTTTTTTTCACTGTATGCCCGAAGACATTTGACGCTGGAGAGTGCAGTACAGTTCGGTTCATGGGTCAGGTTCTTGCAGCCAAACTTATTGGCGGCCTCGATAACGTTCAATGCCAATCCACCGCCATGTCATGCGATCCCGGCCACATTCGGCCAGGCTTGCAAGACGTGTTATTCTGCCTCTTGGCACTGAGGGATCCGTTCATCTCTTCGGTTGCCTCCCCCCGCTCGCTGGGGCTTGCTCTTGATTCCCGTCCCTCTCCCCCGGTCCGAATGGTCTCTATCTCTCCTTCTCATCACCCGCTACCATGTGGCCGTTCGCTTGCCAAGCCAACTCGAATCGACAGACTTCTTCCATGCCCCGCCCCGGCGACGAAAAGAAGAGCTCAGCTCGTGTGCTGGCGGGGCCATATCACCCTGCAAAACATTCAAGGCCCGAACGAGGAGCTTGACAACTGATGACAAGATGTATCGTTCCCCCAAACGCTTCATCCAGGCCAATTTACGTGTCTTTGGGTACGAACGACCCTAACCCGGCCGTTGTGAGATTCGCCAATGGTCTGCTGTCATCCCCCGTCCCGCGATGAGGTCCTCTCTCGCCAGCTTCGAACCCAGGCCTGAACGTGCTGCCCGTTCAACCCCGGCCGCATCTCCAGTTCCCACCTTGAATCTCACTTCACAGCCACACGCCGAACCACTCGTCCGCTCTATCGCGCCCGCATCATGTTCCTGAAGCCTTCGGAAGCGAGACTAGGTCCACGAGGTGGCAAAAACAAAATATTCCAACCTGGCTGGCGTCGCGGTGAAAACAAGAAAGCTTGGCCCACGGCGCGCGCGCAAGCCAGCAGAGACCAGGGGTGCCCCCGTGGTTCCGTCGGCGTCTTTTTTACAGTTGCGTTTTGGTGTTCTTTTATTCCGACTTCACACCTCCCTCGCCTGCACTCGCCGGCCGCTTCCCCTGAGAGATGCTGTCGCCGCTGGTTATTGTTATTCCTCGGAGCCAGAAAGGTAATCCGTACCTGGCGAGCCAATGTTTCCAATTCCCAATTGCGCGTCCCCGTGACAAGATTCCCAAGTCGAATGGTTTAGGAACTGATACAGTACGAACCGTTTCTCCATCATTCTACGCCGTATTTTGACAAGTTCCTAACATTCCCCCCCTCCCTTTGCCAACCCCACGCCTTCACACACTCACACACGGGGAGGATGTACAGCGAGAGTCTTGGTGTTCTCATTCCAAAATCGATTAATGACGATGCGTCTTCTTCTATTTCCAAATGCCTTTTTTTCTTCTTCCTCTTCCACTGGCAACCTGCCGCTCCTTCAGGTGTCAATAGTCCCATGCCTGGGTCAAGTGTTGGAACTCGTATATAAGAGCTTGATGCTGTTGGCGATATCATGGCCACATATGCCAGGCCCAACACCCACAATCACATCCAACACACACAACTCCCAACATCCCACGCACCTGCCTACCCGCACCACCATCAAACAAGTTCAGCCGGCCCCCTCCCACAAACAACATGCCGGGCTCCAGCTCTAACAAGCGCACCTCTTCCAGGTACGGCGGCAGGGTCATCCTGGCCTCTTCCCTTATGGCCCGTCCCTCTAACATCACCTAGCTACCCCCAATCTGCTTACAGCATGTCTGCAAGCACTGGCAGCCGGGGATCAGACACCCCCGCTTCTCAAACAAACATCACCTCGTACGCCACGTCGTCCGACCCAATGGAGAAGTTCTGGGTCACAGGACAGGGAACGGGCAGGTCGAGCCGGTCCATGGCGAGCAACATGGCCCAGTGGGACCGGCAATGGGGTTCTATTAGCCGTCGGTGATGGGCTTTGGTTGGCTTCCCGCGAAGGGGGCTCCACGATGTTGTCTCATTTACCAATTGTCGCTGCTGTATAGTTAGTCTATTGTACGATACCCATACTTTTCACATGACACCAATAAACTATCGGATACTCACATGAAATATTGCGGAACACTCTAACATTATCGATTCCATGTCACATCACGGCCAACCAAATCAGCCGGACTTCAGGAACAACGAAAAGCAGACGAACCCAACCGGAGGGGACTCTTCAACATCTAAGCTCAAATCCACTGATTAGTCAGAAGCTTTCGCCAACTGGGCCACAATACTCATCGGCACCTGAGGGGAGGTTCCAGTTGATGTAAGCTGCCGAGAGGGTGAGGGTTGGTGTTTCAATAAAAAAGCAAAGAACTCATATGCTCATAATAAAGACATTGAAGTTCAGGTCTTCTCTAATCGTCATGGTAGGAGCAGGTCAGACGCTGCCAGGGGACCATTCTTAACTTTGGGCTGAGTTGTGGACTCGACGAGACGGCAAAGTAATGGGAGACCGTTGCAGACCGGACCAGGGCCGGCATGAGTAAAATACCCATAGGAAACAAAGTAACCTATGAGTCTTGGAAGGAAGTTCCACGTAGTGTTTTGACCTATGACGGCGGCTTGATAATTGTTACTGTCAGTCGTATCAACAAGGGCGCAGTATATACTGACTTCATGTAAGCACATGTTACTGGCCACACCTCTCTGCACCTAGATAGCTTCTTTACATAAGGTATATCCCGCTATGCTTCTCGGAACATTCCGCTCGGAATTTTCAAACCCCTATCGCCCAGGACATACCCACCATAACAGTCTCGCAGGCAAACTGACAATGGAGTTGGGCGCTGCATGTTTCAAAGTCGGCACCCGGAAACTGGTTGCAACGGGCTGTAATATGCCCGCGCTGTCAATAACACGACGTCAACAACCAGAAATCTGAAACCCGAACACCACACGCGTATGACCCACGGGGACCGCGGCGGATCACCCCCGTCATGTCGGACGTAACGGCACCCCCGACAGTTACAGTCTCGTCTGCGGTGAGCCTCAACTCTCTTGGCAGGCCCTGTCTGAAACCGTCATCCGTACCATAACTCGGGATGAGGAGCGAGCTCGAATGGGCGGGTAAACAACAAAAAAACCCAATCATGACCATGAAATACTTGTCGGGCTGAGCCGAGGACGGGTCGTTGCCCCGGGCCGGCCGTCTCTTCTTTGTCCTCTTCTCTCTTTGTTCCCCACACAAGACGGACTTGATGCATGATCTCGATGGTCGGTCCAATCCATGTGCTGGCACTGGTGTCGTTGCTTGGGGTTCTCGAGGAGCTTTGTTCAGGAAATGTCCTTAGGCTTGATCCGGAGATGCGAGGAGCTTGCGCCAGGCGGCGATCAGTCGAGATTTACCCCGCTGACGCACGAACTGTCGCCGGGAGTCATTCACTCAATCTCATCTCTCACTTCTGTCGTCTGTTCTTCAACTCAACACCTCGCCAGATCTGCTCTCCTTCAAGAATGTTGGTCTCGCAGATCGCCTCGGTATAACCGCTTATTTCTAAGAAGCAAGTCACTCGAAAATCGCACTTCTTCAACCAGGGGCCTCGTTCGTCTTGCCCTCAACTCGCCTTTCTTCTGTACAGACTCCCGTTCATCAGTCGTCACCCCCCAAATGAATCAAAATGATCGAGTCAAGCCTCCGCCGCAAGCGCCCAGCAGAAGGTGAAGACACGCCCCCCGAGGACAACGAGAACAATAACAACAACAACAACAACAACAACAACAACCCAACCAAGAGAAACCGCACAGATGCACCGCAGTTCAAATGGCTCTGGTCGCCGCCCGCGCGAAAGATCAAGACCCAGCCCCACCACAGCCTCTGGAGCTACCCACTGCCAGACACCCAACTCTCCCCGCGGCGCGCGTTCTCCGTGCCCCCGGAGACACCCCACCGGCGAACGCGTCGACGGAACGCCATATCGGTGACGCCCGCGCCGATGAGCGAGTTGGACCGCCACCTCGCGATGCAACTGGAGCAGCAAATCGCCGTGGTGAAGCTCAAGCTGGCCGAGGGTCGCGGGGAGGACGGCGTGGATGACGAGGTGGACCGCGTGCGGCGCGGGTTGGAGGACGTGCAGATTGATGCGACGCTCCCTTCCGTTCTCAGCATCTCATTCGACTTTGACCGGCAGATGCGCCTGGGTTTGTCGGATGGTTCCGGACATGGAGGGGAAAATGGCTGAGTGGGACGTCACGAACGCAAATGCCAGGTAATTATGACCTACAATAGTACAACGTACACCAAATGCGAATGGGCGGGCGGAGGGGATAGTGGGATCGCCTGTCAAGCGATCATGGAGCGGAGCCCCCCGGTCGGCGATCAAACGGAGGAGAAAAGCAAGGGCGGGCGGGATATGCAGAGCAGTTCGTGCGCGGGCGCAGATTCGGCACGCGCGAACAAGAACAATGGCTGCCCCCCCCTCCCCCCCAGGGGCATCCAGACTCGGAAGGACCGAAAAGGACAGCTAACTTTGAAGTTGTAAAAAGGAGCCAAGGACAGTGAAACCACAGGTCAGCAAGACTCCCCCTCCGGCGGCATGATAGCGGGGACGGAGGCGGAGGCGGGCGGAGAAAGTCGGCCGGGGTCCTACTGAGGAGTCGAGAAGCAAGACCCTGGACTTGAGACTGAACCCTGATTGCTTCAAGCTTTCCCAACACACCATCTCTCTCACAAGCTTACTTCAAGGGGGTGAGAGAGGATGGGGTCCGTATTGCTAAGCGTCGTATAAAGTGTCAAAGTAAAGAAAGAAATAAAATTGTATTATAGGTATATAGCGAAGTGCCGGCGGTGATGACCCTGAAGAATTAACAGCGATGAGTTAAACAAAACAAAACAAACGTAAGCTATCGTCGGCGTATCACTAAGATACTCCCCTTTATTAAATCCTTCACTTAATATCGAACCTTGCTTCTCGTCTGGCCGGCAGAAGGTGAATACGAGCCTGTGAAGGGCCAGTTGCGGCCCTCTTCGCCAGTCGGGCTGTGGGCCAGATCCCCGAACGGGCTTACGCTCTGCGTCCGTCTCAGCCAGTTCTTGCTCCCTTCTCTGAAATCGTCCCTCTCCTCGTCCACCTTGTCCAGCTTCCAACCCTGGTGTCCAGCCGTGGCCGTAGTTGTAGTCGTAGCGACCGCGGGCGGGTTCGCTGTAGGTGAATGTCGAGCCCGGCCAGGGGTGGAAGGTAATGGGGTAGTGGGTGGCCCATCCTTCGACCGCGGCGGGAACAGGGAGAAAGTCTGCTGCTTCCTGGGAGATGGGGGTATCGGGATGGATATCGGAGCCGGCTTCCTGGTCACCAGTGGCTCTCTCTGCTTTGTCTGCATTGTACCCACCTGTGGAGCGGTGCTACTGACAAACGTTGTCGAGCGAGAGAGGCTGGGCGGCGGCTCGCCGTAGTCGCTGACGGCATATCCCATCCCGGCAGAGCCCGTAGTGCGCGCCGTCTCCGGTCTAGTAGGTGATATTGCATATTTGATGTCAGGGGGGTAGCCGCTGTTCATGGCCAGGGCATTTTTCGTCACGAGCGTGTCCCCCCTGGGATAGCTGATTTCACCGCGAAGTCTTTGTGATGCATCGTCCCTGCGCTTGCCGCGACGGTAGCGAATGATGAGATTGAAGCACAGCATGGTGAGCAGAGACGAGCCTATGATGGCGCCGACAATGGCGAGCGCAGCCTGCGTCACCGAGACTGCCGTGCCCTGAGCCTGTTGCACCCGTTGGTTTGCGTCCTCCTACTACATGTTAGCAAACCAGTCATGTCGGGACGTAGAGTGAGCCGACGTACCCTCGCGGCCTGTATCTGCTGCTGCGCCTGTTGTTGGGCGCTTGCCACGGCCGCGTTCGCCGACTGCGTGGCGGCGGCGATGGCGCTCGCTGCGCTGGCTTGGATACTCGCAACCTGGGAAGCCAGCTGTACAGATGCGCTGCTCGTCACCCTTGCCAGATTGTCAGCAATTTGCCGGCTCGCGCTCTCCCTCGCCGCGTTTTGGGCGTCGGCTATGCCCTCGCGTGCGCTCGCCTGGGCCTGTGCCACGGCGTTGTTGGCAGATATCGACGCCCGCGTGGCTGCGTCGTTGGCCTGCCGTGCTTGATCCTCGGCCTGCCTCTCCCTATCCTGCGCCTGTCGCACTTGGTCGTTTGCCTGCTGAACTGCTTCTCGCGCTGACTGAGACGCTGCGGCGATGGCCTGTTGGGCGGAGCGGGACGCCGCGTTGATGGCGTCGACGGGATTGCTTAGATCTTGCCGGGCATTCAGAGCATGACCGCGGAAAAGAGCTGCCGGTGTAGGCAAGGCCAGAACGACGCGGTCTTCGAGAGGTATCGGCTTGTTGCTGTCCGTTGATGCCGTCGGTGGCTGTCCCCGTTCACCCAGAACATCCACCATGTCATGGCCTCTCTTCCAGTGAGAGCCCGCTGGTAACTTCACGTCCCCTCCATCGATCCATCTCGCCCACTGCCTTTGTGTTCCATCCGCGGCCGCTTGTCCCCTTGCCAGCACTAGATAGGTAAAGAAAGAGAGCAGTAATATTCGTGAGAGACAAGCCGTCGCAACCATGATTTCATATCGTATTATTAAGCGTGCCACTTCTTGGCCGTAATTATATCAGTCCTGTATCCAGCCAAAGACCATATCGATCAATATCAGCAGACGAAGAAAATAGCCCAATCAAGAAAAGGAAAACTGAGAAAAGACCAATCCAACAAAACCCCCAAAGCAAAATGCAAACTGGACAACGGCGGGCCTTTCTAGTATTGTGACCTGCTTCGTCCTAACTGTCGATCGAAGAAGCCCCACGGCTGCACTCTTGGCAAGGGACCCGATCAGTATCACGCTTGACGATGATCCAGTCGGCTTCGCTGGAAGATTTGAGACGGGGCCACAAAGCGGCCATCGTCGAGGTTATCGAGTTTGCTGCTAGATCAGATCAGCTCGGCACCGTCTTACATTCTAATTCGGTCAGACGCCCAGACTCTGCTTGGGGCAAAGCGAAGGCGGTTTCACAAGTCCATTTGGAAACCGAAGGCTGGCCGTAAGGACGGGACCAGTTCATGCCTGCGGCCGGGGTCAGGCTGTTACAACGGTCGTAAAATATTATCGGTTCAGTTCGGAGCTTGGGTGTTGTCTCAAAAGTCAACATCGAACTGGAACCCCGGCCGTATGGCAGTCTTAATGGCGGCAGGGTGTGATAATTTCAGGGACTTCGAACAGCGGCAATCCTCGAGCTCCTGGCGTCGCATATCCCTGCCAAAGTGACGTGACTCAGGCAACAGGGGGGGTTTTGCAGGCGCTCGTATCCGAATCACGAAGAACCATAGGAACCAACAGCCAAAACTCCCGAATTATCTGTCGGCCACTTACTCCTCTCACATGGCAGCAAACTTGCCGACGTCTCCTCCTCGCTCCCTATTCGGGTAAAAACGACGAAACTGTCAGCTCCCGGGAAGACGACCCCGGTCAGATAGGTTCAAGAGGCAGAAACAAAGTATTCGGAAGCCGGCAAACAAACCGAAGCGACGGAAACCGTTCCCATGGTTCCCGCTGACAAGAGGACGAACGGCGGGGATACGTAGCGAGAATAAAATTGAGTGTGCTTGGGATATGAAAACTGGAAACGTTCTTCACATTTACCATCTATATACCAGTAATGCCTCTCGATTTCTTCTTCTTGCTTGACTTAATTTTTCGCATTTTGACGGTTGGATCTGCGAGCATTCATCAGCAGTTCAAACATAACCCATGCATGACTGACTGCCTGAACTGGTCGTCCATGCACACACAAAAACTAACCATGTATCCTAACGCCAACCATGCACCCTGCCCGACGGAGGAAATTCCACACCTTGCCGTCTTCGGCCGACTTTTTCTTTTTTGCATGGCCCAGAAATCCGATTGTGCGTAATAATAAGCTGAACGGAACAGATTGTCATGGCCCACTAACAGCTCTGGAGGTCCTCCCACGCAACTGCAACTGCTAGGCCAGGACTCTGTCTCGCGCTCGCTGATGCCCGGCGAGAGTTGCCGGTCTGGAACGGCACGAGTGTTTCCCAAATGACGAGAAAGACTCTAGACGGGCAGCTTGAACTTCTTGCCCTTGAGGACCTTGGTGTAGTAGATCCAGAAAAAGTCACTGTAGAGGACTGTCTGGATGATGCCAGCAACGACAGCGATCCACTCAATGGGATGCTTAGACTCGGTCATGTAGCGATAGATCCAGTTAGGGATGTACAGGGCGCGGTAAATGCCAAGAGCGAAGAGGTAGTGGGTTGTTATGGTCTCGGCCTCGCCGGTGCGCTGGAGCATGAAGAGCTGCGGCAAGATGGCGACGGACTCGAGCCAGATGGAGAAAGCCCATAGGATCTCCCAGAAGGTGTAGTAGGTCGGGAAGAGGATGGCCAGGACGGCGGCACCGCCAAGCAGATACTGGACACGGAAAGTATCCTGGTTGGGATCGTTTGTCGGCTTGTAGGCCGTTGTCATGAGGTAAATGATGTAGCCCTGAGAGGTGATGAAGAGGATCTTGAACACGAGGTTCCAGAGACTGGAAGTCGAAAACAAGTCTGGAGACCAAGGTATTAGCACAGGTGTAGAGGATAGAGAGACGGAAAAGTGTCTTCTTCGTACCAAGGTATCTGGTGACGTAGACCAGCAGATAGAGGGCTTGTGACTTGAACGAGATACCGGAACAGCTCTATCCAGACAGGCAGATTAGATAAGGGAAGCGAGTGACGGCATCGTGGGCATCGCCTGGTTGGTAGCTCACATTCAGCTGCACCATCTTGTGGAGGAGAATGCCGATACTGGCAAGATGGGAAAGATCCCCTGCAGAGCCATAACGTCAGTGACCAAACAAACATCTTCTGGTTGTGCAATAGTCTCATGAGACATACCCAGAACACGGAAGATGTTGAGCATCGTGGCGGTAGTTTAGCTGCGGCGCGAGAATCAATCGCAATCGCAATCGCAATCGAGTGGACCGTAGTCGGAAACTTGCAGCTGCCTGCTAGTAACAGCGCCGTCGGAGCTGTCAGAGTTGGAGTGAGGACGGTGCGTGCGATCTCTTGCTAGCAGCTGGGAAGTGTGTCGTCGGGAGGTTGTTATCGTATCGTGGCGTTGATTGCAGCCGCGAAAAGGTGCCCTAACTACCAGGGAGGAACGTGGAGCTTCAACTGCGTTCGGCAGAGCTGGCAGCTTTTTTTTTTCGGGTGAGGTGGTTCAATCTGGACAGAGCCTGAATCAAAAGGACACGAACGCGATTGCAAGCTCATTGGAAGCTGGGAACGCCACAAGGCATTGACCACCAACCACGCTCACTGAGGTAGAGGAAACAGGTGGTTTCTGTTCCCTGGCTGTTTCGAGTTTAGTGGCTTAGGTAATGGAACATCTTTGCATTCGTCGAGCTACGTACTATGTAGTGCGCTTCAGAGACCGACCTGCATCCAAGGTATGATGCTCCCCCTGGAGGGACCCACAGCGGCTAACTGCCTTAGCCTCCAGGAACGGACAGGCCAGAGTAGCCAAGCAAGCTCATCCGTTCAACTGCTGAGGTAATCTTCGTCGGGCTTTCCGAACCTTTGCCGCCAGTCCGGGCAGTGTAGGGGCGGGACCCACTACTTCCTTAAGTCCAGAAGGACTCCGACGGAGTCGGACGGGAGTCCAAGAATACCAAGAAGTGACGTATTACAAAGCTGCCTGCCTGACAAACCTCCGAACGTCTGTCACTGCACTGCTGATCACTCACGCCTCCAGAACCGATTCCTGCACATTCCACGACACTCATCGCCGCCTCTGTATATATAACCGAGGAAAAACTGGGATGCAAGTTTAAGAATCGTCCTGTTGCACCAGTGCAATTACGCCTACCCTACTAGGAAGATATACAAGAATATTATCCGTTAATACCCTGATCAACCTGCCCGACATGGCCGAACCGCATCGCGCAGAGTCGGACTACGACTCTTCCGACGAAGCCATTACCATCACCCTATCACACCGAAACACAACTCATACCTTCAAATTCCCGAGCGACGGCACAATCACCCACCTTGCTGAAGACGTCGAAGACACGCTCTCGATTCCGGCCTCGAACCAAAAGTTCATCGTCCCGAAACTCGGCCTCCTCAAACCACCGTTCAAGGACCCTGACATGTCTCTTGTCGACCTGCAAAACAAGAAGATCATGCTCATGGGCGTTGAAGCAAAGGAAGTCGCATCTCTCCAGGCCGCGTCCGAGTTCGCCGCCAAAAGAAACGCCGCCCGCAGTGCCGCGCGCAAACAGCACCGCCCCTCGAGGCGACGCGACCAGGCGCGCGCCCAAGCCGATAGCACGTACACCTTCCTCACCGTCCGCCCCCTTGCGGGTCTCCCGCACCCGGAACGCTCGCTTGCGCTGCTAAACAGGTTGAAGGAGGACCCGGGAATCCGCGCAGCGATGCGCAAGCACGAGTTCACCGTTGGCCTCTTGACGGAGATGGAGCCACTGTCTAACACGCAGTCCTCGCACGAGGGCACGACGAGACTGCTCGGCCTCAACCGCAACCAGGGCGAGGTGATAGAGTTGAGGCTGCGGACGGATGCGCATGACGGCTACAGGGACTACAAGACGATTCGTAAGACCCTCTGCCACGAGCTGGCGCATAACGTCCACGGCCCGCACGACCGGAACTTTTGGGAGCTGTGCCATCAGATCGAGCGCGAGGTCGATGCCGCGGATTGGAAGCATGGCGGTAATACCGTCGGAGAATCGTCATCGTATTATGCGCCTGCAGGAGATGAAGAGGAGGATTTCGAGGACCACGGCGGCTGGGAGGGCGGGGATTTTGTTGTCGGAGGCAGTGCCGTTGATAACAAGGGCCTGAGCCGACGGGAGATACTTGCCAAAGCAGCGGAAGAGAGGATCAGGAAGATGAACATGGAGCGGCGGGATGGCGGGAAGCCTGACTCTGGCGCATCGTCCTGAGCTTTGGTTTAAACATAAGCTGCACTGTGGAAGCGTGGGTCTTGCATGAAATGGTTATTTTGCATTGCGATGGCGTTGGCGTTTATTGTAGACATACAGATACGACTTACGAATAACGTTCTACGGGCCGTGGTATTTTCTCTTCTCAATCTCTCATACCTTCCTGTACATGAACGAGCCCTGCAATCTTCTTTTGCATTCCCGCGTACATGCATTAATCCTTCGACTGGCATCACCGCCCGTTTCATCATAACAGCGATCAGCGAACCACGTATTATACCCAACGGGTAAGAATGTTTTATTGACTGTACAGGCAACCCATCTTCATGATGTTTGTATGCCGCATGGGAAAAAATGTTCAAAAGAGACGGTGGGGGAAACTTCATTCGTGTCTGTCCCCATCCCCTCTACCCCATGTGTGATATCCCTGACCCTTGAACACCTTAATGCCATGCCATGCCATTTCCGAAAACGCCACAAATGCATGTAAACGTACGAGCGACGCATATCTCGCTGCCGCCCGCACCCCCCAATGATCCTTTTGTTCAATAGAGACCATCACCAAAACTTTGCAAAAGTCATCGCTAATGCCGATTTAATTTCAACGGAAAGGAAATTCGCTGTCGGAACCAAGTCATCGACTTCCCCGTCTACTGCGCCGGTTTTTGGTCGTCGGGTTGCTGGACCCTGATCCACTCCTTTTGCTCCGGCTCCCACTTGTGCCTGCATGTTCGTGTTAGTCAGGAAACTCAAAACACGGTGCCTCCCGATCCTTTTGAAAGTCTCCAAGGCAGCCGCAAACGTCGGATTGTTGGACAACTTACCCAAGCCATTCGGTGGTCACCAAGCTCTTGGTGCCGTACTCGTCGGACAGGATGCGCTCGAAGCTGTAGGGGATGATGGCGGGTACGCCCTCGAACTCGGTCTCGCGCAGCGGGAAGAGGTCGGTGGTGGCGTAGCGGTGGTAGTTCTTGCAACTCCAGACGCCCGGCATACCGGAGGGGTCACGCTCGGCCAGTCCGGTGATGTCGATGAAGGCGCCGTTGGCCATGTTGATCCAGCGGGCGTCGATGATGTTCTGGCCGTCGCCGCGGTCCTTGTCGGTGCCGTGGGGGTTGACGTCGAGGAGATAGCGCTCCTTCTTGGCGTTGCCGTCGGCGTCGGTCCAGTCGTACTCGTGCTCGGTGCGGTTCAGGTTCTGGCCCATCCAGTACAGGGTGGCCGTGGAGACCTGGACGTCGAGGTCGTAGTCCCAGGGCATGATCTTGCCGTTCCACCACCAGCCGAGCAGGGTTCCGTGGGCGAGCCAGGTCTCGATGTTGAGCTTCTTCGTGATGGTGAGGTAGGAGCGGATGAGGTTGCGGAGGACGATGCGGTGGTCGTCGTAGCCGACTTTGTCTTTGAAGTACCGGATGTCGTAATGGCCCAGCTCTTCGCCGCAGCACGGTTCGTGGAAGTACTTTGTGTCTTCACGCTTCACCAGGGCCGGTGATGGTGACTTGCCGTCATCTCTGGGGGCGGCTTGGGAGGGCGCCGCGAAGACTGTGGAGGTGAGGCCCAACAGGGCGAGGGGAAGAGCGAGACTGAAGCGCATAATGGCAGGATCTTGATGTTTGGCTGAATCCAGCGATATCTTCGTGGACAAACCCGAAGTTGCACTTATTCGTTTGTAAAACGAAGCAACCCGTTGGTCCAACAGTCAGAAGCTGTGTATCGAGTTCCTCGTCGACCCGGGCAATGCCAGGATTCAGCAGAGACTGAGAGGTGGGAAGCAAGGCAAAATGTTGGATGAAACGGAAGCCAGAGGGGTCGTTGAAAGGTCGTAAGCTAAACCAAACTGAAGAGGGGTATCACTGCGGTTGCAATAAGGACTGATAACACGGAACAAGTGCTGGCGCGGGATACGCTGAAATCCAAGGAGGAAGGGTATCGTGGGTATCGTCAGAGTGGATAATGAGGCGTCGAGGTGAGGCAAATTGTGAGATGTCGTTGGGTCGTGGAGCAAGAACACACCGAACAAGAGAATAAAAGACCAAGCGGACGGGACGAATGTCGGGTCTCAAAATTTACCAGGACGTTAAGCCACGGGACTGCCAAGAAGTGAGGAACAAAGGGGGATTATTTGGGATGCGCGGCAGGGCAAGTGGGAGCTGATATGTATAAAATGCGGTATGTGAATGGGATGGATGGGAAGGGAGTGGCGTGCGGCAACCATGTGAGGTGTGTGTAGTAACAGCGAGATCCCGGGACTGAAAGCGAGAGAAAGAGTGAGAGGAACAGGAGCAGTCCCGCCATAGCCAAGAGTCCCCACGGATGATGGGGAGAAACGAAGTGACGGTGATTTCTTAACCTCGCCAAGATGTAGGTATCCAATGTAGCTTACCGGGGGTTTTGTCCATCCAACCCCATCAGTCTGGCTGGTTCCAGTTCCAGTTGGCTTCGAATATTCCTCCCCCTTTTTTTTTTCCCTCCTCATTTCTTTGGGGACATCTGGGGCAGGAAAACAGGACCCTGTAGATAGTTAGCAGCAAGAGAAGATGATAGACAGGGTCTTTTTCTCGGGGAGAAGCATACACAGTTTTCCGCTTCGGATGCCCATGGCCTCTCGCATGCCCATGCCCGAATGGCTTCGTCGCCTTACGATCCGCCCGAGTGTTGTACTCGGCGCAGATGAAAGTAGTACGTATGCCCAGTACGTACTGCAAAACAACCATGCTTTACCAAAATGCTGTGTAAGACGAAAGACAACAAGGCGCCTCCCACATTCCTTAGCATTGCAGGTTTGAGCGGGTGGATGTGCCGTGTTTAAGTGGCATACGTAATCCCCCGTAAAGAGGGAGAAAAAAAGAGCATAGGAGAGGGTCCGGGTTGCCGCCGGTGGCTGGCCGGCAGCAAAGTAACAAACACGCGCGGTATTGTTCAACCACGCTATCCATAAAGAGTTGTATGAACGTCTTTTTTACGGTTTACAAAGGCGGCCTTGTTCAGAAAGCACACGCCATGAATGAACAGAGGCAACGGTGAAAAGAAGCGTGACAAGGTCCTCCAGGGAAGGCTTGGCAGTGGGTGTCTCCGGGAAAGACGGGGATAACATAACTGGCCAGGGGAGGGTACCTTAAGGGGGGAGCACGGAGTATGGGACGGAGACTGGGGCGGAAGACATCAAAATCTGCAGGCCGAGCCTGCTACGTAGTAGAGTTGAAAATGCCTGCCATTTGCTGCAAAGAGGATTGGGTCGCGTGAGCTTTAGCCAGCTAGCAGCCAGTGGACATCTGAGGATATGAATCCTGCTTATGTGGTTCCGTTGGGCGGTGGAAATATTATGACCTGCAAAGCCTTCTATTGGATCCGGAAAGCAGGTGCAAGGTGGGAAAGAAGGCATCGGTCGGTTGGGCTATCGGTTGTGTCGTGTGCCCTCCTGCTCCTTCCTTGGTGTTCCTTGGCCCCAGTCGCCGCATAAGCCGCTAGCGGGCTTGGCGGCATTGGTAGGTGGCTCTAGCACAAAGCGCCGCAAATATCTAGCTATCCAGTACGCTGGACAAACGGTGTACATGGGCTGGGGAAGAACATTGCCATGTCTTCCAGCTAATGTGTGCTGATCCTCTGCTGAAGTATGCACAGCCGTTTGGCTGAACAAGGTAGTGCGGGTAATCATTGAGCTGACTGTCCATTTGCTTATAAAAAGACGTCGTGGTCGTCGGCTTGTCTCAAATATCTGATGTAAGCTGCGTTAATCCGATGTCACAGAGTTTCAGTCAACCTTCACCTCAGTTCTACGTACTACCTCCCGTACTCTCCTCGCCCCACTTATTGCAGCATTTGCGAAATGCTTATAAGCAGTCTCGGACTCGCTTCCTGCTGGCATCGCCGCCCCGCTTGAGCCATACTACACACCTGAATATTACTCGTATAAACAGCACCAACGTCACAATGGGGTGTTTTCCCCATCAGAGGAGAGGAGCCCCTGCCTCTTTTCCCACTAGGACTGAACATTGAATCTTCACATCCAACACGATGAAATCGATGACGGAGCCAATCCGTCCGGAGCGAATAGGAGGACGTCAGTTTGGTGTCGCGTGCTCGTCACCGTCTACCCTGGATGTCGCTGCATACACCTCCGGGATCCGTGATCCATCGGCCAACGTCGAACCCCGGTTCGATTAGTAGATGCTGTCCGATGACATGAAGCTGGAAACTGGATATCCTTTATCTACCTGGTGTACATCACATCTAGCCTCTGGGCTCTACGCCCGACAAGTTGGCACACCTCAGACGAGGCAGACCACCAATTCGGACAAATCAATTGTGGACAGGGCTAGACAAGATCATAAACGGTGCCTCCTGCATAAAACAGTGCTTTTTCACACCTAGCTCTTTCTGAGATTGGCTCCGTTTCTGGGCTCGGAAACAGCGTAGTCCGCCCCCTTGGCGCTCTTCAGCTTTTGCGCCTCTCGTCGAATCACCCAAAGTCCTCCGTCAGGGCCACATCTTGGCTTATCCTCGGCATCGCTCATTATGCCTAGCAAGCACAGGAGCGCCCTTAGGAGCCTGCAAACTACAACTGAAGGCTGAACTGTGTATCGCAGTGCAGCACGGAACACAGCGGATTCCCGTTCCGCTGCTTGGCGGGACTTTGTCAAACAGCCCAGAGTCAAGTATCTAACGGGGGGCTGCCAGCCACTCATTCCCGAGGGTAAATACGAGTTCATGTTTGCTCACAGACACAAAGCTTTTCGCCTCACGACAACGGTCTTAGACGTCGGATTTGGTGATCTGCAACGCGTCTGGAGTCCTGAGCATGGGCAGCCGAGAGCTGAGACGGGACTCGCTGACGGCTGAGGAGGGTATGCCCTGGACTCGAGTTATCTCCATCCGAACCCATCGCTATCCAGGATCCGGGCTATCAAACTCTGAAAAAGAAGACTCACAATCTCATTCGAACCACTGCGCATCAGCACACGGGCCCCAGACTACGCCCTGAAAATAAAAGAATTTCATGTAGTCGAAAATTACCCAAATACTCTTTCCAGATGCCCCCCAGCCTCAGAATCATTTCCACCGTAACACATACACGCCTCGGTTCCGTTCCATTGGCACTTGGCGCAAACAGCCCCACAGTGACGCGTGGCCATGTTTCTCAACTTCCCGCCCGACGGTCGGGTGCCCCTTATCTCTTTTCGGCGCAACGGTTGCCAGGTCTTACCCCTACTTACCAGAGCAGGCCCTACGTAGTACTATCCTGGAGTATCTGATTGATGCATATTCATAGCATCTTCCACTCTGAGTCTTGAATGGCGATTGACTTTCCACCGGAAATGTGGCGCAAATGGCGTGGCTCAAACTCCATTCCGCTCCGCCCCCCCCTATCATCCGTCGGCCTCTACCGTCTTTCAAGTCATCTTGGGCATCTGGTGCGAGGCTATGCCGTAAATTACGCCACTCGCTCCCGATTAACTCAGGTGCCGTCTCCTTCCCCCGCGCGGCTAGCAGCACAAACAATTGCCGGCTTCGGTTTCAGGTTCTCACGTCAACCATCGCGAGTCGTCACCAAGACGCGTGGTTCAATGACAACCGGCACAACGTTGCCGGGTACAACAACGCTATGGCAAAGGGCTAAACTCATGAATCAGCGGCTAAATTACATCGACGGATGGACGGTAGAGGGACAACGACCCATCGATTGCCTGCCCTCAAGGATTTGTGGCTGAAGAGCCTTCGGCACCGAACCGGCCGGTGCGAGCAAACAGCTATCGGCAACCAATCTACTTCTAGGGTCGGGCTCTTCGCCCGCCATTTGCAACCACTTTGTCGCGTGTAAAATCGCCCTTGAGCAGAAAGAAGGCTGGAGATCGAACCAAGCATTTTGGTTGGCGGCTGGGATATCGGCGTTGGCTTGGCCTCTCTTTGGGAAGATGCCGATTTTTCCGGCTTCAAAGCAAACCTTGCCGGTAGCTCCAAACTTATCCTGAATCAAGGAGGAAGGGGAGTCTGAACGAGCAAACTCCTGTGATCCTGCAAAGTGCGGTAACCACCTCGATGACGGGGGGGGGGCACGACTCAAGAACGCGTCGTGTCAACGCCCGTCTCCAGCACCCTGGGGAGTGGACGAGGGGTGGTGATACACCCCGACTCAACACAACGGGACCCTGGATATTGACTCTTGCTCCTTCAACGCCTACGGTTCTCGGATCCGCCCAACAACTCAAAAATGCTGTATGTGTGCTAAGGGGAGGCTAAGGCGAATGCATCATCGAATGTGAGCACAACCTCGCTCTCGCTAGTCTGCCGGCTGCGTTCTGGGCCACGGCATCTTCATCCGTGGCAACGGGGTGCATCGCGCTTCAGAGGAATAAGATTTTCCATCCTCTCGGACGCGGCACTGCGTTCGGCAGGCAACAAACAGTTGGGCTCCCACTCAACGAATCTCCCGCCACATCCCGACGCATTCGAGAATAGCGGGTATTGATTTGCTCCGACGAGTTGACGTACGCCGCCCGGAATGTGGGATGTGGGACGGGAGATGACCCCCGGGCATTCGGGGCGCAGCGCCGGCAGCGTCACCTCTCTCCACTTCCGGTCCCTCGGAGGCCCTGCCGGCGCTCCGAGCCCATTTCGGCAACCTCGCAAGATAGCAGCGCATCAACCATTCCACGTGTGAACGTTGAAGTATGGACGGGTGATCCATGTTTCCTGTCTCGGTGATGGGCCCAACTTTATTTTGTTCAAAGCCGGCTGACGCGGCCCAAGCTCGCATATCGTATCGAAGTTTAATTTCTGTTGTGAGCCGAAATGCATGGCAACTCCTTGACATCCAAGCTTCTTGTTTGCGACGTCTTATAACCTGGCACACACGCCTGCATGCAACGCTCCCGGCACAGGCTACGAGTGCGTGTTTGTGCTCTCGCTGCGTTTGCATGACCAGTTCGTACAGCCCATGATGTTCTCGTGCGTTATGTCAATCGACCTGACTGACAAACTCGTCAGAGTATGGCTTTGGATCTCGAGGTCCGTTTGCTCTCACATCCTTTCATTATGTTTCCTAGACATTGGGAACTGGATTGACTCGGGCCACGGTGACACTCAACGCGAGAGATTCGGAGGACCCAACATGTCCGCAGTCTCATCTGAATACATGACAGGGGAATCGACGATGCCTTGTAGCACGCAATGTTGGCCGTTCAGACGTGCAGAGCAGCTCAGGTTCGACAGCCGGTTGTTTCCTCAACCTCTGTGTCTACTCTAGCATTGGGTCTTGTATGGACAGAGGATAGTGGCCGCCTACGTATGAAGCCTCGCTGCACCTTGTCGGATTCAACCGCGGTGAACCACGTCTCAAGCGAGAGGTTGGTTGTCCGGATGGTAGGTTCCCGTGGGATGGTCCTGAGGTACATGTCACGATTCTCCATCAACTTCTCTGGATCACGAATAGACCTGGCGCCTGGGAATCGTCGCTGCTCCCGTGGTTCTGGGTCAAAGGAGCAGCACAAGAACATTAACTCTCACCCACCAGGCGATCGCAATGCACGGGGAACCAGGGTATTGTAGCTGTAGCATGTTATGTTTACTCGTCCTGCAGTCAGCCTGGCTAGCTGTGGTCGTCGCGTGCTGTTTATAGCTCGAAAGAAATGCACAATGATTTCACAAAGCCGGTTTCATGGCTATAGCTGACCAGCAAGGCATTGTCGACAGCGACGCTCGCGTAACGGGTTGTATCTACTTTTTTCAGCCCATTTTGTCCATATCCGATTATGGCTGTACACTATACAGTGGTCACCACACCTTGGCTCACATAGCCGCGAGGGCTTTTGCGAACAAAAGAGCCTGCCGTCAGGCCCATGCCAGACCCATGCCATCCGGCGACCACACAAAACACAAGGAATAACGCCGTGTAATGCATCCAGAACCCTTCGTGGTATACCACATAACGCTTTCCCCCCCTTTTCACCTCGTCATCAGACATGGTCTTTCCCAGCCGCGAACCCCGTCGTCACTCATGAACAGTCGTCCGTCCTCTGGAACCAGGATATCATAGTCGGATGTTAATGTCCAGACACTCGACCCGCCATTCCCTTCGTCCCAGCAAGCTGCGCAGCCATTCGATCCCCAGCCCGGTCCACTCCTGTCGCTGTCGGGCGAGCTCCTCGGCGGCGGCTCCGGCCAGCGCACTTGCAGTCGAGTTGATAACTTCGACTACGGTGGCATTGAAGCTCGCGTTAGGATCGATCTCGGGAAACTGAGAGGACGTGGGCGGGCGAGGCTGGAACCAGTTGCTGCTAAAGTCGAAGAAGCAGCGGTCGGACCAGTTGCAGGAGGTGAGAAACAGAATCAAGAGGAGGAAGCTGCAGTAGACGCAGGGTCGGTTGAGAAAGTAGGTACAGATAAAGAAGAGGAAGATGAAGGCGGGTGACGCATTGGTCGGTATGAAGAGGAGCGGAAGCCAACTGTTTTAGTCGTCGTTAGCGGGGGTGGACGAAGGATCAACGTGGAGCCTCGAGGAGATGGGGTATTCTCACCTTCTTAGACAGAACATAGTGCCGGTTCAAGATATTGTCAACGGGGATGACGGCGGCTCAGGGTCCTTTGAAGGGTTGAAAATCGGATGTCCCTTGGCAAAGCAGGGCCGCACGTGCGCACCTGAAAGCGCCTCGTTCTGATGGGCTGTTTTGGGCGACCCAAAAGATGCGCTTCCAGTTTCTCGTATATCAGGTGTTTCTTCGGTTTCGAACGGCTTTAGGCTGTCACCGTTGATCGTATCCCAAATGTTTGGTTGACCTCGAATGAACGGCGTGAATCCCGGGTCCGTAGGGGTAGGTAAGGTATGGTCGACTCAGGGGACGGGCGCCTGGGAAAACGGGCGAGCCCGAACGCAACACAAGAGTGTCAGATCGAGGAGAACAGCTTGAGTCAGTCTAACGCTGGCGACGAAGTGGAACGCAAAGCAAGACGAAGTCAGATATCGGTCGCTGGCTGCTTGCGTGTGGTTGCGGATGCGGCTACGATGACTTGCCTGCTGGGGCACGTCAAGAGGTAGTGCACTGGGTAGATTTCACCAGTGGAATTCAAAGACGGGACGGCTGCTTATGTCAGAAAGTCCGATTCTGCAAGCGGGAACACCTTCCCGACTGAAGGGGCACGGCCCCACGTTGGTGGTCAACCTTACCGAGAGCACAGACCACCCAGATCGGGAAGCGAGGTTCGGTGGTGATGAAATGATCGGCCAGTCTCGAACGGCACTCACAATACGACTGCTAGTACAGTAGAAAAACATGCTCTACAGGAGTCAAAGGTCATCGCTACAGCCTCATGGTTCTCCAGAACGTTGGATTATGTTCCAAGTTCTCTGACCGATTTTGTCCCATGTCATGAAGATGTTTGTATCTTCATGCTGTACTAAGTGAAGAAGCGGCAGGCTCAGTGTTCGCTAGCCGAGTGCTGAGGTAAGGTAGCTAAGGTATGAACGTGCCTACCTTACCTTACCTAGGTACCTAAGGTACTGTATTGTAGGTACGTGGGTACACAGTCGTAGGAGGCGTGCACCTCAGCTGCGTTAGTGAGAGCTTGGGCTTGTCCCTTTCCCCTAAGCAAGCTCGGGGCTTGCAGTTGGCACTTCAGTTTGCCGGACCAGTTAGTCCCCGCGCAGCAGCAGCAAGAAATCGCTGACCCGGACTTTATGTACACTCACTGACCGCCCGGACAACCCACTCAACAGGCTTCCTGTGGCACCGATCCATTGGTGTCACTCTCAGATCGGGCTCCCAATTTGCAACCAATCCGGGCAGCAAGCTCCCTGCGAAGCTCTTACCGCAATAGCACCTTCAGGGAACAGCAACAGTTACTGGCCCCTTCTACCAGCAATCCAATTCAACCACGTCACCCCCCTGCAAAACTGCTCTGGCGCTACAGGGTTGTGTCAGGTTGGGCTCAGATTCCAGCCTCCCAAGTGCATCCCATTCCGTCCCAAATTTTATTTTCAGCACCTCGCTCTGTTTTCCCCTTCCTTCACCCACCTCCTCCTTCAAAAATCCTTGAGCAATTCCATCGTGTCAAGACGGAAGGGTCTCCTTGTCAACTATCCTTCGTTTCACTCGTCGAAACACCTCTCTCTCCCTCCTTTCCCTCCCCAGGGCGCCATTATGGTGTCTCCAATGCCGCCGGCGCCGACGCCCCCCGGTGGTAGCATGCCTTCAAACGGCGATCGCACCACGAACCTGCTGAATCTGCTCAAGTTCAGCGGTGCTGGTCAAGCTTCTCAAGCTCGACAGGATACAACCGGTTACCAGCAGCAGCAGCAGCAGCCATCTCCTCAGCAGCAACAGCAAAATATTCAGTCGCCGCCGCAGCAGCAGCAGCAGCATCATCAGCTGCATCAATCCCAACAGTCACAGTCTCATCAGCACGGACGCGAGTCTTCGATGACAATGCCCTCGTCCATTCCGACCCAGATCATCGCACCAGCCCGCGCCCCCGCTGACCCCTCCGGCCTACTTGCCGCTCTGATGAAAGGAGCTCACGATGGCGAGGAGTCGCGACCTGAGCCGTCTCAGAATGGCTCTTTCTCGAATTTTGGCGCATCGTCGCCCCCGGACGACACTCGCGCCTATCTTCTGAACCTGTTGAACCGGCCGAAGCCTAGCCAGCACGACCTGCTTCTGTCCGAGTCGACTCGTTCAAACGTCTCTCAGCCCGGTGAAAACATACTGCACAAGGTGCTCGCCGAAGCCGGACAAGCTCCGAACTTGTCGCACCTGTCTTCCAACTCCTACGACTACGAGCCCAACAACTACGCTCAATCGAGCGGCAACTATGGCACATATTCTTTTCCCTCCACTCAGGATTCAAATCTCCAAGTTGGTCAGCACCAGCAGTATGGCTACAACAGCACCAACAACGGCTTCGAGGAGCCTCAGATCACTTCGCCACACAACCGGACACCCAAGTCCGGTTCCATCTCGGGTATCGCCCCACCTCAGTCTGCTGGCCAGTCACCTGCTGGCCCAGCTTTCCAGATCCTCAAAAAGACCCACGACTCGCCGAGCTCTCACCACGGAAGCGAGAAGCGCATCACGAGCGAGCGCAGCCCTCTCGCTAGCCCCCAGCGTGTTCGCCACAGCATTGGCCACGGATCTTCTCCTGCAGACAAGCTTACTAACCCCACCCCTGGCTCGACAGCCTCCTATGCAAGCGTTCCTTCTACCGAGAAGAACAAAGAGACTGTCTCCGAGGCAGTTCACGACATTGCCGAGCGAGCAGATTTCGAAGCCCAGGAAGCTTTGGCCCGTGCTGAGGAAGACCAATCGCGCCCCGAGTACTTGAAAGATCTCGAGGACATGAATACTGCGCGTACTGAAAGGGAGTTCGAGGAGAGCGCCCATCATGCTGCCCAGGCCATCAAGAAGGAGCTGGACCGCGAGGAGAACAGGAACCTTCTCGAAAAAGTTGTTTCCGCTGAAGTCGCCGACGAGGTTCGGGAGATCGTAGAGGAAGCTGCTGCAGCACATGCTGTTGCTGACAGCTGGGAGAGTGCCGACCAGGACGAGATCGTGGTTATTGAGGAGGAAGCTCCCGCACCCGTCAAGGTCTTCAACTTTCCCATGAAGCCTTGGATCTCAATTGGTCTGCAGGATGGTGCAACCGAACCTCGACCCCAATTTCGGGACGAGGCCATCATGGACATTGCCCGTCTGAAGAAGGAGTTCGACCAGATCGACCGCAACCTCTACACCGCCACCGAGAACTATATGGCCTATGGCATGTCCAAGGCTGGTGGTCTCCGCGTCATTCGACAGGATGATGGCAAGGACGCTAAGATCTTCACAGACACCAGAGACCGCATCTTCAACGTGGCCATGTCTGTGACTCCTCCCGATCACACCGGCATTCACCGTGAGGCCATCATCGGCACTGGCATTAGTGGTACGGTTTACTGGGTGCAGATCAAGAGTGGCGATAAGGACCACATCGAGGACGCTCATCCCGAGCAGTACGGTTTTGCTCTGCCTCCGATGGCCTCCCACGAAGGTGGTGATGCCCCTGGCGGCGTGCTCAAGACCCGTGCCCGGACGTCGACGATCCATCCCGAGTTCTTTGCCGTAGGCCGTGGAAAATCCATTAACATCATCTGGCCGACATTCATCATGCAGAACAACCTGTTCAAGCCTGGCCATGACCGAGTTGTTGACACGGAAAGGTTGGCCAAGCAGTGTTCGTTGAAGATCAACACTGGTAAGGCCGGCAAAGACTTCACTTTCAGTCAGGACGACAGCGTGATAGTGTCTCTTGACAAGTCCGGACGTGTCAAGTTCTGGGACGTACGTGACTTGACTGCCGCTAGAGAGGGTAGCGACCCGCGCGCGCCCACGCCCGCACACACCTCGCTTGAGATCAAAGAGCCCCTCATGACCCTTACTAGCACTCCGGAGGGTGAGAAGGCCTGGCCTACGTCCGTCCTTCTGGTCGATAAGCTTCGACCCTACCAGAAGCGCTGTGCTCTGCGCTACATGATCATTGGAATGAAGCAAAACCACACGCTTCAGCTCTGGGATCTTGCGCTCGGCAAGCCGGTTCAGGAGTTCAACCTCCCTCACAGCAAGGAGTCTGACGCTGTCTGCAGCGTTATGTACCATCCTCCGACCGGTATGCTCGTGATCGGTCACCCGACCCGAAACTCCATCTACTTCGCGCATCTTTCGGCTCCTAAGTACAACCTTAAGAGTGTGTCGCAGGTGGAGTACATCCAGCGACTGGTTGCTCAGGACACTTCCATTCCCCAGCCTGACTCGACTGCCGTTATTAGCGGCGTTCGTGAGTATTCATTTGCGAACCGAGGAATCCTGCGCAGTCTCGACATCCTCTCGAACCCCGCTATGACCCAAGAGACTGACGAGCCTACCCTCTTCGAGCTCTACGCGATGCACTCGAAGGGTGTTGCTTGCTTGCTGATCAAGCAAGCAGAGCTTGGCTGGACCAAGGACAACAAGGTGCTCGCACCCGTTGATGCTGTTCAAGCTGGCGTCGTTACCATTGCGAAGCTTAAGCCTCCTGCCAGCCAGCCTGTGGAGCCTCCTCATCAGAACACCGATGGTGTTCATCCGTCAGCCCGCAACATCGCCAAGGATTCTCTCCTGCAAACGACCCCTTCTCAAGAAGAGAACACACCTCGCCGCGGACCCGAATCTGTCACACCCGTCAAGATTATCAAGGCCGAGGCCAAGGAGGAGGAGACCTCTGCTCCTGCCCCTGCTACTGCTGCTCCTGCGAAGGAAGAGAAGCAGGAGCGAAAGAGTCGCAAGAAGAAGGCAGCTGCTGCCGCCGCCGCCGCTGCCGCCGCCGCTGCGGGCACAGACCCACAGTCAAATGGCTCCCCTCGTGTTGGTCCTTCCAGCTCCAAGGATTCTGGGAAATCTTCGTCCGCGAACTCGAACTCCATCACCCAGGAATCCGTCGAGACGGCAATCAGCAGCATGGAGGCTCGCCTGCAGACCGGTTTCAATAGCCTCCTCAATTCGTCCTTCAAGACGCTTCACAGCCGTATTGACGATGGTCTGCGTGCTCGCGAGGCCGACTTTGACGAGCGTCAGCTCAAGCTCTTGAATATGGTGTCAGAGGTTCTCAATGAGAACACTCAGAAGGTGCTCGAGGCCCTCATCCAAGAGCAGTTTAGCAATGCCGTCATTCCTGCTATCTCCGACGTTGCAGCCAAGGCTGTTTCCGACCAGTTCACCAAGAGTATGAACGCTCAGGTTTCGCATTCAGTTCAGAAGGAGATTCACAAGGCTCTCCCTTCCGCGACTCAGCACGCATTGCAGAATGGTGACTTTGTCAAGGCTATCGCAGACAGGGTCGGTGCAAGTGTCGCGGCCAATGTTCAGCAGGAAGTTGTCAACACTCTGACCACTCGCCTCGGCTCATCATTCACCAACATGGCTGTTCAGGCTTGCCAGCGTGTCGCTGGTGAGCTCCAGAAGCAGCACCGAACTGAGGTGGAGACTTTGAACGCGCAGCGCCTTGCTGAGAGCAATAAGGTCGACCAGCTCTCCGCCATTGTCACTCGTCTTACTGGAACGATTTCGAGCATGGCGGCGTCTCAAGAACAATTCCAAAATGAGTTCTTGAAGTTCCAGCAGCAGATGATCCGTGTTCAGGCTCAGGCACAGGCACAGCAGCAGCAACAGCAGCAGCAACAGCCGCAACATCTGCCCCACCATCACTCTGTTCCTTCATATGCCCCCTCTGTTGTCAGCCAGGGCCCTAGCCAGATCCAGAGCCAGGCTTATAGCAACGTCCAGAGCCCCGACCGGGCCTCGCAGCACTCGATGGCTTACAGCCATTCGCAGGCTCTGACGGTGGCCAAGCCCAACAATGAGTACGACGCTGATCTGCAGAGCCGTATCGCAGTCATCAACCAGTCGATGAAGGAGGGCAGGGCTGAAGAGGCCGTTGTCCGCTGGATGCAGTCTGGGCGTGAGCAAGAGGTGTTTGAAAAGTACATGTCGAAGTACAGCCCCGAGTTCGTACGCAACCTGCCGCACCTGGTTCTTCTGACAGTGACTGCCACGGTCAGCTTGAACCTCGAATCGTATACCCGGGAGAGAATTGCGTGGCTCGAGATGGTAGTTCACAGTCTTCAAGTTTCGCTTGGCAACATGGTAAGTTGTAGCATGATGCTTGGTCGTGGGCCAATTGACTAATACACGTGCAGGATGAGGATGCTCGCGCAGTCACGCCGAAGATTATGGGTATGCTGGTTGCTCGCGTCGAGGGTCTCTTTGTACGCATTAGCGGCACTTCGGGCAACGACCCGGTTCTCAAGAATCTCTCGCAGATCATCGTCAATGCCAAGCGCGTCATTGACGCCTGTCAAGAGGAGCCGCAGTACGCTTAAGAAGGACACATATCACATGAGGGTGGACATTTCTGGCCCGGTGGCCTTTTGACGACATGACGATATCAAGTACATATTCCATTTCCGACACCATACACAGTGGGGACGGCTTTGCCACGACGGAATACAGGGACGCTGGGAAGACATGTGGCAAGAGGACATGATACCACACGGTCGACGTTGCACATATGGCCGCATTTCTTTTCCTTTGCTTTGGGAGAGAGGGTTCGTTGTGTTTGGTTGGGACGGCGTGATACGGGCATGCGAACGGAGTACGTTAGCTTTTTGGGCTTCGATGGAAAGGATCCGTGGATGGTGGATAAAAAGTCTTGAGCTTCTCTTCCGTTGTAATGAAGATAATGCTTTGGTTGTAAGGATAGGTAGCGGAGTGAGAGCGTTTGGACGCTGTTCCAGCCTGGAGACTCTGGTTTGGATCGTTCCATTCGAAGGGGTAACTCGTCTTGAGATAGTAATCGCAGCCGTCCAAGGTTTGCTCTGAATAGTCTTCTGAATGCTCTCGGTACTTGGTTTTGAATCTGGGAATAGCATCATTTCCACGGCCAGCCTTGTCTCTGCCCGTCGAATGCAGCGGCGACAGTAAGGAAGCTGCTATAAGGACTTTGATTAGGTAATCCTGGACGTTCGTTGTTACTCAATCTTGGGTCTCCCTCACCTCACCGGGAAGTGGCCTGTGCCTTTGGATGGAATGGAGAAACCTTGCTGATGTTGATGCCTGGCAGCCTCACGTCCGCATTTCAATTTGGGATGCTTCCCCTTCTGATTGGGTGAAAACCTGGCGGTAATAGCAAGCAATCACACTGGTGCTGTTGTTCTTTGGGAAGAGAGAGTAGAAGACCCAAAGAGAAAGCCCAGTCACGGCCCCGAGACAATGTGGTCTTGCATTCGTTTCCCTTAGTACCTGTGTAGGTACCTGAAGGCTGGAGAAACAAGTCTGTAAAGCAAAGAGAGAGAGAGAGAGAGAAAGAGGTGAAAAGATAAGGGAGAAGGAAAAGAAAGCCACCGACGTGAACTGATGGACGAAATCTTTGCGGCCACCCACCATTGCCAAGCTCTCCTTCCTTCGTACAATTCCAAATTTGTAACCCTTTTCCTCTCCTTTTTTTCCCCATTCGAAGTACGTAGTAGAGACAGCTTCGACCCCGACACGTCGTTTCTCCGACTCCCGACCGACCACGTCTGTCTGCGCCGGAGCCAATTGCGTTGGACACAGTGTGCAAACTGACGCCGACGCGTCAACGGGGGAAGCTCCAATTGATTTTACCCTAAAAGGTACCTTACCATAGCAGAACAAGACCAGACGGGGGACCAGAACTAGGGGGAACTACAGCTCCGACCACCGACTTTAGGGGCCCTGCAATTGACGACGTCTCTACGACGATCTACCACGACGGCGACAGCAACAACCAAGGCGATCAGTCAGCCAGTTACACCAGCTTCCCGACGTCCTCGCTAGTTACCCCTGCACGGCTGTCTGTTTTAATGCGAAGGACAGGCCACGATCATCATCGCACCTCGTCGACATTCATTTCCGCAGTTACAACAAACCGAACCGAACCGAACCAAGAAAGGACACAACGTCGAACAGCGCGACATCCTTCTTAGCCACTTGCCAACGCGTTCCCCGTTCCTGCAACGTATCCTTCCGAACGACATTAAGTATCGAACAGCAGTTCTGAGCTGCTTGCCGGGGACTAGTTCCCCCTTGCGCGCGTATGAGCTGGCAGGTCGTCTCAGGCATGGGGACGAATATGGGAAACGGCATGGGCGGGCCTGGAGGGAACGAGATGGGCGGTGCGATGCAGGGCAACGGCTCTAACCAGCCTCATGCGACCGAGTATACGCTACAGGGTACGCATACGAACACCGACTGCAAGCCAACTGTCGAAGCCGCCATTCGCTAACCAGAACCATTGACAGGCGTCATGCGATTCCTCCAAACCGAGTGGCACCGACACGAGCGCGACAGGAATGCTTGGGAGATTGAGCGCCAGGAAATGAAGGCGAGGATAGCCGCCCTCGAAGGTCAGGCAAGAAGAGCCGATGCTACTCAAAAGGCGCTCAAGAAATACGTCACTATCCTTGAGAAGAAAGTCAAAGACCAATCTGCACAGCTCAAGGGAGGGGCAAACGCTGCCGACGAGGCTTCAAAGGCCGAGAAGGACCGCGCAGCTGTGGTCCAAGAGAAGCTTCGATGTGAGTTGTTGAAAAAATTACGCAGCTTTGGGCCAGCAGCCCGCTGACTTTTTTTCCATGTAGCCACATTCAAGAAACCGACCGATGCCCAAGGAAGCGAGATCGAAACTGAGAAGGGCGGAGATGAAGCGCAACGCGCCGACCTCAAGTCATTCCTCGATCAGTGCCAGGCCGAATTTACCTACTTGATGATTACGCCGGCCAACCCTTTGCCGCCTCGAGACTCACCTCCTCTCCCGATACTCGAAGACTTGCGCGAGGGTGAGCCTTTTCCTGTGCAAGGAGGCAAGCCCTTCCAGGAGCCGCCTTTCCCCATTGCATCATCGTCACTTGTGCCGCAGACCCACGTGCGTGAGGCTACTCGCCCGCCTCCCGCGCCGGGCCACGCACCACCTATGCAACGGAGCCAGCCGACGAGTTTCGCAGTAAAGCCCGCCGAGCAGCAACATCAACAGCAGATGCCACCGCCTCCGAACCCCGAGCCGACACAGCCTGTTATGTACGCTGCTGGCACAGAGTGGCCTCAAGCCATGTCGGTGACCGCACGCATGCTTGACGACAATCTGCAACATCCCACTCATGCAGTCGAGACAGTCAATAGTGTCGAGCCGACAGAGGAGCCTCAACCTAACCGCCCCGCCCCTCCTCCCGAGACCGATGGTTGGGACTTTTCAGAGGGCGCCTTCCCCGAGTCCAACTCTTCTCAGCCTCTACAGCAACTCAGCAACAGACCTGATACCGATGCTTTCCCGACCGCAGACAACCTCCCCAAGTCACCCAACCGCGGCCCAAGCTCTCATCGCCGGAAAGGATCAATGTCGAGAAGGCGCAGCGCCGAACACGAGCTCTCCCTGAACGCGGCAGCCCAGAAGGCGGAGACTGGCAACTTCAAGTTGCGGTTTGGACTGCGGGGTCACTTGGATACGGTACGAACCGTCATCTTCTCGGGCGGTGGCAGTCCCGGAGAACCGGAAATTTGCACTGCCGGTGACGACGGCATGATCAAGCGATTCCACATCCCCCGTGTCGATGATCACGGTCAAGCGACGAACGCTGCCTCGGATCTCGACGTAACAGCCAACTTCTCCCACCGTGGCCACGCCGGCGCAGTCCTATGCTTGACATCATGGTCACCCTCTCCTAACTTCTCCACTGGCGGGCGCGCTCAAGGCGACGGTTGGATCTTCTCTGGCGGGCAAGACGCGACTATCAGAGTCTGGGAACGCGGTAGAGTCGACCCCAAGGCTACCATCGAGGGCCACACCGATGCTGTCTGGGCGTTGTGCGTCTTGCCCACCACGCTCGGTGCCATTTTCGGTCAGACCAACCAGCACGGAAGCCCCGATCGCATTTTGCTCGTCTCCGGTAGCGCCGACGGATCCGTCCGTCTATGGGCTGTCAGCGCGCCACCCCAGTTGACCTCCCCGCAGCCAGGCACGAACAGACCTGGCCCTCAGGGCAGTAGAGGCCGCGTCCGCGGTAATTCAATGAGCTCTGGAAGTGCCTTCTCTAGCACCCCCCAGCCTAACATGGCATCGAGTTCGCCCTTTAATCACGCCTTGGTTCACAACATCAAGAGAACAGACGGATCAACCGCGAGTCCTACCTGTATCACACCCCTTAGCCCCAACGGCGATAACTTCGTAGTGTCTTACTCTGATGCGTCCATCCTCGTCTACGATACCAGAACAGGTGAACAGACGGGAACTATGGACAGTTCCGAAACCTATGACGGCACAATCAACACGAGCGTCAACGCCGTTGTTGCAACCACCGTTGGCTTGGAGCAGCCTCAGGGAGGTCATCCTGAAGACGATACCGGGGCCGGTGGTGGACCGACGGGCGGAGGGCGGTCGATGGCTGGATCCGGAGTCGAGGGTGTCATCATCTCCGGACACGAGGATCGGTTCGTGCGGTTCTTCGATGCCAACAGCGGTAAGTACCTGAATGACTCATGTCCGTCGGCCATTTCACTGACAAGCATTTAAGGGCAATGCACATACAACATGTTGGCGCACCCGGCATCAATTTCGAGCCTTTCCCTAAGCCCTGATGGTCGCGAGCTCATCAGCGCGGGGCACGACGCCTCCTTGCGATTCTGGAGCCTTGAGAAGCGGTCCTGCACGCAAGAGATCACGAGCCATCGTATCATGCGCGGTGAAGGAGTGTGTTCGGTCGTCTGGAGCCAGGACGGCAAGTGGGTGGTGAGCGGTGGCGGCGATGGCATCGTCAAGGTGTTTGCGCGGTAGACCGTTTGATGAAAACCAGGTGGTTTGAAAAATGAGAGAGGAAATATACGGCAGCATAGCGTCCGACGGAAGCGGCGTCACTTTTCTTNCCCCCCCCCCCCCCCCCCTTTTTTTTGGTTGCCTGAGGACGAGTCTACCAGCGTGTTTGTTACTCTCTCGTGGGGACCGCTTGTGGGGATTTCGGGCTTGAGGCTTAACCGTGGAGACGATTTAGCTGCGGCATTGGTTGCGGCAGTGGGCTGGCACAACTGAAGATGTCGTGAGAGAGGAACGAAATCTGTGGGACAGGATACGAACGTGAGCTGACATGCCCGCGCGCGTTCTGTTGTAACATGTACTGGGGCATTGTTCATCTTACTTTGTCGATACCCTCCACTACGCCTGTCTTGAAGTGATCAGTTGTGGTTCTGTTTGTCGGTTTTTCTTGGTACATAATTCATACGCTGGGAGAGTAGATGAGATGACGGGTATGAGAACTCCGATGGAGAGCGGGGGTATTAATTTATCATAACGCTTGTAAGTGGTGGTGTACCAGATATAAAGAACAAGATGCCGATTACGAGCTTTTTCAAAACTCCATTTCCTCAACCTCCATCCCGCATTCGTTGCATTTCTTCACAGTCATGCCCTCGTCATTCTCTACGGCCCTGCCCCAGTCGTGCACATGCCGGCCTCCCCCAACGGAATCGCCAAACTTGCGCGGCCCCGCCCCGGCGGCGCCGGCGGCCTGCTGTCTCCGGATGGCCTCGGTGCGGGTCTTCCGCTTGAGGTCGTTGAGCTTGTCGCGGAACTTTGCCTCTTTGCGGCGCTTCTTGTCCGCCTCGCGGCGCTCGAACTCGGCGTCGAGCTTCTCGGCCGAGCCCCATTTCGTGTTGAAGGCATATTCCTCGACCTGGAAGCGGAGGAAGAGCATCATGTCGTGCCAGTGGGACTTGTGGGGGTTGGGGCGGGAGAGGTGGGGGAGGAGGTCCGGGTCCTTGAGCTCCTCGTCGGTGAGGAGGTAGTCGTCCTTGCACTCGGTCTTTGTGAGGAGGGAGTACTTCTCCGGGTGGGCGTCCTTGCAGGCGCCGCAGACCTGGACGGAGAAGACCTCGTCCCAGACGAAGTCGATCTCGAGGGAGGAGCACTCGCGGCACTTCTTGCGGGTGGCCTCGTCGGCGAGGACGGAGACGCCCGGCTCGAAGGGCCCGGCCTTTTGGCGGCGGAGCTTGCGGAGGAGCTGCAGGCGCTCCCACTCCTGGGAGGACATGCCCTTGGGCTTCTCCTCGGCGGGGGGCGCGCCGGGTTTCTGGCGGGGAACGAGGGCGGTGTTGTAGGGGTCGTCCTCGGCCGTGAGGAAGCCGCCCTTGGTGTCGGTCATGGCGGACATGTTGTAGTCGACGAACTTGGCAAAGTTGCGCGCCGGGCGCGGGGCGGCGGTAGTGTCGCGGGCATCGCGGTTCGTCGATGGGTGGGACTCGGAGGCCGAGATGGACGAATATGGGCGTTTTCGGGAGTCCGCTCTCGCCGATGACGACGATGATGATGACGTCTGGGCGGCGCCCGCTTTGGTGATGTGAACGTTCGAGGTCGCGATGAGACCCGAGGCGGTTTTCGGGGGCGGGGGAACGCCGGTGGCGGCCAGGGTTGCGTCGCGGTGATCACGGAGGGCTTTAGAGCGGAGGCGGGATTCTTCCTACGGGGCGGGACGTCAGGAGGTTTTTGGTCATCGGAAGCTGGGGTACCTGGGGGGGGGGAGGAAAACGTACCATGCGACGGGTCACCTCGGGCGTTGGCGGCGTTCCTGGCGGCGCGGCGGCCGCGGGTTTTGGCGGAGGTGTTGAGGGTCGAACCATCGTGTGCTATTGCGACAGTGTATACTCGTATTGGCAGGGTAACTGGTGGGTTATTGCGCGACAGTGAGGTGCGACTACGAGTTTGAACTTGGGAGACGTGAACGTGATGGAGGGGCAAGTTTCGGAGGAAGGATTATGTCACCACTTAGGCGCGAAGGCACGTGCCTGTACCCGCTGTCACCGAGCCACACCGATGCGGCGACGGGAAACGCAGTAAAGTGGTCAGTAGCCAGGGTCACAAAGACAACATTGAGGAAAGCGCGCACTAGACAAGTGGCTAGCGCTGGGACGATGCAATGGGCCGTGCAGCAGACAGAAGCTGCGGGATGATGAGCTGTATCTTGGCGAGACTAAGAATCTACACGAACTTTGCCACTTCCCATGTCGAGGGCCGCCACCTCTTCATATGATGGCCATGCTTTTTGGACACATGATGCGAAAGGTTTCGGGTCCCTCTTTCCCCCTCCGTGTAATAACCAAAAAAAGAAGCATTGTATTTTTGTCTTCCTCGTGTCCCCTAGGCCGAGCCCATCCGATCCGATCCGGCGCAGCGCAGCGCAAAGGGAGAAAATCGGGCGTGTGGTTGAACGCGTTTACTCCTCCTTGGCACCGCCACGGCCGGCACGCTCGGCGGTCTCGATGGCCTTCTTGTCGCTCTGGGCGGGGCCGCTCTGGAGACCCTGCATGAAGCCAGCGGGAGCCTTGAAGGGGCGCTTGAGATCGCCGCTGGCGGGCTGGCCGAAGACGTGGATCTTGACGAGGTTGCTCTCAAGGGCGCTCTTGAGGGGAATGATGGACTGGATCAGGAGGGGGTTGGTGTACTTCATGTAAATGTGCATGAAGGCCATCATGGCAATGCCCATGGCCTGGGAACGGAAGGCCTGGCGGAGCTGGGTCGAGTCGTAGGCGTGGATGGTGGTGGTGACGAGCTTGCCCTCCTCAGAAGAGCCCATGGGGGCGGGCTCGACGTATTTGAGAGTGGTGAGATCTGGGACACGTTGTCAGTATTGTGTGCTGTTTTGGTCCGTTGCTTCCACGTCTCCAGGAGGAAGGCCGACTTACCCTTCTTCTTGTTGATCTGGGCCTGGACGTAGAGGTACAGGATGGCGATCAAAATGTTGCTGGCAATGTAACCGGCGCGGCAGAGGTTGAGGACGTTGGGGTCTTCGAAGGGAACCTTGCGGGAGACCTGGACCATGCCGAGCATGATGATCAGGTTGGTACTGTAGGCATTGTCAGTGCTGTGGCTTCCGTGGACTTCGGGAACTGGTTCGCGCAAGCAGAGATTGCGATGCAATGGCATGTGGTGGGACGGCGTACATCTGAGGGCTAACCATTTTGGCGGTTTGTTCGAAAGAGACCGTGGGAAAAGGTGTTTCTTGTCGAAGGGATTGTCGAATGGAAGTGAGCAACCCAAGGAGCCTCTGCTGCTGGTGATGCTGAGAGGAGTTTTGGTGAATTATTAAAGGAGGCGGAGGGGGAGCAAGAAGAAAGGAGAAAGGCTGGCAAGATGCGAAGAGGCGAGCGCGCGAACGTGGTAGTTGGCGAGTTTTTGAGGTGGAGGGCTGCGGTGGTCGAAACGCCAACGGCCAGGTTAGCTGTAAAAGCCAAGCTTAGTGCAAAAAAGGTGAGGTAAGTGGGCTTGCACACCACGCTGGATTAGGCGGAGGTGGAGTCTTCCAGTCTTCCTTGTCGGGGTTCAGCGGGATGGCGAATTGCGAAATAGCACAATTTTTTTAGAGGACGGGACCCTTCTGTAAGGCAACCGACTCACCTATCTGTCTTACCTAAGGTAAGGTATCCAGTTACCTAAAGAAAGGTAAGATAGGTAGCCAACTGCTGCAGATTACTCTCCGATTTGCATGCGTAGAAGGCACGTCGTGTGGCTCTGATGCACTTGCCCACTTCCGCTACACTACTTACCTAGGTTGTTCAATGTATTATATAAAGGATATTTGCAATTGAATTTCATCAATTCGCTCCACGGTACGGATATAACGTGACTCTACCTTCGGTCTGTTGGCATCAAAAGACAAACGCTACTGCGCCAGCCCAGACGAGGTGGCTGGACCCTGGTGCCAACTGAACCAACTCAACGCAACGCCGCTGACGGGGCGCCGCCCCCCCCCCCACGTAAGTCTGCTGCAGCCTGCACTCTGTGAGGGATTCTTCATTAAAGGACACGTTCATGTAAAGTGCAACGTGGGGAATCCTTTCCATTGGAGTCCACCACCTGCCTAATCCAGACCGCTCCCGCTTTGCCTCAATCTCACACTAGGGGACATTTTATCATGCAACGACTTGATAGCAGACTCCAATGAAGATGGCACAGAGTTGAGAGCCTAAAGCCTGATGTTCATAGTTCTGATGTTGCAACCAGAGGCTACACAACAATGCCTTTTGTCCCGTCCAATGCAAGCTTGGAACACTCGCAAGTGTAAGCGATCAGTCTCAACGGCAGCCTTGATTTGTCAATGAATATTGTTCAAGTATATATACCAGGAAAACTCTAGGTCTCCTTCACAAGGTGAATATCTACATCCAGAATTCCGTTGTCTCCCGAGCTACGACGCTCTTTCTTGGGAGGTTGATGGAGGAGAGCAAGCAAAGCGCCAGGCTAAGCTGTTTCTCCCAAGTGCCAGGTCGATGATCACCCAAGTCGATACGTACCCCGCATCCAATGGTGCACGGTCCACCAGAGGCGCTTGCTGCATTTGGATAAAGCGAGACCATCACGAAGTCTTGACTTAAGCAAAAGACTTCAACGTAGGCAGATATCCCGTGTACGCCTTGCCCGTCGTCGGCTCCATGCTGTACATGTAATCACCCCACCAAGGGCCTGCAGCCCACCAAAGCACTCTGAAGGATTGTCAGTCTGGTGTAAATAAGACGAGAAACCATCGGCAAGTTTTGACTCACCCCTTCCACTGCTCAGAATTGTCCGCCAGGTGCTGGAGCGCTCCCTTAACGGCAGTCTGACACTGCTCGTTGACTCCAGCACCGATCTCGCCGAGAACACCCTGCTTGTTGTTGTCCTTGAGCCACTTGGTGGCGGTGGCGAGACGTTCAGCACCGATGGTGCTGCTGACACAAGCCTCGTTCGTGCCGGAGCCGTCCGAGTCGAGGTACTGGTGCATCTCGTAGAAGAGGAGCTTGCCGGTCGGGTCGGCTGGGTCCTTGAGGTCCTTGAGAGCATCACCGGAACCGCTCTCGATCTGGGACAGAGTCTGTTAGCTTACACATCCTGCTGGGCTTGTCTTGGACTACACGTACCCAATGCCAAGCACCCGAGTATGAGTTGCCCTCGATCCAGATGAACTGCTTGGTGGCACCGGCCGCGCGGATGTTGTCGATGGCGGCCTGGTTGAGTTCCGCGACCAGCTTGTTATCCATGTCGTGGTACTCGTTGTTGGTGTCGAAGATGACCTTGTCGTTGTCCTTGAACCGGGCAGCAACCGTCTTCCACCACGCGCCGAAGTCAGCAGAGCTGGTGATAATGTTGCCGTAGTATCTGCCATAGTTGTGAGGGTCGATGACGGCGTATGATCCCTTTGACGTGACGTCCTTGACGAGCTGCGGTGATGTTAATACTCGTGTGTCGGCCACTGTGGCCATGTCCGGACTTACATCTTCGAGACCGGAAAAGTAGTCTTCGTTGATGCTACCCGTCAACTTGTCGGGGATGATACGCTCCATCATCGTGCCGATACGGAAGGTGTTGAGTCCCTGGGATCTCAGCGTCTGATGGTCCGGTCAGCCAACGATTGTCTACAAACTTAAGATGGCATTGCACCCACGTCGATGGCCGTCTTGTTGGGCCATGTGTACTCCTTGCCCAGCTTGCCGGGCAGGGTGTTTTGACCGAATTCGCCACCGCTCTCGTTGACACCCGTAAAGAGGAACTTGCCGGCACGCTTCTCTTTGGCGCCGTCAATGGGGGCCGCCAGNGGGGGGGGGGGGGGGGGGAGGGGAATTGAAAGAATGGAATTGGGTTAGACTAGCTAAGAAAAGAAGGTAAGAAGGTCGGATGAAGTCCACGAAGCCAAGGCCATTCCCTCTGGCTGGCCATGAACATGGCGGGCTTTATACAGCCGTATTCTTCGCAGTCTTCGCCCCCTCTTCCTTCCCATTTTACAGTTCAAGGGGCGTATTTCGATCATCGGGACTCCTTCAGGGGCCCATCGTGACGGAATCGCACGTTCCGTCCCATGTATACAAACGAAACGACCTTCGATTCGTGGGATAGATGAGACGTAATGAACGGGACCTGGCTAGTGTGCGTCCGGTCGGAAGCTGCGAGCCTCACTGGTTAAGCTTCCTTGGCTTGGACGATTTGCCGTGTGGGGTAGACCCGACAGGGCGATGGAAGAGTTCTGGCGTGAACAGCATGGTGCGAGCCTCTTCGGACGTTCACAGAGTTTGATGCCGAAAATGCCGAGGGCCGCGGTGATACTGGCAGCTGGGGGAGGTCTAATGCGCCAGTTAGATTACATGCAGGATTCCTGTCACGAAACTTCTCCAAATATACGTCACCGAGAGCTTTAGTTTAACAGAACGTCGCACTGTTCAGCACGTGGGTAAATTTGCGCAAGTGGCGACTCAAGTGCCGGCAGGGTGCAGCAAAGGAGAAGTGCCGCGTATTTACCGAGTTTGGTTTCGAGCAAAGAAGCTTCAAAGTTGGCGTCGTCTGATGTTGGTCCCAAAGGGGTGAACTACTACGTAGTAAGTTGGACGTTTCAAGCCATCGGGGGGACTCCCTCCGCGTGGTATAGCACCTGGATATTGACGGACCGCCAACTGGACCACTTTCCCCACAACGATCATCAAAGTGCGAACCACGGCCTCGGGGATATGAGATTGGTAAGGTCACAGACTAAGCGAAGCAGAAAGAGGTTTTGAGGCGGTGGAATAAGCTAACAGCCAGGTATGGCGTTGTTGAAAAGCGAATGACATAAAAAGGGTTCACTTCGTGTTGAAGTCTTGATTTAAACAAGATATTACGTGATGCAGGCGAGTATTCCTTCTGTTGTTCTCAGCAGCGGATTCCGGACAGCGTGATCCTTGAATAAACTCTAACTCCGGACATGTCGTTTCGTATAGAGTTCGACGTACAAAACAAAGGCGTCGAGAGTCAAGTTGACCGATGTCGTCGGTCTTGGAAGCTTGAGGAGACGGCCGGGGCAATTGAGCAGATGTCTTCAATGAATACCTGTAGACAATGCTAGATACGGCTATAAGTGATACCTGATGAGAATCAAGGTGATAGTCGTCCTTTGATGTGATTCGCATTAACGCCGTGTCAGGAGCCTCTCTTGAAGTTGGGCGGGCTGGTGGTTGGCTAGGCGGTACTCAAAAATCGGGTCGGAGGCACGGAGCTACGGTCCTCACGTGACGCGGACAAATTCTGGAAGCTCGGAAATTCTTCCTGCGCCGCCCCAGCATCGCGACGGCATTGAGAGCCACTGGACTGAGGTTAAGGTACCTTCGCTATCACTACCAGACAGGGTCAATATCTCGTAACAAGGAGTCGCGACAATGCAGCCGACAAGACACCTCCTGAAGAGATCCGTGTGGAAGGGTAAGTCGCTCGACCTTGGATGCACTGCGTTTCAGCAATGGAAATGTAAACTGACGATCGTCGCCAGGCCCGCACATTGTCCCGTAAGAACAATCCCCTCGATCCCCTCGAGCGCCTCGATTGATTCGACTTTGACTCTGACCATGGTGCAAACACAGCCTGCCCATTGTGCGACCGGCCCCCGGGCAGAAGGTTCAGCCTATTCGGACGCAAGCTCGATCTGCGACAATCCTGCCCAACTTCGTCGGCCTCAAGTTCCAGGTTTACAACGGCAAGACTTACATCGACGTGACAATTACGGAAGATATGGTCGGACACAAGCTAGGAGAATTTTCACCGTGAGAGATCTAAAAGCACCCAATGGAGGGAGTACCTGGCATGCTAACGCGTGCCCTACAGAACGAGAAAGCCTTTCATCTGGACCAGGCTGTAAGGGGAACGCTTCTCAAGCAGCATTCGGACGGCGTTTCCTGGATGGGACGGGGAAGAAAATGGACACACTTGTACAACACTGTCAAAGATACCAGCGATATACTGTAGCTTTAAAATATCGGCCCTTGACGGCCTTTGATGATGCTCTACTACTCTTTATATGCGTGTCTAACTTATCATTCTGTGTCGCCATCGACTTTGCGCATCCCAGAACCGGACCTCCTGGGCCATGACTTGGCCTGGCCCCCAGACGCCGAAACAAAAACCATCCAACGCCGTGGTATATGTACACCTGCCCCAAAGTTCGAAAAAAAACCGTAGCCGAAGACGTCCTACCTCACCGATAGAACTCGCTCCTCTTGACGTTGACGCCGTACTCCCCCACAGCCATGCCGAGATCCTCCATTGTCAGCACCGTGCGGTTCTGGCTACCTCCCTGACCACCGCCACCGTAGCCCGGTCGCTGAATGCCGAGGGGACCACCGCGTCCTTGGTCTTTTGCGCCAGTAGGGCCCGTCGGCTGGCCGGGAATCGGAAAGCCGGCCGCGGCGCCGAGGTTGCCCATGGGGTTGTTGGCGTTAGAGTTTGAGGCGCGGATGCGACTGTATTGGTATGCGTCGGCTGAGATGTCGGCGATGAACTTCTGCGTCGCGAGGGCGAGGAGGCGCGCGAGTCGTGGGTCGGTCTGGGGTGGTGGAGGAAGCCCGGCCTTGGTCATGTAGTAGTTGGTGACGGCATCCGGGATCTGTTGGGTAGGTGAAATAGATGTTAGACATGGTCACGTCAGGGCCGCGCCAGTGGTGTATTAGACTTACGATTGGAGCGTAGTCGTCCATCTTTGTAAGAAACTCGCGGAGAGACATGTCTTTACGGGTGATGGCCTTGGGTTCAGGACCAGGAGCGACTGCCTCAGGAACTGTGGTGTCCGCGCCAGGCGCTGTCGAGTCGCCAGCGGCACCGGCAGCAGTTGCAGGAGCCGCAGTGGCGGTAGCAGCAGCAGCAGCCGGTGCTTCCTGGGTGCTGGGAGCAGTGGGCGCCTGTTCGGCGTTCTCGGATGCGTTAGTGGACATATCGATTGCAACAGGCGCAATGAAAATGTCTTGAGAGGATATATGGCGTCTGGTGTTGCGACGCGACCGTCAAGCGAGGCTGATGAGGCTAGTGATGTAACGAGCTTCGGATTGCGGTTGGAGAAGTGGCGCTCGAAGCTAGGCACGTGATCAGATCAACCTCTGGGTCAACTATGAAAAGTGGGGTTATTTCTTCCTGGAATTCCTCTCCTGAGCTCACCAGTTGGCCGTCCCAGATTGCTGTCAACCGTGCAGATGTGACAGACCTCCTACAGCTCAGGCCAGAATCGAGACTTGTTGGAGGTTAAGATCACCTAAACCGTCATCATAACGCTGAATGCGATAGTGGAAATTCTTTCATGTCTTCATGGTGTAGGTGATGCTCTGCTTGATGGCTGTTATCGAGAGCGCATCGTATAAGTAGTCTATTCTTCTGGGTTTCAGTTTACCTAACACTCCGGCGCGACTGCTAAGTGGTTGCAGCTCTGGACCGCGGACGTTCCTGCTCTATTGAATGAATGTCATAGCTGGGGTTGGATATCTCTGGTAATGGTACCATCTGCAGAAATGGCTGATCATGGTTCGGAATTACGAAGCGATAGCGGGAATCCCCAGCCCTCTATTTCTGTCTCAACTTTTAGCCTATAGTGGCATAGGTGTTCACGCGGTCGGTGAATCTAAGAGTCTGAAGAACTCTTCGAGAGCATGCATAGCTGCTTGAAGTAGGCCAAGCTTGAGGCCTGTCGATTGAGCTGCGAAGATTGTGGTGGTTTCCAAACATTGTGAGATTTTTCGGATAAGCTCAACACCCGAGACTCGACGTTGCTACGAAGGATGTATTAGGTCCAACAAACATGCATCGTACATCACTCAAATTGACCTGTTCGAGTAGCCACATCTTGTCCTGACGCTTTGTGCCAGCGTCGTGTTACCAACAGACAAAAGCCGCTTGAGCCGTATGCGTCGCAACAGTGAGGCGAACAACGGCGTACATGGGCGCAAGGCTTGCACACAACGAGGCTTACAGCGACCAGGACATTTGACAAACTTACTCCGGAAGAACATCGCTCCTGATAACTGCTTGGTTAATGATAACGGTAAAAGTCGCGGTGCTGCCCCTGCAGGCAAACAACTGGTCACGAGGGTCAATAGATATGCTTTACGAGCTGGGAACCCAAACACAATGATGAAACGCAACAGGTGAGAAGTGGTTGGAACAACCAGGACTGTTGAAGTCTTATCGCAACTGGAGAGCTTCTTCGGTAGAACGGGTAGGTCGCATCTATTGCATCTAAACCAGTGACCAGCGACAAGCTGGTTCGCTAATGATTTAAAGGACACGGCGATGGCAAAATGAGACCAAGATCTCAAAATCATATATATCATAATTCAGTATCCGTACTTCAACACTTACAATGACGTAGGCAAAGGTTCGAAGTCTGAAGTGCCAGCTTAGAGGGTATTTCTTCTTTGTATGCCAAGCACTTTCTTTTCAATTCGCGCCGTTGAGCTCCAAAGACTCCCGCGAATCCTTCATGTTCATCGGGTGTCAAAAGATACATGACACTGTTCGTGAGTCTTGAAAAACCGAACGAGCCGTAGAGGCATCAGTGATATCGTGTCAACGGATCTTGGTAAGCAGTGCATAGTAATCAACAAGCTTGCAACATGGGCGTTCTGCGCCACATAGTAATCAAGAAATCTGGGATGTGGGCATGTTGCGTTGCATAGTAATCAGCAAATTCGTACCATAGGAGCCAATCATTGGCTACTCCTCACCAAAATACCTGTGTGAAGTTTCTCAACGCTTGTGCTTGACTGAAGAATGCCGGCGGCATCGGTAAAACACTCTTACTCTTTCTCCGCGCGCTCTTTCTTCTTGACTGATATTGCAACCGGTCATTGCATAACCGGCTGCGGTTGAATGCCGTCGGCCTTCAACGATACAGAACCAGATTTGTCATCACCATATCCCATTCTCTTATACAGGCTAAGGAGTGATCGCATGATGCAATCCTCGGTTGACTTGAATCCACCTGCCGGGACAGTCAATTCCTAGGAAAGAAGCTACCAGATTGGACCATGAGACCCCTTCCCTGTATGGTTCTACCTCGTCAATCGATTCACCGTCTAGACGCGTACGACGCGTGCTGCAACCTGAAGAAACGTCGGCCCTCATGCTAAATTAGGGTACATCATGGGGAAAGGTTCTGATTTCCAATCAATTTGAGTGATATGCTAAGACCGGTGTCACCAAGTTCATGGTCACTAAGATGCTCTGTATATAATCTGCCAGAAATTGTCCATGTCTGATTGTGGTCGTAACACTCCAACTACGCTTTCTAACATAATTCAGTCGATTATTCTATCACCTACCACAAAGTACTCAAGATGAGCGCACCTGAAACCTACCTTATCACTGGCGCGAACCGCGGCATCGGTCGTGGCTTCGTCCAGCGCATCCTCCAGAAGCCTTCCATCACTGTTATCGCTGCCGTGCGCGATCCCTCACACCCAACATCCAAGTCCCTCGCCGATTTGCCAAAGGGCCCCGACACCAAGCTTATCGTTGTCAAGCTGGACTCTACCGTGGAGACTGACGCCGAAGCCGCTGTGTCCCAGCTCCGGGAGCAAGGTATTACTTCGTTGGACATTGTCATCGCCAACGCCGGCATCGCGCAGGATGGCGCCAGCGTCCGCAACACTTCAGTCGCCAACACGCAGAAGCATTTCAATGTCAACGTCATCGGTCCCTTGACCCTTTTCCAGGCTACTGCCGACCTTCTCAAGGGCAGCAAGACTGGGAGCCCCAAGTTCGTTGCCATCTCGACTATCATCGGCTCCATCGGTTCTCAGGAGATCCTCTCCAACTTCCCCAAGTCCTCCAGCCCTTATGGAGCCTCCAAGGCGGCTTTGAATTGGTTCATCCGCCTTCTCTCTTTTGAGGAGCCCTGGCTGACCAGCTGGGTCTTCCATCCTGGACTTGTGGAGACGGACCTTACCTCCGGTGGTAGCATGGACTTGAAGGCTTTGGGCGCCATCTCCGTGGAGACCAGCGTGGCAGACATGATCAAGACGACCTGGAGCATCGAGCCTAAGGATCTCAGTGGAACTTTCAGGAACCACGATGGTACCATCCTTCCTTGGTAGAATACGGAGTTGAGCGCTTCATGTAAAGACGAGGGCAAGATAGCTCACGATAAAGCTTAAATACGAATACCTCATGAGTCCACTGTGCCCAAATCTTTTACTTAATCAACTTTTGTGAAAGTGGGCGTGCAGTAAAGAGAAAACCACTTCTATTTTTCAGTAGTTAAATAAATAGGAATTGTCATGTGGCTATAGTTATAGTTCACTATATTTATATTGTCGTAGACATTGCAAGGATATTAATCTCGTAGCATGGTGCCTACAAATATGGTTTCCAAAGCAAGACATAATAAAAGACTTCATCTACTACGCAAGGTGGTTGCACTACCGACGAGCGTGGGAAAGTGCCCAAGGGCCTTTGTTTCTTTTCCATTAGAAACGTCCTTAGGCGATCCAAGTACCAGGAATCAAATGTGCTATTCAATAATAAAAATAGATACAGATATAGATTTTGGCTGTACGGGCTAGTGTCAAGACCAGATAGATCACAGCACGAAGAGCTGCATACGAACCCTATCGCGTGGATTGCGGAGGCACATGCACGATCCCTAATATTACTTCGCCACCAATTTTCGTGCTAAAAACTCTGGTACCCCAAGAGATATCGAGATCCTTTGGAGCCAAAGCAAGTTAAGATACATCAAACATGTTTGGACATCTGATCTACCTACTATTAAGTGCGGTGGGGAAGCTCATTACGGTGCGGACACGTCCATGCCCATCGAATATGGTGAGAATCTCACCCTAGCTCGAACGCCTTTCATCCGATTTAGAGTTTGATTCGCCGGGCAAACGCATCAGTCATCGGAGCAATGTTCGTGCGGCGTTAGCCTCAAAACCTACTACAGAGCGAGACCGAGAGTTTCAATTTTATCAACCTAGGAACCCGAGCTGTCAGATTGGTTACGGGCATGATGACTAGCGGGACGTACGTTACTGACTGTAACGGTGGCTGAAGGCTGTGGGAGAAAGCTTGAGTAGACAGCAGCCGGCGAATCATTTCCTCCGTTGCGCATTTCATCCATTCGCAGCCGTACTGATGGCTTAACTTACCAAATACTACCAAAACGAAGCTTACGACATTCCGTAGGTTTAGCTTCGACGAACTTTGGGTAGAAATCCGGCGGTTTATTGTGTCCAAGAAAAGGCCCAATGCTTTAGAAAGGTTGGTTAGCGAAAGAATCCCAAGTAAAAAGCTTCAAAAAACATCAATAAATCAAATTAGAGGCTCAAGCTCTTCTCATCACTATACAGCACGGCGTGTTTTCACATCAAATTCGTCAGCCCTATGAATCGAACAGAAGTCACTCCCATAACTAGAGGTGTGCGCTACTGTCACTTCACCAAGATGATCTCTCGAAGGGAATATACTGGCTTTAGCATCTGCTTACAAAGTCTTCGGCGAAATCAGCCCAATCAAACCGGACCGCTCAGTTCTTAATGGCATACACGCAAGGCTCAAGTTCTGAAATTTGGGATATGTCAAATCCGATCATCCTGGATATGATCCTGATGGCGGGATAAAAATTCGGAACATGATGGCCCAGACATGTGCAGCCAACGGAACGCCACTGGTAAACTTTCTTAGACCTAACGAAGCAGAGGATTACACCAGGATTAAGCTCGGAGAGGGTTTTCGAGTTGTCGAGCTGTGACGCAAAAATCTGGGTATGCCGGAGGAGCTGACGAAAGTTCGCATATTAGTCGGTAGGATGATCAGGAGCAGGTCTACATGGGCACAGAAGAATCTTGGGACGCCGCTCTTGAAGATGACGACCTTCGTCTCGTTGTCGACTTGAAGCCTTTGAATAAGATCGGTTAAACAATCTTGAAAGTCTTGGCCCCAGAGATTGATCGCAGAGGTGGATTGTGTAGTGTAACCTTAAGCAAGCTGCCGTTCTGGGCAGTCTTGAGCTCCCGATACTCTGAAAGCTTGAGTGCCAAGGTTTTCGAGACTAAGGATCCGAGAAGGGCGGATATCGAAAGCATTGGGAGAGGCATAGTGAGCAGTCTAGGTTGGATGAAACGAATGAAGTGGTTGTGTATGGTGGTGTGAGTCACTGAAGAAGATTAAGACGATCGTGCCCTTCACTTTTTATACATAGATCGGCATTATCGGCGGTAGAACGCTCGAAAATCCTGGCTATTGCAGTTTCCCATCACAAGCTCATCTTCTTCGTGAAGAGTGCCTGATTACAAACAATCCGGCCGTCTCAATTTGAACGTATACATAGATTTGAGTTCAATGCTATTGGAATGACACCGGACTATCAAAACCTTTCAAACCGTATCAGTAGTTGTCGGCGTAGTAATTCCACCGCTGAGGCTTGGTAACAGGCTGCACAGTCACACCGACATGCTTGTAAATTAGACGGAAGCACTACCCGAACTCTTTTCTCCCGTACTGAACAAATTACGGACCTCGAATACGCTTTTATCGGGCTACATGCCGTTACTGACTAATTGATCTTACTAAAGTAGCTAATAATGACTGAGGACGATGTTGCCAAAGCCGTGAGCAGTTTACTTGGATGTTGTAGTAGAGATGCGGTTTTCTCTGTCATCCATGTCGATTCACATCAACGGAGGCGTTGCCCGATGCCTACATACAGTTTTTGGATGGCAAAGACGATGATCGATTAGGGTCTAGCGTGGCTCCTTAGTAGACTTCTATGTCTTGGTAGGCTCGCATCACGCTCACTAAGATGTCCTCGCCGATCCCTGGTACGATATGTTCTGTTTGGAGCATACCTCAGATAACAACCCGACAAGCCGCCTAAGACAAGAAACCCTTCGCAGGCGTGATATATGATATGCGCGCCTCGGACTTTTCAAGACCTCCTGTGTTCGACAATATTTCTTATGGGGGCGAGCTATTTTTACTTTGTGTGCAGCTGGGAAGCTAGCTAACAATATATGGGTTCAAAACAGATAATAAGACAGGAAACGTGGAATGAGATGTTTTGGATAGTGCAGGTGGGATGACGCTTGTTGAAGCATGTCTTTCTGTATAATTACACATTGATCCAGCCATCAATGCCTCTCCATGTATGGCAACGATAAAATGATGCTATGGGTTTTCATTTCCACACCCTTCACTTGTCAGCGGCATCCAAGGGTTTGTTTCCCTCCTTCTCCGTAGTCTTTGCCTTTTCCTCCTTAGGCTTGGATGGGTCCTGCTCTAATGGGTGGCGGCCCTCCTCATCCTGGCCTTGAGCGCCACCCGGCGTGGCCGGCTTAGCCAAAGATGCGGAGTCCGGAGAGTTCTTGTCCTCGATGGATCGACCCTCTTTGATTCGGTTCTCATCCGCGTTGTCGGAAGGTCTAGGAGATGGAGGTACAACATTGGTTCGGCCGGGTTCTCCCTGGAGGTGGCGAGGAGTGCTTGACAAGGTACCTAGCAGTGACATTAGAAGTGATGCTGCGATGTGGCCTATATGGAGCAACTGAAGAAAACACTTACGGATCTGAATCGAGGGTGACAACGGTGCGTGGTGGAAAGGGCTGGCAACCGCCAGGCGCCTGTTGACGTTTGCTGACGTTCTGATCAAGTTGTTCATTTTTGATCTGGGCGCGATGAAACTTCTAGAAATGAAAAACAGCTCGTTAAACACACTTGATGCGATTGACGAAGTAGTATTTTAAGAGGATGTTGTTTAGTTTTGATATATTCTGAACGTCTTCCTTATTTGACGTCATCCAGCATCATGCGGTTCACGTACCTCGACGCATCATCATTTCGTCATCTCATTCAACCGTCGTCAATACCTATGCTTGAGATTCGAAATATATGTTGTCAAGTTAGAAAGAAATGGTGATGATTTCGTGAAGTATGTCATTCTTAAGACGAATACGTGGTGTGAGCCCGAGAAACCAGGTGTTGTTGAGGCGCTGTTGAGGCACTGTTGAGCAGCGGTGGATCTATAGTAGCTTTATCGTTGTCATGTCGCTCACGAGATGTTTGTTGACAGTTATATGAAGAGATATATAGTAATTAATTGACGAACTGAAATCCATGATGATGGAAACAGACCATGTGCAAGGATAGTCGGTTCGTTCCAATGGGAAGCTTTGTTCTTGCCTGACATCAGTTTGTGGTTGCAGTTGCCATCATCAATCTAGTTTCTCAAGACACTTACTCATTTTGTCATATCCGAGGTCTTATGGTAAAATGAATCTAAAATAAGGGCTGTCTGATGCTATAGGACTGTAATATGCCAGCGAGCCCATCAGTGCTTGTCATAACGACACAGGAGCAGATGTTTCTGTCTGTCCGTGAATAGAGAGCTTTTCATCTCAAAAGTACGTCAGATTAGTTCCTCACAGGGAAAGAAATACCTAGAGCTGGATAGTTTATTTAGTGGTCTTAGTACTGAACTCAGCATGTAGTTGATGAGCGGCCCCTGTGCAGTCTCAGTTAGTTCGTTAGGGGAATTCAATTTTGTAGATTGCACTCAGAAAGGTGTAACCAAAATTTATTGACTTACAAGGCTTCAGAAGCCAACAAACCATCTGGGACTACAGGGAACATCGAAGAACACAAATTTATGTATATGTAGCGGCGTGCATGTGACCCGGCACACCTGGTGAGATGATAGTCGGATACCATTGGCGGGCACCATCAATGAATAGTAGGTAGTGGGCCGTCAGTTATGGATTTTTCTACCTTGATATCACTCCCTTAGGGTTGGAAGGCCATTACAGTATAAACTGCTGCTCAACGTCCATTTAGAGTCTGTCTTCAGAGAAAAATCAGACCTAGGAAGCTTGACTCGAAGCCCCCCTTCCTAAATAGAGCAAACAATAATATGTTTGTCGGATTACATGTTATCTTACCAGCCTTTAAACAAGAACGTTTAATATGCAGCTCGGTAACACGCGGCCAATCTTTTCGTAGGCTTTTTGAAGTATGGAGTTCGTAGTTGGGCTGAAGTGTGAGCCAGTGGATGATGGCCCTTGCATCATCAAATGTTGTGCGAGCACCCCCGGCTTCGGACTCATTTCAGTAACAAATCATTTATAAGCACTGGACGTTTTCATTTCTTTCCTTTATTATGACTATTGAAAATGGAAGGACAAAGATTTAAAAGTAGGGTTGTACGTTCAGATGGAAGTCCCACGTGAACCCGAAAACGTTCGTGACCCACACGGGTATTCCCTGACGTCCGTCCCGTCCCATCCCAGAGACATGGAACCCAGATCGTGATCTCTTCCCGCCCAAACTAGGGTTTTGACGACGATCTGGAGGGGCTAAGAACGCAACTTAAGCGACCGAAAATCCTCAGCTGCATATACACCACATAGATTACCCTTAAGAGTTACTTAGCTTTGTTTTTTTCTTTTCATACAGATATAGCGAGCAACAGACAGGCTATGCTTAGGATTGCCAGTTCAGAACGATGATCATGTCACATGTGCAGCACGAAATGATAACGAAAAGCTTGAAAATTGGGACGTAAATTCGTATCAGGAGAAACCTGATGTTTTGTCTAGCTCGCTATTTCTGGAACCTCAGTCTAAATCTATCTTTTTCCCATCAAAGAACCTATACTCCGATCCAAACTCTTCGGCGGGGGGAAGAGGGGCGCCAAAGGGCGCGAAAAGCAAATCAACTCCTTGATAATGTCCTGGGTGGACGACGTGCGTAGTTTGTCACGTCGGCAAATGCAAAAGGCTGTTCCAATGCCCTCAGGATGGAGGAATGCTCAGTTGTTACGCTGGGTATTGATCCAGCGGGGTGAATGTGCCGAACGAAGAAGCTGCCCGAAAAGGACAGAAGCCCAAGAGAACATCATTTAGTCCTCAGTCTTGTGGAGGGAGCCGGTGACGTAGTTCTCATCGAGAGCGTCGATGGTGGCAACGTCCTCAGGGCTGAGCTCGAAGTCGAAGGACTCGAAGTTGGACTGGATGCGGTGGGCAGTGAGTGACTTGGGGAGGACGATGTTGCCGCGCATGGCGTTCCAGTTGAGGAGGATCTGCGCAGGGGTCTTGCCGTACTTCTGGGCGATCTGGCCGATGACGGGGTCCTCGAGCTTGTTGCCGCGAGCGAGGGGAGAGTAGGCCTCGACAGCGATGCCGTACTTGCGGCAGGTGTCGACGAGGTCCTGGCGCTGGCAGAAGGGGTGAACCTCGATCTGGTTGACGGCGGGGACAACGGAGGTCTCCTGGATAAGCTCCTCAAGGTGGTTGGTGCCGAAGTTGGAGACACCGATGGAGCGGACCTTGCCGAGGCGTTGGGCGGTCTCGAGGGCCCTCCAGGAAGCAATGCGCTTGTCCTTGTCGTCGGAGGGGGAGTGGATGAGGTAGAGGTCGAAGTAGTCGAGCTGGAACTTCTCGAGGGAGTCGCAGAGGGCCTTGAAGGTGGCCTCGTAGCCGTGGTCAGCGTCCCAGAGCTTGGTGGTGACGAAGACCTCAGAGCGGGGAGTGCCGGTTCTCTCCAACCACTTCTTCAAGGCGCGGCCGCAAGCCTCCTCGTTGGCGTATCTGGCGGCAGAGTCGATGTGACGGTAGCCGGCGTCGAGAGCGGCGATGACGGCGTCCTCAGTCTCCTGGCCGTTGGGGGCCTTGTAGACACCGAGAGCGATCTGGGGAATCTCGTTGCCGTCGTTGAGGCGGACGGTCAGGCGAGGGGAGTCGCAGGGAGAGGCGTATCCAGAGTCCTGGCGGGTAGGCATAACCTTCTCCATGCCGAGCTCAGGCTGGCGGGTAGCGAACTGGGTGGCGGCCATTTTGAGATTGTAGTGTGGTTGTGTGGGTGGAAGTTTTGTGTTTGTGAATTGGAAGAGGTATTGGGTATCAGAAGAATGGTTCGAAAGTGCAGAACGAGGTCTTTTTGAAATGGATGCTGATTGAAATGAGCTGAGAGTGATGATCCAAAAAAAGAGCAGATACTCTCGACTTATCTCTTCCCTTTTAATCTTTTTTTGATGCCGCTCTGTATCCTATCCTATTTCCTTTTTCGGACCGATGGCGTCCTGTGTTGTCGCCAGCCGCGGACCCGCCGTAAATGTCCCGTCTGTACCAGGTTGATGCCCCGTCAGGCTATGGGGACTCGTCCTCCAACATGCCGCCCCGTAGATACGCTGGGTCAGTGCCCCTTTGATGTTGAGTCGGTATCGCCATGTACCTCAGCAGTCGGTGCTGGCGGTTCCCAGTCGGTACTCGTCCGTTGTCTCAACGGTGCCAGGTTGATGCCCCGTTATCTCTGGGCCAGAGGCCCGCCGCCAATGGGGTCAATGACGTCGAAGTTCTCCGCCGGCGCTGGGCCGTTACTCCGCCGATTGATGGGCCGATGACGTGCCGTGTCTCCGCCGACGACACGCCGATGGGCCCCGTCCGAGTCAGGGTGGTTCTTGGTGTGCGGTGAGGCCTCAGCTTCTCTGGAGTCTCTGCCAAAAAAAAGTTGTTCTAGTGTGATGTACACCGAACGCCGACCGACGTATTTTCACTACATGCGATCCATGGATAATCGCCATAAGCCATGTATCAGGCGAATTGGTGCCTTGATCTTTCGTGATGAGGCTCAACTACAGGGTTTGGATCGGACGGTTGAGCCTCAAAAACTTGACGGCTGTGGCGAACATCCGACTCACACTGGCGTGAATCTTACAATTCGAGTGCAAAAAAATTGCGTTGCCGAGAAAACAGAAAACAATACTGGATCAGGCAAATCCCCCAGAGCAAGTATCTTCGGCCAAAACTTTCCCGAGAAGAACAAATCAGACGGCGTGCCGTTTCATTTTCAGCCTCGGCAGGTCGCACTAGGCGGCTGTAGCATGCAGGAGGTGGGAGGCATATAGCAAAACGGTCAGTCTGTAAACTGTCACATCTCCTTCTTCCACGGAGAAGTCGGACGGTTCCAAGGCTAGTCGGTGTACCTTGTACTGGGTAAGGTGTAGTGAAATGAAAGCCGCACTAAGCGACACGACAAGACGGAATTCCCACCCATGACGTCAAGGCTCCGAGACTCTTACAGTCCCGTAAGGTGGAACTTTTTTTTTCCAAAACGTGGTGCTGCTTGAGCCCCATTGGAAAAATTGGATCTTGGAAGCCCGAGAAGTTCCCGCTAGTGACATTTGTCGCGCACGATCAGGGACTGCGATATGCGAGTCGCGATTTTGCCATTCCCTACGTACACCCACGTAGGGGAGGGAGATGCGAAGGACCTATCATTTTCCTATCTCGGCCGCACCGTGTTGGATAAACTGGAGACAAGGAAGAATGAAAAGTTGTTCTAGCGTCCAAGAGCCAAGTCAGTCAATCAATCCCTTGGTTGCCTGGGGCTCTTTTCTCGAAGAGGCCACCATCCCTGCAACGCATCCATGATTGGCCGTATCCCCCAGCGAAACTCAGGAACGAGGTTTCAGACTTTTCCCTGATGTCATTGGAGGGCCCCCCCGTGTACGTTGTAGGGCGAAATGGAGGCATATAGCCTGCAGGACCCCTATCGGGAGTGTTCGGAAGGGCCCGCTCTTCTTTCAGCCTGGGCAGTGGAACATCGGACAACGGGCTGCCTCTGGTCGACTTGGAGGAGAGACAGGCTAGTGTGGTTGCGTTAGGTTTGCAACATGTTGACAATCATTGGGTTGCATTGTATTTCTCATTTCTCCATCAGCGATGGCCTGTAAGAAGAGGCCAAGATCTGGACGATGGCAACTCAACCGAAGGGTTCTCCCGCGGATTTCGCATAGGACCCTGAGACTCGCAAAATCAAACAAGATCTGCGCCGCCTGGAAAAAGGTTTTCACATGCGTGTCCGTATGCCAATCTGACTGACCGGCAACTTGGAAGCGGCGGCTACCACAATACAGGCAGTTGATCGGCAGAAGACATCCGGATTGTTTTCTCAGCCGAGAGGCTGGCGGTGGAAGCTGGCGCCAGATATGCCTTGCACAATCCTTGTGGGAAATGCTGATGTCTTCTCGGTTTTCCTGCAGACCAGCACCCTGAGACAAGGTCCCCCTATCAGTGACCCACGCGCCGTCCCCAGTTTATCTTTTATCTCGGCCAAGGTAATAGGCAGGTTCTCTCAGCCTGGCGCCATTGTGGACTTGATACGGACCATCTGGGTGGACAAAATACCTCGTAATGTGGACGACGCTAAGACGTAGGGTCTTCCGGGCGCCGGTGAGAGGACCAATAGGGGTATTGTCGAGCAATTCAGGACTCTGCAGGGCAGAGAGATGATCTCCGGTGGATCGCATCTGCAAGGTGGAAAATGTCCCTCAGCTCTCGACACGGTGCATGAAGGCAAAAAAAAAAAAAAAGTGCCAATAGAAGTCGGTGTTATTGGGCGGCGTGTTAACCTTCACACCGGTGAATGGGGCTCGGAGATCCACATCACCAGCATAACATTGATAATGGATTTCGCTGTCGAGTCTTGGTGGCTACAATGGTCATCTTCATTGGACGGCGATCTAAATTTCAAACTTTTGCTGGATGCCGAACCCTGGTGAGGCTGCAGAGTCAAACTTGGTTTCATGAGGGATTTCACGCCGCAGCCTGGCGCCGGGCTAAGATTACGTCTTAATGCATCGAGATCAGACAATGATGGCAGGTTTGCGAGCTGAAAGGCTGGGAGCCTGGGATCGGGAATAACAACGTAGCCCGCGTTAGGCAGCCGAGAATTATAGCGAAACGAAAGAGGATGGTCGATACTCCTACAAGGAAGAGACACCATATCAAATATCATATCTGTCTGACATGGTGTGACACGGTTTGCGCCCATTGAGACTTACCGCCCTGCAATGCATACGAAGAGTGATAAGAATTCGAGCTTGTCCCCAACAACCTTCCATTGGTGACATGCTTTGTCTATCTGTATGGAAAACGTGGCATTGACTTCGGGGGAAACTTTCGTCTGAACGCGAGATAAGGGAGGAATTGCATCAATCAACGCCGGACAAGGCACGAGTCAGGAATGGCGTCAGGGACAGATAAATCTGAGAAAAAGAGGAAGAGAAAAAAAATCTGAAGGCAGATTTTACGGCAGTGAAACGACGTCAATCACTCCGGATGATGCTCAGCAGAAAGTACTCGGATGTTGATCTGCATCGCTGCATGGGCTCCACGTCGTTTGAGAGGCGAGAACCACGGCAGATGCGAGAATATCAATACTGAATAAATCGCTCATTTTTCAGTGATCCAAGATTATAATCGGCAAAAGGGGGAAAGGGAGAAAATTATACCATGGAGGCCTCACTTCAAAATGTTTGGGTCGTTAGGAAATTCAGCAACTTCGAGTAGGAGTTGCGGAAAGACGTCGAGATAGTCTCAGTTGGCACACACCGGAATTCCCCAACTTTTCAACCCCGCATCGATGCCAACAATTGTCACGATGGCTTCAACCCCAGATCAGAACCACCATAAAAAGTCTGCAACCCCCGCCAACCCCGCGAATTGCCGATCCGGACCGGGAAAAAGAAGACAAGACGAGAGCGCGGCAAGTGAGACGCCATTATCCAGTTTTATTTTTATTTTGTTTCTTTTTATTTCTACTTTTGTCTGTCTTCGAGATCTGTGACCTGTGTGACGACGACGCGCCGTCTCGTTATGTTCGCAATGCGTTCTTGATAATTTGCAAGCCATATTAACGCCGGAGCCGTAGATGTGCGTCAAACGCTGGATATGCTATTTTGCGAGTGATAATGAGCGCGAGGAAGATGAAGTGATGAAACCAGCATTTGACGGAGTGACCGTCTAGAGAGTTTCTCTTTGCACTGTAGTTTCGGCCTGGGAGGCTGAGGTCTTTCAAAAGCGCAAGACGCTTCAACTCACTTCTGGTGGCCGCCCGTCGCCGGTGTCCATTAAGAATGCATCATTTGCTGGTCCTACTGGAACTTGGTGCCATTGTTTGTTCCTGGGTTGCCTTTTTGGCTGGTAAGCACGGATCTGTGACCAGGCCTCTCTGGAGTCCTTGTGTACTATGTTTGTTTGAAAAGTCCGCCCTCTTATGCTGTTGCTGAAGTCCGATAAAACTGCATGACATTTAGAACTCAGCCGAGCACTAGGGTTTTTCATATTGACGCCTCGGAATCACGAAAGCGTGAAGACAGCCCCCTCGGCAGAGCGGAGATGTTCGAGCCACCGACGAAATATGGATAACGCCAAGCGCATAGCACAAAGCATCTTGGGGTATTCTGGTATTATTGAAGCATTGCCGAGTTTCTTCAATGTCGTTTTTTCTTTGATTCACCTCCAATGTCGCATGTTTCAACAACATACCGGATCGCTGAGAGCAACTTGTTCCATCCGTAGCTCGGAAAAAATTGGGGGAAAAAATAAAAGAAAAAAAAATCTTTCCCTTAGCAAGCGGATGAGTGAAAGCTCTCAATACCGACCAGTGGAGATAAAATTCCATTAGTAATCTTGTCCATAGCGTGAGCTAAGTCGCAATGATAGTTTAAATCCTCGTTATTACCGTCGGCTTGTTTGTTCTGGTTCTCAAGCCGGCTTGTTTGGGTGTGATCATAACAATGTCTATAAGCACTGTGCACACCTTTATGCGAACATTGGCACGGTAGTTCTCAACGCAGGCTAGGTGTTCTGGTATATCCGCTGCCCATGTGCCTGTATGTGTAAAACTCAATTCGTGCTCTTTTTCTGACCGAAGATAGCATCTGTTCACCTAGCCCCGCAAAACAAGCGATGTTGGTGGCGATGCCGAGCGCAACCAGAGCGTGGGCCGTGTCCAAGGCTTCTGTGGCTTTGATGCCGGCGCGGAGGTCGGGACGGCGACGATGAAAGAGGATAGAGCCGAAGATTTACACAGAGAGCCTCCAAGAGAGGTTCGGTGGCAGACGCAATCTCTTCTCACGCTTGTAAGTAGTGACTACATTCAGGGTCGAAGATAATACACAACGGCATCTGAACATGGACCAGTGAAACATAAGGACGAGATATCATGCGGCACTTTCGTGTCACCGGAAAGTCTGCATGTTTTGAGATGCTATCATAGTCTGCCAATATCATATCTTTCAGTGTTGCAATATGGCAGATGTGATGTTCTTACGGAAAGACTTATAACTGGTTATGTTCAATCTTCTCTCAGCCAATTAAGGAATAATTCATCTAGAGTAAGGTTTTACATACTCCTCTGTATTACTTGAAGGTAGAAAGACGACAAAGTGCGTATGTATCAAAATCAACTTGTGATCAACCTGTGGAGGCATCTAGGCACAACAACTGGATTACTTGAATATCATGATAAATAAGGAATGTCTAAGCTACAACTGAGAGCCTAGTCACGTGCAAGAAGAAACGAATCAGGCCTTGAAATCTAGAACAAGACCGATTTATTAATAGGGACCATTCCGGTTCTCGTAGTTGGAGGGGGGCGTTGCGACACCCCGAAGTCTCGGCGTCTGACGCGACAGAGAAGGAGACCGTCACGAGAAACATTTAGCTGTCGACTTTGACTGTCTCTCAATTCCCAAATCGGAACTTGAACAAGCTTAACACAACTCCCAGCGCTCACGAGTTGCTCCAAAACACAATCGCGACACTACGTTGACAGCATCTCCAGAGTGGGAAACACACGATTCTACATCGACGGCAGCAATCAAGCCCGAAAGGAGAAGTTAGGTTCTCGTGCTGGCGGGATTTCATTGAAGCGGTATGCTGAACATCCATAATACCATCCTGCCTTTGAGCTGAGGTAGCTATGATGTATTGTTACTCTCGTCAGTCAGAGGCTGGCTTGAAAGATTTAGGTTCATGAAAGGTTGAGGGCTGCATAATGAATGGTGGCTGATCAACTATTTGAGAAAACATTTGCCTAGCATATTTGACGATAAGTCACTTGACCGCTACATCCGAAAGTTTTATGTAAGAGATTTCTATTCATTCTTTGGCTCGACAACTCTACTGAATACATAACTGTGAGAATGAGCCACTTATACTTAAACAAAATAGACATTGAAACCTTGCTCAAACACAACTACCATTATTCACAGATTAAGGAATATCTCGCATTAATGAGACTGGAATAAGATATAAGTGTTGAGCTAGAGGACCAACCGCGGGGTTGAAACTAACAGAAGACCATGGATATATAGACGGGGTAAGAGACCAACCACGTGCTTCTTTGACTTCACAAACTGGCGAGCTCTCAGAAGTTATGTGCTCTGCCTGCTTGAGCGTTTGACCGGAGCTGGCCTCTACAAAAAGATACTCGTATGAGCTCGTCCAAAGAGAACAGGGATAACCTTGAAAAGAGACAAAGATTGAAGAGTTGCGATCAGAATGAATGGCGACAGTTCATCGAGATGTCATGCTTCCTTACGTACGTTTCAGAATTGTTTAGAAACCATTGGTTTGGTGACCGCAAACGTCTTCAATGACGATTCAATACTTTTAAATAAGCCAAACTATTTGAACTAAGCAGTTTTTAACCTCTTAAGATCTTAAGGCAAAGTGGGAACGGCGTTCTTAGCTTGCTTTTCCTCAACTGCCTCAACCTCTCCCTTCTCCGGTTCCGTGGGCCGAATGCCAACTTCAGTCTCGCTGAATGCATCGGCAATGTTGCGGTAGCGAGGCACAAAGTTGACAGCAAAAGCGTATGTCCACGCTAGAATGAAGAAGACCATGGGGATGACCATCGCAGTGCCCATGTCCTTGGCATCAGCGACAACACCGAGCAGTGGGGGGACGACGGCGCCACCCGAGACACCTAACGTCAAGAGTCAGCTCGAGTTTGATTGCATAGTCTCGCATTGACAGCTGAAACTTACCAGCAACGATGAAGCCACTGCCTCGCTTCGAATGGCGTCCGAGACCCCTCATGCCAAGAGCAACAATAGTCGGGAAGCAGATGGACTCAAAGAAGAATACCACGTAGAGTGTTCCCATACCAACGTCACCGTACTGCGTCATGGGCGGGATGATGAAAATGATACACATCGAAAGGAACGCCAGGAATACCCAACGGGGTCTGACATAGTGCATGATACCAACACCGACGAAGCGACCCACGGCAAAGGCCGCTTGGGCACCGGCGAGAAGGCTGGATCCAAGAGCATCATCGGTGTTGTCGCGGCGTTCGGTGACGTAGTTAATGAAGAAGCTAAGGATGGAGTATTAGCCTGTGCGCATGCGGCATGCCTTGCCCATGAGACGCCCCGTATTGCTTACCCTGCGATAGCGACTTGAGCACCAGTGTAACAAAATTGGGCAAAAGAAGCGTGGAAGAGGCGATATTGTTTGATGAAGGGCTTGTCGTCAACGTTGGCATGTGTCTCGGAAGCTTGGAAGGCCATATCAGCGTCGGTAATCTCGGGGATGTGCGAAAGCCAGAAGACGATGGCGAGTCCCCAAACGAAGGCTGCGATGGCGAGGTAGACCCATTGCACGTTCTCCAGAGCGCGGTTGTCGTCGAAGGCAAAGAAGACGTGGGACCCCATAACTGGAGCCACCACTGTTCCGATACCGTTGAAGGCCTGGGAGATGTTGATCCGCATCTCGCTGTACTTCGGAGGACCGCAGACGGTGATGTACGGGTTGGCAGCGGTCTCAAGGGCACCGAGGCCGTTACCGATGATGAAAATGGCAGCGCAGAAACCTCCAAAGCTCTTGGCGATGATGCATGGGATGGCGATGATGGCCCCAAGACCGTAGAGGACGAGCCCAAAGACGAAGGTAGCCTTGTAGCCCCAGTGCCTCAGAATCCACGCGGCGTGGCCGAGACTGGCAATGAGGTACGCACTATCAACCAAGACTTGTTAGTATACAGAGAGTCCAGGTATTGGTCAATTAGTCACTTCCGAATGGTGATTCGCAGTGGGGGTATGGCTTGGCAAACTGTTGTCCCCCAGATGTATTTGTCTTCCGCTCCGTCTTCACTTTGTCGAAAACCAAACCTGTTGATATCTCTTGTCGAGCGGGCTGAGTCACCTACCCAAAGTAAGCGGCCTGCAGACCGGAAGATCTGGCTCTGGTGATGTTGAGGGTATTCTGGAAATGCTTGTTGAGGGTGTCGAGCAGACCTGGCAGTAATTAGTGAGCCTGCGACTGGCTGTATGAGTTAAAAATGACTCACCGTAAGAAAATCCCCATAGGAAGAATAAAATGGTGACCAGGAAGATGGGGAAGATTGACTCCTTCAGCGTCAGCTCGGCAGCGTTCGTTCGCACATTGTCCTTTTGGCGCAAGGACCGTTTCTTGAAGAAGTCCTTCACACCCATCGTTCAGTCTTAGCTGTTCTCAAGTCGATCCTCTTCCAAAGTCTTGGGTGGGAAGTGTAGGTACGCGCCCGCTGGCGACAGATTTTGATGAATGAGCCACCGCCTCGACAATGAGAAACAATGTCTTTAGCCACTAGGTCGGTTGGGTCGAGCAGAGGCCGAGCGAATTAGTGAAACGCGGAGGAGAGCAGCGAAGCTCTCATGGAATGAGGGGAAACAGCAGGATCGGACGAAAACTTATAGAAGCTTCAGACGGCGTTACTCTCGGCCGTTTCGAGCCTGTTGTTGGCATTGGCAGAGCTGGGCGGGCATGGCCCTCCCCGGCTAACCATGGTTACCAACCTTTACAAGAAGACGGTAAGTGTTTGACAGCTTCCTAGGCCCTAGCCATGGCAATAGTACGCGGGTACGGAGCGGGTGTGCGAGCTTATCTGGGGTAACGGGTGGTTAGAGCGGTGGTCTTGCGGGGGTGGAAACAACGTAAGATGATGAGTCGCTGAGGAACCTGGTTACGCCCCTTCATGATCTCCATCTAGCTCCGCATTTCCATTCAAGATGCGGGGTTGAAGTTCGGGGGAACCAGTCGAAGGGCTCGATGAGCGATCAAGTGGATATCCGGAGAGCTTTGAGAGTTCACCTAGCAGTCTTGGCCCATCCATCTTGGACTGCAAATGCACCGAGTCGACACCATTCGTGACGCTTCTCATCTGTGAGCAAGTGGGCAAATCGTGCAGCTTTAGGGTTAATGATTGGACATCGCGGACGCAGCAGTCACAATGTGGAAGGAATCGCCCGGCATTCGAACCAATGTTGTGCCGAGGATGTACACCCAAGCCGCATGTTAATCTGGTTTGCGCAACTATTATTCGTTGCGGAGTAGAAGTTGGAGACGCCCCTGTCATGCTGACACCGTCTCTACCGCGTTCGGGGATAGGTATGAAGTGACATCACCTTTGCCAGTTTTGTTGTGATAATGGGCTTCGTGCGCGCTGATGGAGTATTCGCTCTGGTTAGTTACAGTTATAGTCTAATCGATCGGATCCCGGACGATGGGAATCTTTGCGGACGATTTTGACGTTTCGATGGCCTGCATCACGAGACTATGCAACTTCCACATCGGGGCGCTGTCCATGTCGATCGTTGGGGCTCCAAGCCGTTTCTTGGGGGCTTTGTGGCGTTGCTTGGCTCGACCGTTCATGACACGCATGAGTGAAAGCCATGCGGAATTGCGGGCGTTGTCGGTTACAACGTCTGCTCTAGCTCTTTGATTCTCAGAAGAACATTCGCTTCTGCAGTGACACGATGCGCTTTTGCCCGATTCCCTCTCAAATAGAGAGAGGCGCGCACGCACCTAACAGACGTGTTCTCATAACCATACGCCGGCAATCATAAGCGCAGAATGATCGCCAACCAAAGAACGGGAGACTTGCCCATTTGAATTATTGGTATTATTGGTCTTCAGTCGTTCATATTAAGTGCAAGGGTGGCGCATCAGATTCGGCCCGATGACATGGGGGATTAATACCCCAACTACCGAAGACTATACCGTAGCTCTGGGCGATCGGCCGCAGTCACATTTAATGACTCGCACGATGAACCGGGAATGTCAACGCTCGTTATCGCTAGAACAACAAACGGGCAAATCCCTCGGCGCGCTCTGGCTAGTTCCTCTATTTCAACCTTCCCCATGTTGCGTTACCAAAACTTACCTCATGCTTTCTTGCAGAAAGATCTCCCAAATTGCAATGCACCTTCGCCAGAGATCCGTCTTTCATCGATTTGGTGAATGGAAATAGTCTTTCACGAGAAATTCGGGGAAAACGACAATTCCGTTCAATGTCGCGCTTGTGTAATAACTAGTAAAGCACTATTCGAGCAATGAATTGATAGACTTGCAAGATAAGTCGCATTGCTGTGACACCTCTCGCTTCTCACCATCTTCAAAAGATCGATCAGCAACTGTTTAGTCACTAATAGACTGCTCAAACGGGAAAGGATGAGGAAAGGGGTTGCTGGCTTCGGGACATTCATATAGAGACGTATCTCTTGTGTGTTTGCCCATATATTAAATAACATGGCTCTGTACCGTAAAAGCTTCCAAGTCAGGTTGCTAGAACTTTCTAACCTTGCCAATGAGAAGGAATCCATATCGAGGGGACTTGGACACTTATAAATCCGGTTCCTGTGTTGTTGCGTCCCGCAGCAAGTAGATTAAAAAGGTTCTTTGTCAGTGTCTCTCCCTGCTACGACGGCGCAGTCCAGGCCCAGCTTCATATTCCGAGAAGATCTTTTGCAAATCGGGATTTTCTGGCCGGATTTCCCTGGGATACGATCTCGCCCAGAAGGGTTTTGCCCAACTTTGAAGGCCTTGGAAGATCCTATCGGACATCCACTTGGATTGTTGCCAACTTTGGCTCGGCTCTTTTTTTTTTTTTTTTCTTATAACCCTTCTTTCTCGGTTCTTAGTTTATCACCCAATATTAAGTTTCGCGAAGATAGGTAAGAGTACATCCTCTACCAGCGGCAGGGTATTACAAAACCCGCAAACGCACACTTTTCAACAACCGTTCGACTTTAGATACCCCGGAGGAGAATATAATGGGCCACGAGAATTATTGATTGTAATATCTTGACATCGATAAAATTTCAGTCTCCGTGGTGTGAATGGTCGAACGGTGTTTGTAAACTTTTGATTAGTAGCGGGTCTTGAGAAGCCTTATGGCCAACTCTGAACCGTCAGTTACCGGCCATTCGGTTTCTGACATGAAGTTGTTGGAACGCTTGGTAAGAATGTTGCCTCCAGTTTGAGGCATTCCGTTGTATGTCTCAAATCTCAATGGTGTGAAAGAAGTATTGGACGCCGAACTATACGGAATAGTAAAACTCTCCGCATTTTCTTGAGAGGAGTTTAACCAAATTAACAGCCGGTGGTCATTTCCGCAACCCAAGAATAGGCTGTTTTTAAGTTTACATGAACAAGGAATCATCTTCTCCATTGGCTGAGTTAACCTCAGCTCAACGTCTTTCTTCAGAAATCTTCGCAAGCTCGGAAGAGAGGCAAGGAGAGAATTTCCCCGGCGTTTGTGGGGGCATAGAAGACGCCATGTTCCTTGTGGAAGGATACCATCTGCGAGGCGCCTATTCTCACCGCCTATGAAGACTCTGATAGCCACAAGAGTATTCTGTCAATCTATTGAGACTGTAGTAGGCCGAATACTAAGAATCTCTAGCCAGACTCCAGGCAGGCCCCAGACTTTCCGAGTACTTATTGGCATAGCACACGTATAACGACTTAGAATCAGAGTGTCAGAAGTACTGGAGGTTAGACATGTGCATACTTGAAGCTTGTTCCTCGAAGGAGCGAGAGGAAAGCTCATTGTTACTTACGTAGGCGCCGAGTACGAAAGCCTAAACCATAGGCGGTTTCAAGAGGAAAATTCAATATATAAAGGAATCTACCTCGGACACCCTATGCTCGGGAAGGGACAGGCTCGAGGAAGGTCAGGTTTTGGGACGTCATGGTCTCACCGAAATGCAAGAAATGCGTGCCCCAACACACCTTGGGTAGTGAGCTGTATGGGCCCGTTGGACCTCATGACCGCTGTTTTTCGTCTGACCCCGTTATGATCCCACATTTAACTTTATGTCTTCATATTATCAGAGTTCGTACTCCGTTGCAAGACACAAAACGGAAATTATGGGTTCAAGGACAAGGTATCTGGACAGACATTGTTGACGTTGTGGACGTCTTCATGGTTTGATTTAATGTGGCAGAGGTAGCACTGACGTTTTACCTATAGAAAGGGATAGTCAAAGTAGTAAGTACACCACTACCGTTCAGTAAGCACTCGCCAAATATTTCGAAAGAGGTTCGTCTTCAGACTGAAACCTCCTGTCAGGCACTGCCTGCGGTTACGAACCTTGGGCACGTTAGACAACCACTTCTCGCTTCATGAACCATGCGCATGCAAGCCAAAGTCCCTTGATATAAAGATCCGTTCAATTCAAAGAAGACTTGGCTATAATCAAACACCAAGTCATCTGGAACTCTATTTAATCAGTGTAATCTGACTTGCGGTTGACCGAACTGTCTAGGGCCAGCATTGGCCAGCGTCGCAACCGGGTTGCCAGCGAGGGTACTGAGTTAATCATAGAAGCCACTGAAAAAGAAATTCCTACAACAACCGCTGAATGTTTTTGTAGCCTCATGCGCGGTGGAGCTGTGTTATGCCTACGCAGAATAGCTCTGCAGTTTGAGCTGCTTCTGCGGTCCGTGCCGGAAAAAAGTGGAACAGAAAACAACCAGAAGGCAAGCTGATATTGATAACAACGAAAGAGAATCAAAAGACATAGCTATGTTGACGGAAAGCTGGGGGTTGTGAAAGGGTTCGGGATCCTCAAGGCGTCTGTACCAGATCCAGGACTTTCTCTGTCTAGCGCTTGACAGGCGCAGCAAGACAACAATGTTACGCTTTACTGGAGTGAAGAACGCGTTGGACTATCCAATGAGCTCTTTTCTTTGAAGGATCGCGCGTTAGAAGACCTAGCGTCCTGAAACAGAGGTAGTTGAGTGTATACGCGTGCAGCAACAATTGTTGCTGACCTGCAGATAGGCCTGAGGAGACCGGAGTAGTTGCTTCGACAGCTGCGCACGGCCTGTGCCATCTGGGCGCCCAAACTCTAACCCGCAAGGGGCTAACCCCGGCCATGGCTGGTGCAGAACTGAAGCGAGTCCATCACATCGTCTTGGCATTTGAGACAGCAAACCGACTTTTCTGCCAAGACCTTGGAGTCCTCTCTTTTTCCAAACCGGTCACCGAGTGTGGCGGAGTAGCATTCTCTTACTCTCCAAGAAGTCTGCTTTTCAGGCCAACCGGGGTGCGGCAACTAACGTCCGCCGTTGCCCTTAACCGTCACCGAGCACGACTCAGAAAATGGCGCACCGAGTGTCCAAAAGGCCGAACATTCGTCCGCACAAGCTCGCCATTTATTTCCAAACAAACAACTTTCCAGGATTGGAACAAGACTGGATGATCCCCACGAGAGTTTTCCCAGTTTTCTCCCTGGACCGGACCCCAGACGCTCATTGCTGGCTGCGTCACGTGGCCTCCTGCCTTTTTCTATCTGCACCCGCCCTTAGGTGGTCAAGTCAATGGCAACAGGCTCCCATCTTCTCAATGAGCTGTGCAGCTCCCAACTCACGCGTTCCCGCTCACAGATCTATCAAGTTCAACTAGGCATTCTCGAGCGCTGCAATACCAACCAAAGCGCGGGGAAGTAGACCACTGGGATGCAAAGCTTCATATTATCTCACATGTATTGCCAAGGTAAGGGCCGACTGAGTTTCTAGGATGAACCATTCAGACATCCCAACCTTGTCAACCACGCACTAATTGTCGACCTTTCTCTTCATGACGATCTAAACGATTTCGATTATCCAGAGACGGAGTCACGCCGCTGGCACGCTCGACCGAAACCACTCGTTTGCGCGTGGGGCCCGCTTGGGTGAGCTAAAGATTGACGCCGACAGTACCTGACCTCCGATAATCCGATCATCTAGTCCGGGCCCGGCAAATGCCCGGATTCGGACGGGCAGCATACCCATGAAACTGTTCTTGGGTGACATCCATTCGAGTAACGTGTCCCCAAGGTCACATTTGGGCCTACAGTCGGGCAGCTTGTCGCGCAAGGCGCAAGCTGAGGCTCCTTTCCGATGACGAATTGAATGTACCTGAGCAGAAGGCTAATTATTTAAACATGTTGCAGCTAACACAATCACAAGGTAGAATCTCGCGGCTGTTACTTGGGCTATCCTCAACGCCATCGGGCCGTCTGTAAGCAAACATGACTTCAGCCATCATTCGCCGGCCGCGGTCTCCGGTCCGGACCCACCCCACGCTGTCACCGGAGACCCACTCACGGGCCGCCGGAGACCCATTGCCGACAATACACTTAGGCGTGCTGTCGGTTCACATGCATGAGCGACGGCAAGCAACGTTAGCTCGATGCAACCTCTCTGCATACCGAACCTCGATATAGGCCCGCAGCGGGTAACGACCCAAAGTGTATCTCAATTTGAATTGAGTACGTCGAGCTGGGGTTGGCCCTGGGTGGTCATCTCTAGTCAGGCGAGGAGTCCGGGGGGCTCAATCATACTCGAAGGCTCGAACCACACGTAGCCGATTCGCTGACGTCTCTCTGACTTCATTTTCCATTGCATCGGAGATCTCTCGAAGGATGGGCGAAACCGTGTCTGTGAGATGCTGACTTGCCAGCAGGCCACGAACGCAGTCTGAAGTCATTATCCTTTGAGAGAGGTGAACATCATGACGTGAGGTAGCCTTCCACGGCAGCCCATAACCAATCCTTCAATCATGCTTTGTTTCCTTGATCGGGGCGAGAGGCGGGCTCGCCCCTTGCCCCCAGGCCAAGAATCACCCCCTTACCTGCCAATGAGTCTGGTCCTTTGCAGATTATGCGGCGGCCACCCCGACCGTGCAAGGAGATATTCTACAGAGCTTCTAGACTGCAGCACAAGCAAATTTCTCTGCAGCAAAAGGCCCAATAGCGTATGGGATCATTCGCCGTCGTGCCTCATCTCGTAGTAAAGGTGGCGTGCCGCTGCGGATGATTACGCTCTGGGACATAACACGACCGGGTTGTCTCCCCCTTGAACGCACATCACCGAGCATCGCCCTGCCCAAAAATGAGCCGGCTTGGCCTCCTGAGCGGCTACGGTCAGTCCTGGCCTACGAAGTGAGCACGTGGACCCGGTCACGGTGAACAGGTGTGGGCCAGCCGCAGAGTGGGGGGCACCTCCCTCTCCCACGCCGACCGGGAACGGCTGAGGACGGTAATGCATGTGCAGGACCGTGGTCATTAAAACCGCAGACCCGGGACGCCGAGAACTCATTCGTCTCACCATAGTTGGATGAGTCGACGGCTGTGGTGTGCAGAGAGGGCAAGGTGGCTTGGGAGTTTGGGGGGTATGAACGGCGTCAAGCTTTGCCAACCTCGCCAAATGTCGCGGCGTGCAGCCATCCGCATCCTGCCAGTCCATGAGATTGGACAGCCGAGACTCTTGTCATCAGGGGAGGTGCAATGCTTGGTTCTGTGGCAAGCTTTGCCAAACTTTTGCCAATGTCATGGCACGCATTCGATCGATCCCGTAATGTCAATCGAAGGGTTCTGTCAAGTCTTGGGTGCGTCCTGGCATCGGGTGCGCCCGACTTGGCGATTTGACATTTCCAGAACGTCACCCCGAGAATTTGGAGTTCATGAACCAGACAAACATTCTCCGGGCCTGTTAAACGCGTGGTAGTTGTAAAAACATCAAATAGCACCGGGACTGATTTTTTTTTCCCTGGGAATCAGAGGGGCCAAGGCTAGCACGTGTCATGTCCACGTAGAATAGGAAAGTCGAAAATGAACCGGTGCGGCGGGCTTTTCCGTGGCGGACTAGCAGTCCCCTCGGGCACACTCGGCTTACTCGATTCTCGGAAGCGGCGATCCTCAATCGGGAACCGAAGTGGGAGAATCGTTTTAAATCAGCTCACTGCCTAGAAGGATTTGTCAAGTCGTATCCGTAATCCGTACATTCAATACAAACGCTTGTGGTAGCTATTGGGCATCAGTCGGCTTCAGCTAATATGCGTCGAGTCCTCGGAGGAGCAAAGGGCGGCGCTCTGGTTCGTTGGTTCGCGTGTCTATCATCGGCAGGTTGGCGGCGACATTACGGGGCTATACCTGAATAGGTACCGAAGCGCCAAGAGCTGGCTGTAGAGTGGTATGGGGGACTGAACAGACTTTTCCACAACGTGCTCCGGACGCGCACTCCGGGTGGTCGAAGATATCAAGGACCAACGTTGATCTGGCGGGGATTGGCGGACCCTGGCTGAGTGAGACTGGTAGGGGGAGTGGGAACCTGGCGGGGGGAAGCGATGACCCCGAGTTCGTGGAGAAACACCCGACTAGCTGAAAACTGCAAAGGTTCTGTCTCTCGCTGGTGTTGGGACTGTCGACCATGGGGGGAATGTGTTAGACCCTCGGTGTCCATGTGTGTAGACCGGAGAGGCAAACCCTTCTCGGTAGGTCGCAACGCTGGTCGAGACTCGGAGAGGGGCGTGCGTGGGGTCGGTCATCGTTCGATGGAAGATGACCAGCGAAAAAGAAAACCATAAGAAATAAAGCCAAAAACTCTAGACCAAATGACAGACTGACAGACCAACGCACACAGGAGCAGAAACCAACCCGAGGGGGGAACAGTATAGCGTGCGACGTGCGGCGTGACGGCGTAGCAACCGAGGAGTCGAACAAGAAAGGAAACTAGAGGGCTTGGCACTCTCTTAATATGCAGTTACAGAAGCAGGGGGGGTTTGACGACAAGTCAGACAACTGTAGCAAACAGATGCTACACGTGTAGACATGCGAGACGGTGATTCGCCGACTCCAGATCTCTGCGGGATGAGAATCTACGCCCAGATAAAGCTTGCTGGGTGGAGCCGAGCTAGTATGCTAGGGATACCGACATCTTGGCACGCTAACCTTCTTCGACACCCTCGCTCCTCGATGCATCCCCCGGTCCAACTCGCCATCGAGCTGCGGCGTCCCATCTGTTTCTTCACACGTGCTATCTGAACTCCTGGTCTCTTCCAATGACACCGTCTCATGGAGTGTTTTCTTTCCGCGAGGAGGGGTGTCCATGTACAACATCGAACCCAGCTACCCTGGGAGGGCTGGTCCATGGAGACGGAGGGGTGTGGACATGCATCGGGGGAGACGACCAACCCAAGTTAGCATCCTTCTCTGCTGGGAGTGTAACATAGCCGCCACCAATTCAGTCGGGGGGCACAAGACAGAATTGACACGGCTCGATCTGCCAAGAGGCAACGTATAAGTTCTCAGACTGCTCTCGCTCTCTTCATGCTACTGTTCTCCTGTGTGTCCTGTCCTTCCAGCAAACACCCTTCCATCTCCATCGAGACCATACTACCTGCTCGCCCAGCCACAGCCAAGCAGCAGTTGAAGTCAGTCACAATGGCGCTCGACCAATACACCTACGTCTTTGCCATCGGCACCTTCTTTGCTATGCTGGATGCATACAACAACGGTGCTAGTAAGTGCAACCTCCACCCTCCCCCTTTCCGGATCAAGTGAAGAGACCGTCCAAGCTATGTGGTTCTCACATTCTTCATCTTGTCTTGCTCGCTTTCCCACGTCACGTTAAACTTTGACTGCAACATCAGACGCTGACTCGTTCGAACTTGTAGACGATGTTGCAAATGCTTGGGCGACCAGTGTGTCGTCGAGATCCATCTCCTACAGACAGGCCATGATCTTCGGCACAATCTTCGAGATGCTCGGAGCCATCACCGTCGGTGCCCGTACCGCCGACACCATCAAGAACGGCATCATCCCCAACAGCGTCTTCAACGGCAACCCCGGCGTTCAGATGCTCGCCTTCACCTGTGCTTTGGCCGCCGCCTCTTCCTGGGTCATGTGGTGCACGCGCCACTCTGCTCACGTCTCCTCGACATACTCTCTCGTTTCCGCCGTTGCCGGTGTCGGTGTTGCGGTCGCCGGTGCCGACAAGGTCCAGTGGGGCTGGAACAACGGAAAGGGTCTCGGTGCCATCTTCGCCGGTCTGGGTATGGCCCCCGCCATCTCCGGCTGCTTCGGTGCCATCATCTTCAGCTTGGTCAAGTTCGTCGTCCACGTGCGCAAGAACCCCGTCCCCTGGGCCGTCTACACCTCTCCCTTCTTCTTCCTCATCGCCGGCACCATCTGCACGCTCTCCATCGTCTACAAGGGCTCTCCCAACCTGGGCCTGAACAAGAAGCCCGCGTGGTACATCGCCGCCGTCACCATGGGCACCGGTGGTGGCCTCGCCGTCCTCTCCGCCCTCTTCTTCGTTCCTTTCGTCCACGCCAAGGTCATCAAGAAGGACTACACTCTCAAGTGGTGGCACTTCGTCTACGGCCCCCTGCTCTTCAAGCGCCCCGCTCCCCCCGACGCCGAGAAGGCCAAGGTCCCCAACTATGCTGTCGTCCAAGAGGATGAGGAGGACGAGGCTCTCCCTTCCCACGAGTCCGTCAAGTCCTCCGAGTCTGGCGACGAGCCCCTCAAGGAGTCTCTGAAGGAGTCCCACGTTCCCGCCGAGAAGAGCCTCGCTGCCGCCGAGATCGGCCAGGGCCCAACCTACAAGCAGATGGTCGCCGAGGGCGAGGCCAAGCTCCATGCGAAGCTCCTCAAGAACCGTGGTCCTCTCGGCTGGGCCATGCGCCTCCTCCGCGACAACCCTATGGGTGCCGGTCAGATCTACGAGCTGCACAACATGAAGATCCTCCTCAAGCGCATCCCCGCCATGATCGTCGTCGGCGCTCTCTACGGTCTTCACTACGACATCCACGCCGCCCAGACTGGTGTCGCCGGCACTCCCGAGGGTGAGCGCATGAAGCGTGTCTACGCCAGCGCCAAGAAGTACCCCAACGAGGTCGAGCACACCTACTCCTTCGTCCAGATCATCACCGCCTGCACCGCCTCTTTTGCTCACGGCGCCAACGACATCGGTAACTCCGTCGGTCCCTGGGCTGTCATCTACTCTGCCTGGAGCACCGGTGACGCCGCTGCCGCCAAGGCTCCTGTCCCCGTCTGGCAGCTTGCTGTTCTCTCCGCGACCATCTCTCTCGGTCTGATCACCTACGGCTACAACATCATGAAGGGTAAGTTGTTGCGGTGCGCAATCCCGTTAATAACTATGACGCTAACTTTTCCAAACAGTCATGGGTAACAAGATTACCTATCACTCCCCTAGCCGTGGCAGCTCCATGGAGATGGGCGCCGCCATTACCGTTCTTGTCTTCTCACAGTACTCTCTGCCCGTCTCCACCTCCATGTGCATCACTGGTGCCACCGTCGGTGTCGGTCTCTGCAACGGTACCCTCAAGGCTGTCAACTTCCAGCGAGTCGCCCTCTTGGTCTTCTCCTGGATCATGACCATCCCTGTTGCCGGCACCCTCGGCGGCGTCCTCATGGGCCTGTTCCTCAACGCCCCTCACTTCTAAGCGCATTCGAGTTCAGCGCCCCTGTCTGGGGACTTTTTGCACATGATACCACCAGAGTTCTTTTTTACTAGATTTAATGTACACCAAAAGGAGGATGCTCGGCATAGCATAGACGGGAAAGATTGAATGTCAGGAATACAAACAGTACTATAATGACAGCATCAGTCACTTTGAGTTGCCCATTGCCAAGCCTTCAGTGCCACGTAGAAATCTTGTGCTAATATGTGCGACGGTGTTTCTGGCCGTGAGTTGTGACCATGGCACAGCGTGGCTGACTCGTGGGTAACCGAGAGACGTATCACTTACCACACCCTGATGGAGTCATTCGTGGTTAATGTTGTTGCACTAGCCTTGAGACGACGATTCAAGACAGGCTTAACAAGCTTTGAAGGTGTTGTTGGATTGCGGCTCATCGCATCGTTGGCGCTGGGCATCGCCAAGCTTTCGTCGTGGCTATGCCGGAGTCTCAGACATGCACCCAACTTGGCTGTTACACTTGTATGGACGCCAAGAAAATTCGACATTGGTTTGACTTTGGCAACGCGTCCAATCGGGAATCTGGTCGCGTGATGCATTGCACACATTCCCATGTCAGCCCGCCATTTTAAATACGTCTGCCTCGTACGGTTTGGTCTCTGATGAATAATGTCCTGGAAGTGGTGCCTGTCGTACAATTAGAAGGTTGCTCTCTGTTGTGAAAAATGTCCTGAACCAGAAGTGGTTGGCTTGATCGCTTCGTCTGGACTTTATTGAAGCGTATCTAGAGCTTTCAGCGATGCTCTTCAGCTCACTACTGTAACTAGAAACAGTGAATTTTTTCCTATGTTATTGTTCGGTCTAAACGTGAGTCAATGTGCTGTTAGGAGTCCAGGTCGGCTATCATTTAGCCATACCATCTCTGGCTGACTGCGTGAACCTTCGCAAAGGCAGTTTCATGCTGGTAGGTACAGGGCAAAGAGTCGACGATTGTCAAGTGAGCAAGCTAGTGATGCACTCCTTTTCTTTGAAATGTCAATATTGACAAAAATTCCTAGCACACGAGCTAATCATCTTACTATTAGAGCTCATGAGACTTTATGCCTGACGTGGCGGACAGCATCTGAGTTGTGATCGATCAGGAGTCAGACGAGGACATTGCGAATTCAGGTAGTAGAGAGTATTGACCACGACGGCGCACAACATCAAATACATTTGTTGCGTTGTGCATTTCAACGTGCGGAAATGCAATGAAAAGTCTACATACAGCAAACAAAAACTACCAGTTGAACGTCTTTCTAAGATGTAAATTGTACAAGAGAAATTAATATGCTTCCACTTCTCTTAGGGCGCATCACGGGCAACGGGAACCACTGAACAAGCAAGCTTGAGAAGAACTACAATTGGTTGTGTCGTTGGCGCCCTCAACACAACAGAAGCGAGATCAGTGAACTAGGTCTAATCTTAACTGCCGCACACGATCAACTCTTCTAGATGAAAGACGATGGAGTCTCTCAAGACCACCCTCGCTCGCTTCATACACTGGGGTAGAAAGCCTCCGAACGCTTAGATCGCTCTCGGAGAACATCGCCTGCGCACATCAGGGGCAGGGGCCCCTTGTCTCGAACAGCGGGGTTCGTATTCAATACGAAAACTCACCCCGATCTCTTTCCTTTCATTCGTCACGTCAAGCTCGTACTCGCGAGCAAAGGGCAGCGATGACGAATAACAACAGCTGTAAGTGACGATGTGGGAGACCTGCGGTTCTCGACTACGACTCGAATGTGTTCTTGTCATTGCATGGACTCCGGAATAGTTCAAGCTCCACACTTAGTGCGGTACGGTTCTCATTCAGAACTGGGCTGTTTAATTATGCTTGCTGTATAACGCAAGAAAGTTCCGGTCTCTCCCCCTGTCAAGCTTCATCGCGTCGGCTATGGCAAATCCATTACTCCACCTGCTGCCGCCGGCCTGCTCAGGCGAACTCGGGCAGCAAAAACCACTTACCTGCACGAATGAAGCAGCCAACATACTCGGCTCGCCTCTCAACCCCAAACCCTGCGTCGAGTCGACCTTTTCCACGCCGTCTCTTCTTGGCGCTGAGTTCCTCGCCCTGGAGGCCGCTTTGGTCCAGCACTTCAGTGTTCCAATACCCTCGGGGTGGAGATTCTCGCAGCCTTCTACTGACGTACACGACGCCTCTTTCTGCAACATCACGGTGTCGTATACGCACCCCGGCCACGATGACACGATCAAAGTTGAGACGTGGCTTCCAGTTGACAACTGGAACGGAAGACTTCAGGCCATAGGAGGAGGTGGTTGGCGAGCTGGCAGGTTCAATCTGACGTATACCGGTATGGCAGGTGCAGTTGCGGACGGGTACGCAACAGTGTCGACCGATGCAGGACTGGGAGACGCCGTGGACCCCATGTCTTGGGCATTGGTCAGTCCTGGGAACTCGAATCTCTACGCTCTTCAGGATCTTGGCTCGGTGTCTTTGAACGACGAGGTGAGTCCCAAGCTACCAGTCATGAGCGTTCATGTTCCAGGCTCGCACTAATACGTCCTACCAGGCCATCATATCAAAGCATCTGATCGAGAGCTACTACGGTCGAAAGCCTTCGTATTCTTATTGGAACGGCTGCTCGCAAGGGGGACGTCAAGGCGCCACACTCGCTCAAAGATACCCCACTGCTTACGACGGAATCATAGCAGCAGCGCCGGCAATCAACTGGGCTGGGGTTCTTCTCAGTACGCTGTGGCCAAAGGTGTACATGGATGTTACTGGGCAGTATCCTCGGTCATGCGAGCTCCAGCAACTTACCTCTCTTGCTGTGGCCGTATGTGATACGCTCGACGGCGTGGAAGACGGCATTATCTCGGACACCGTATCTTGCAAGGAGAAATTCGACCCTTTCTCGCACGTTGGGTCAGTGTTCTACTGCTCCTCGACGGGGTCCTCGGCTAAAATCAGCCGTGCCGCGGCGTCTGTTGCTCAAGCAATGTGGAAGGGACCGGTGACGGCCGAGGACGGGCCCACGTATTTGTACGGCTTGGAAATCGGCACTGATCTGACCAGAGGCGCTCCGACGAACTGCACGAGAAAGGGCATCTGCACTGGCTTACCAAACACCAACGTTCAACTTCTTTTGGGATACTTCATCGAGAAGAATCCCGACATCAACAGCACTCAGATCTCCTTCAAGCATTTAGCACGTGCTTATCGGTCGTTCAGACAACAGTTTGACTCATTCTTGGCCTCAGATGACCCAGACCTGTCAGAGTTTCGTGATGCTGGAGGCAAGATGATCACATTCCACGGTCTGGTAAGTGATAATGTCTGCAGTTGCGTCGACCCTGTCCATATGTCTACATCGTGATTAACACCATTTCCAAGGCCGATCCTACTGTTCCTACTACCAACTCCTTGAACTATTTCAAGAAAGTATTGGAACTCCAGCCAGATGCGCATGACTTCTATCGATACTTCCCGGTCCCCGGGCTGGGCCATTGCTGGGGAGGTCCAGGGGGACAGCCAGATGCACTGTTCGACCAACTGCGATCATGGGTCGAAAACGGAACTGCGCCTGATAGCTCGCTTGTGACGATCACGAAGCCGGATAAGACGACCCAAGAACAGCTTCTGTGCCCGTACCCGAAGAGGGCTGTATTTAAAGCGGATAAAGTTGGTGAGCTCGGTTGGTCTTGTGCAACGTGAAAATCTCATTCTTTATAGCAAAGGACACTTCTCGATTGGCTTGAATGGTAAAATAAAATCCATCTCAATCATGGGTGACCGTTACAAGATTTGTGTTCTTAGCACAAAGTTGTCAATGTATGTGATAATGTTTCAAATACCTTTAAATAAAATCTACTCAGCCAATCGAAAACTATGAAGAAAATCCTGACGGCATGCCACGCTTTGTAACTACCATCTTCATGTTGCGGTGATTGACAACGCTAGACCTTTCGCATAGTTGTTGACAGTAGCAGGATACCACTCAAATCCCATCTGTGATTTCGATGGTGGAATACGGCTGATGATTACCATCAATAACTCCTACCTGCTCAGCATATACCGGTGATCCTTCTATCCCATGTAGCAAGAGCCATTTGAAGATGCGTGCAACAGTATTATTGTTGGTTTTTATGATACTCGAGGACTCCACTGTCGATGCCTATTTCGGTAATTCCTCCACCAGTATTGCGTCAAGGGCTGGTGTACAGGAGAAGCCAATGTGACCCGGCGGCCGTGCTGTTTAGGGGGCGGCGTCTGCCCCCTACGGCCTTAATTAGTGGCGCCGCGCGTCACGTCTCCATCTTCACCTCGACAGACTTCTCCCTCTCACACTAGATGAAAAGACTCCGTCTCTCTTGCATCCGCAGGAATGCTGCAGGGATTTATGCGCGCAACCCCCCCAATTCTAAAGTCCTCCTCCCATCGTAATTCCTGACCAAACCCTGATAATCTTTCGTCGGATATGAGTGAGCCGGGTGCGACCAGCGTAAACCACGGAGACCCGGGTTGCACTTGCACGACCTGCCATATCGCCAAGAGGCGATCCCACAAGAAGTCACGGAACGGTTGCAAGAGTTGTAAGCGGAGGAGGATCAAGGCATGTTCGCTGAAAACGACGCGTCCCATAATTACTACCTAACTCTATAGAATAGTGCGACGAAGTCAAGCCAAAGTGTGGGCAGTGCGCGAAAGCGCTCATCTCCTGTGCTTATGCTTCACCGCTGCAGATCTCAGGTTCACAACCAGAAGCCGACGAATTATCAGACAGCGCTGGCCCGCTGCCGGCAAGGAAACGGGGCCGCCCACGGAAAGATTGGGAATCGGAGCTCCGACCTTTGAGCCCTCCCCAAGATGGCAGTACTGGTCCATTGTCGGATACCACAAGTTCCACGCCAGCCAGCACAGCTCCCGCCGCAGATACGTTTCAGGGGCGTTCATCGCATTCACCCTGGATTTGGACGGTGGATGATCTTGAGCTACAGCACCACCATATGACGTCTAGCGACCTCACATATGGGGATTCTCTCCTCTGGCGTGAGAAAGTCCCTCGCCTCGCATTCGGCAACCACTGCGTCCTCCATCTTCTACTCGCCGTCTCCGCTCTGCATTTTGCCAGGGAAAAGCCCGACGAGTGGGCTCGCTTTGAAGAGCTGGCCGAGAACCACTACACGGTCGGGCTGCGTCAGGTCATGGAAATTCTTCCGAGACAAAATAGGGACGACGCGGGAGCACTCTACATCGCTACAACGCTGGTCTGCGCCTACGGTTTTGCAAAGACGCCCGGCCCGGCTCATCTTCTCATTGTATCGGACGGAGAAGAAGTCGCTTGGTTCGAGCTGCTCAAGGGAGTTCGTATCGTTGTTACGACAATGGGCTGGGACGCCATTTTCGCTGGTGTTTTGGGGCCTCACCCATCTGCTGAGGCGGACGACAAGCAACTCCCCTCGACGACTGAGACCAGAACAAGAGTCGTGGAATGGGAAAAGGCCTTGCAAAGAATCTCTGAGCTAGTATCTGATTCCGAAGATGGAGACAAGCAGGTCTATCGGAAGAGGATCGACCAGTTGTCATCGACTTTCCGGTCCACGTTCGGCACGGCTGCTAACCCAAAGTACAACGTCCACGGTAGGATGGAAGTCGTTATCGGATACGTCTACAGCATAAAAGACGATTTTGTTCTGTGTCTGAAGAACAAGAAGCCTCTAGCACTTCTCATCTTGGCGTACTTGGTAGTCCTCATTAAGACCCTGGAGTGGATGTGGTACATGCGGGGTTGGGCGAACCATATCCTGCATGGCGTTGCGTTGATTCTGGGTCCCCAGTTTCGAGAATACCTGCGTTGGCCAACAGAGGAGATTGCGAGGCTACACGAGGACGCTAACAAGACACAAGTAGCAACAACCGCTGTTCCGAACGGCTTGCGAGACGGGAGTTGATAGTTCGGGTCTTAGAAGTGACCGCAATATCATGAAATGTTTTTGGGCTCTCCTTCTTGGGCAGGTTCAAGCGTTGTGCAAAGACTGGTATCTATCATTGCCTGGCTCGAATTCTCTTCCTATCCGAATCCGCCACTCGCGCCTGTTGATTGAGAACATGCCCGCCCACGCAGATACATCATTGTAACCCGATTAAGAAACGTACGAGTTAGTGAACACTTTATTCGAATGGGTTTTCCTTATTCCGGGTGAAGGCATGTTCAATTAACTGCAATTACTCTACTTCTCTATCCAAACTGAGAATCTTCTGGTTGAACTCTTCGGGTAGGTCTTATAGGCTGTTATCATCTTAAATGCCGGTCGTGAGGGCCGCTGAACAGTTTACGGTCGGGATATTGTTGCCTGGCCTCTCCCACAGAACGCCTACCTAGTTAGACAAGGTACGAGGGTCTCGACCCAAACCCGGCCGATCCTCAGCTAAGGAATCCTCCGGCAAGGTCATGTATGTCGCCTAAAAAATACTGCTACTGCGACATATCTGGGGCCCGTAACGGATCAAACTACACCACTTTGGTGCTTGCCCCCACTCCGCTGCGTTGAGGATCCAACTTCCATTGGACGCTTGTTTCGAGAATGGGTGTTGGAGGATTCGTAGTGCTGAGCTCAGAAAAGTCCCATCGCGGCCGGGAACTGTTACTATGAGCGGCGGGATAACCGAATGTGACGTCTTTTCCGTCACACACATGCATTGTTCAGGTGAGGACGAGTGAGAGACGTGGCATCATGGAGTTCTGCAGCAGCATGGTCGCTTCCCAACTCATCATCAAGCTTGTCCTGAATTTCTCTAAGATTTGATGCCTAATATTCTTCATAAGCCCATTCCGCATGGGTGGCCAAACCGTACCCAGTTTCGCTGGATTTCCGAGAGGACATGCCGTTGAGTGCACATCACTTCGGCACTCCAAGCACACGTATTGACCGTCTGCCGAGGGCTGGGCTGGTTTGAATAAATATTGAGACGCATCTGCGCTAGTAAGGTATCTTGCAGCTACATCTTACTGCAGGATCCCGGAGAGCGCTGCACTTGGCACTGGCTCGACTCTGAATACCCTGACCATACGAGTACTCACCTTGGAGTATTTATTCTTTCTCCCGTTTTCCACTTTCGCATCTTCTCTCACCCCTTTTTCGCGCTTGATTGGACTTTCCCCCTTCTCCCAAGTTCTTTCTTAAGCAGTCCCAATGAATCAAAATCTCCCTCCCAGAGGAGATACCGGACGAGACATGAAGCCTATAAGAGTGGCCGTCATCGGAGGCGGTGCTTCAGGTCTCGTGACAGCTAAATATCTTCTTCAGGCCAGAGAATACTTCGGTGTCCCAGATGTAGAAATTAGGATCTTCGAGCGTGAGGCAAGCATTGGTGGTGTCTACAGATACAAGGTGTATGAAGAAGCCGAAGTACGTGCATACTCTCCTCGCCGAATGTCCCTTTACTCTTTTTTTGCTCTAATGGTTTTTATTGCCTTTCCTTGTGCTCATTCGAACAATCAAAGAAAAGAACCCTTTGTTCAATGCAGCAATTGCCATAATGAGAGTATCCGAGTCCGCTATCACTATTAACTAACTTCGCAGATGGTTTCTTCTAAATATCTTACGGCATTCTCCGACTATCGGGTTCCTCGAGAACTCCCAGACTTTTTGTCCCCCGAGCAATACGTTCGCTACCTTGAAGGTTACTCCAAAGCCTTTCGACTCCACGATCTCATCGAAACCAAGACTGAAGTGTTACGTGTGTCTCGAACACCGGACGGGCATCGGATATTCTTCAGACGCATAGGAGATGCTGTAGCTGATGCGACAAAGAACGAAAATCAGAGTGAAGAGTCCTGGGACTGCGATGCGATAGCTGTTTGCTCTGGCCTCAACAATGTGCCTTCAATTCCCGCTATCAAGGGGCTTGAGAATGTGCGTACCCTGCACTCATCCGAAATCAAGGAAAGACAGCAGTTCGGACAAAATACGTCCGTCTTGATCTTGGGCGCGGGAGAAACAGGGATGGACCTCGCCCATCTGGCTGTGACGTCTGAGGCACGCGAGGTTACCATGTGTCACAAGGATGGATTCTTCTGTGCATTGAAGGTAGGCGTTGCTTTGATATCGCAGAAGAGTTGAATCCGCTAAGCTCGGCCTGCCAGACGATCCCTCTGCCCACTGTCATGAAGATTTGGAAGCCAGCCCCGAACCGGAAGCCTGCCGATACGGCCATTGCTAGCTTGTTCGACACTGCGTATCTTCCGGAGAGACTTCAGCATTCTCAACTGTTGTGGGACCTTTATGACAAGACGCTGAAAGGCCTTCATTTCATCTCAGGGGGGACGGCTCCCGGCCCGGACCAGTGGGTTGGTAAGATTGAAGGTGATCGAAACAATGTGGACTCCTGTCAGTGCTTCTCATGGAAAAAAGACAAACCTGTGGCTGACAATGATAGTGTTTTTGGTCAAGTCGGATCGCGCTCTTCCGTATCTCAACGAAGGTTATCGTCCCCAGGACATATTCTCGCGAATCCGGAATTTTGTGATGAACATCGAGCTCAAGGACACCAAGGGCAGGAAGATCATGACGGCTCCGTGGCCTCTGGAATTTGGAAAGAAGGGAAATGTTATCTTCCCAGACAGCGACAAGCTCGAGCACAAAGAGGCTCTCGCCAAGGTTACACGGCCTGACTTGGTTGTCCTTGCGACAGGATACATTAGACGGTTCTTCTTCTTGGATGAAGACTATCCTAAGCCCGATGAATTGGACGTTCGAGGGATATGGAGGCGTGGGGATGTGACTGCCGGCTTCATAGGCTTTGTAAGACCTGGTATTGGTAAGTGAAGAGGCCTTTAACGTGTCGGAAAAAAATCGACTGACAGTTTCCAGGTTCCATACCGCCTCTTTCTGAGTTGCAAGCGCAGCTTTGGGTCCTCAATCTCTTACGACAAAAGTATCCCCAGACGGTGCCTCTCCCAACGCCATGCCCCGGCCAAGGCGCTTATCCCAACGCCGTCGCTCACTATGAGGTGGATTATGCGCTCAGAGCCCGAGGGGGCCATGATTTCTTCAAGACAAAGCACGGTGTTGAGCAAGAGTCGTACGCATATCAGCTCGCTCTCGATCTGGGCGCTGCGCCGACGTTCTCGTTCATGGTACGGCAAGGTTTCAAGGCATTCTTCACCTGGGCTATGGGATCCAACTTCAACACCAAGTTCAGACTGGTAGGGCCGTGGAAATGGGAAGCGGGCGCTCTGGCCATAATGCGTGGTGAACTTTTTGAAGTCGCGAGCCGGACAGGCGGTGGTGTTTGTAAGTTCTTAAGCCCGAAATGTTCGCTTTTGTTGGGCTTCGCTGACTTGGAGACTTTCAGTCTTCATCACATTCACATTACTACCTATCTGTCTCCTTGGCACGCTCAGCTTTGGCCTCCACGCAACTGCTGGGATTTTGCGCTTGATTGGTTTGAAAGACCAGGCAAAGAAGGTGCTTGGTACAGGCAAGGTTCCTCGTCGTGAAGGCGATGAGCCCTAAGTGAGAGTCTTGCCGAGAAATGGTTTGCTTGGTTGGCCTTTAGTCATTGGATGGAGCTTTTTCACGGGAGGCAGATTGTTGTGTGTGTTTGCCTGTTAGTTTTCAACCTAAATCGAGCCTTCGGACATTGTGTTTTTGTTTTAATTCATTCCCTAACTGTCGGCTTCATATTTGAGATGTTGAGAGCCTCATGACCAGCCCAGACGGCTTCAATTCACGTCTTCAGGCAGTTAACTACCTTTAATCCCCTAACTGCCCCGCGCGGGGTACTAGGAAAGTCACTCCAGGGACCAACAGCTTACCGCCGATTGGTCGCAACTTGCTATTGACGTGCGATAACGATAAGCTCTTCTAATTGACCAAACACCGCCGTGCCCCGAAACCTATTTTTTTTTTCTTCCTGCGAAGGCTCTGGCTTTAGAGTCGCCTCGATTTTCTGCACTGGTCAACCACAACCGCAAATATGCATCAAGTCGTCCAGCCCTACCAATGGGTGTCGCTGAAGCTACTTTCAGAAGATACGAAGGTGCTTCAGGTCATCCCTAACACGTAGGTCCTTCAGACTTCAAGCAAACCATTGTCTATTTCCTCAACTGACAGTGATACAGCACGATTTCTCTGGGCAAATACGGCTCTTTCCCGAGTAACCTTGTCATTGAGCGACCTTTCCACCTTACCTACGAGATCCAAGACAGACGAGACGGCGAGAACTTTAGCAGATTACGAGTCGTCCCTGCCAGCGAGATCCATGCCGACGCTCTTGCGGACACGAGCTCCCAATCCGCCGAAGAAGATGGCACGACCCTCGAGAACGTCATCGCTGCCCCCGACGGCGCCGAATTTGCTCTGGTAGATAATGAAAGTGGCGATGTCGTCGCCCACTCAAGACGCGAGATCATTGACGACGCCGCCCGCCAAACCTTGACCACCGAGGAGATCGAGGCCTTGAAGCAAGGCAATACAGATGCCGGTAAGGACATCATTGCGAAGCTACTTCTGTCGCATACGGCGATCGACCAGAAAACTACCTTTTCTTTGGCCAAGTACAAACTTCTAAAGACCAAGAAATACATCCGACGCTTTTCGATCCAACCGCTAGACCCTCTTACGTTGGGCAAGTGGCTCCTGGAGGAGAAGGATGCCGGCAAGGTGTTGGAGATGAGAGAGGAGATGATGGGCCTGCTGGGATGCTGGGGTAATGTTCACTTTGGTGGTATCCCTCCTACGGATAAACCTGAGATGGTGACGATGGATGGGTCCGGTCTGTTGGACAAGTCGGAAATCGGCGGCCGTTGGCTTGTCGTCGACGACACGGGGGGCCTGGTGGTTGCCGCCATGGCCGAGAGGATGGGCATTTTGTACCCCGAGAACCCAGTTGATGTCGACGGGTCCGACAAGCGCAACGACGCTGTCAACGACGAGACGAACGGAGAAAAGTCAACAGACGCTGCTGCCGCGCAACCCGCAAACACAGAACAGGCTGGCACAAATACCACTCCACAAGACAGCACGACAAAGCTCGAAGAGACCACGACAGAAACGGGAACAACGGAGGGCGGCGAAACTACAGCCCAGCAACCTCCCCGACGGAGACACCCGCCGCGTCGCGACGACTTCGAGGCCATCTTCGCTCCCACCAACACCCTGACCCTTGTCCATCCCAACAGCCAGCCGAACCTCGCCCTCCTCAAATACTACAATTTCGACAGCACAAATCCGAACCAACCGTATCCCCTCCACCCCCTTGCCACAAACCTTTTGCCCATCTCCTGGCTGCAGCTTCTGGAGCCCGAGGAGGACGTCACATACTCGACGCCGCCGCCCGAGGTCTCGGACGAGGTGCTTTTCACCTGGAAGGCCAACCGCCGAGGCAACTATCACCGGAAGCGCAGACGCTGGGCACGGACCCGTTACATTGTCGACTCGACGCGCGCCGGCGGCTTCTCGGGACTCGTCATTGCGAGCACGATGGACATCATCTCCATCCTTCGCCACACCCTGCCCCTCCTCGCTGGCGGAGCACCGATCGCCATCTACTCGCAGAGCATCGAGCCGCTGACCGAGCTTGCTGACTGCTTCAGCATTGCGCGCAGGGCGGGCTGGTCCTCGAACCCGCCTCCCGAGGCCGCTGGCAAGTCTCTTCAAGAACTGGAGCGATGGGAGGGCTCGGAGGACTTCCCCATCAACCCGACTCTTCTGCTGGGCGCCAGTGTCCAGACGAGCCGGGGCAAGCGTTGGCAGGTCCTTCCGGGCCGCACGCACCCGATGATGATGGGCCGCGGTGGGGCCGAGGGTTACATATTCTCGGGTTGGAAGGCCGTGCCGGCAGAAGGCAAGGTCGAGGCCAGAGGCAAGTTCAAGAGGAGAAAGGTAGAGGCATGAATCGTCAGAAAGCAGGGGGAAAAGTCTGGGTCTTGGTTTGGCAAACGGGATTTGTGGACACGGGACGGCTAAAAGAGGAAGCTCGGACAAGTGAGGTAGCTTGCATATAGATACCCTGGCATTCTGCATTCTGGCTTTGGAAGCAGCATCGGAGGAGTAATTGGCATCATCATATTGGCCTAGTCGCTCTAAACACTTTCCACCTCTGAGGCTCTCCAGCGGCAATATTCTGTCCGACAGCCCGCATCACAACGCCTTGCCCATGAACTTTCTCTTGGTGAAGCTCAGCCACCACTTGCTCGGCTTTCCGTCGCCGCTCTCGTCGTAGACACGCGCCAGTAACCGGGCGGCCAGCTCCTGGCGGACTTGAGCCATGTATTGGCGGAGCTGCTCGGCGTCCTGTCTGTCGCGGGGAGGCTCGTACATCTAGAAAAAAAAAAGGGGAATGTCAGATCGGACCAGCGGTCGCTTGGGCTCTACGCGTCTATTCGCTCGTACCTGGTTCAGGGGCCATGCCGGGTCGCCGGGAATGGCAAAGTTGGTGTCGAGGGCCAGGTTCATGACATCCTTGGTGGCATCGCGCACGCCGGCGGTGGGCTTGATCTTGGTCAGGCAGTCGCTGACGAACCAGATGCCGTAGACGAGAAGGCGGTCGGCGGGACCCTGGAGCTCGAAGTTGCGGAAGAAGGTGTTGGCGCGGAAGAGGGCAAGGACCTCGTCGAGGATGTCGTAGCTCTCGCTGTCCGGGTCGGGGGATTCGTTGGCAGGCAGCGGAGGGTTGGGGAACGGCAGGGTGTAGGCAGGACCACGAGTCTTTGTGCGTAAGGGGAGAAGAGGGAAGTTGCCTATTAAACGAGGGACGTTGGGGTCGGCATTGAACATGGAGTTGTAGGCCTAGAAGATACGGAGAGAGAGATGCATCGTCAGCTTGGGCTCGGCAGGCGGAGGTTGGGACGGATTGCGAGCTCCCGTCGAAGTCATTGGTGGCTGCTACGGGGAAGCAATTGACGAACCGGCATAATGACTAGCTTCTTGACCGAGAAGTCGGTCTATTCGGGAATGAAGCTGGTCTCGATGGGGGATCGGGCGCAATTGGGAAGATGTCAACGTCAACTGTGGTAAAGGTAAGGTGCGACGGCGCAGGAAGCAAGCGGCCGATGGTGGGGCTTCGACAGACTGACGTCCACCTGGTGCTCCGAGTGGTGCTGAGCTCCTTTCAGCCTTAGTCATTCGTGGGGAACACGGGTCAGGAGACTGAGGCTTGTAATGTGGCTTGCGCAGAGGACTGTGGCGCTGGCTGCTGAGCGTTGTTCTTACCTAAGACAGGTTCCGTAACACCACGCCCAAGGTGCCTACTACAGCACGTACCTTGGGCATAGGCCAGGGCATCAGGGTCAAGGAGTGGATGACTCGTCCTTGGCTACCACTTACGGCAGATGGGTGATGACAGTTGTCACACGGACCACCGCCAGTTTGCAAAGGTCCACTTTAACAGGGTTACAACAGGCAGGCGTCGACATCAAGCCACCGGGGCAGGAAGAAGGAAAAAAAGAGGCTGGTGCCTAGCATCACATGACTTCGCTCTTTGCGCGTGTCGTAGATGGCCGGTTTTAAGCGGGTCCTGGCAGTGGCAAGTCGCGCCCTTCTGCAGTATCGCAGTGTTTTTCCATGAGGATGGCTCAGCCGTCTCCATTTTTCCTGGTCGGACTTTTCACCGACTGAGGTTATAGTGAAATGGAGAATACCTTGTGATGATGAACACGACAGGACATAGACAAAGAGAACTGAAAAGGCAGGCATCATACACCGTATCGCAGGGCTGTGGGACTACCTTGTTGTATTTTTCAATTAATTTTTTTCTTTCTCTTTTGCTGTCCACGCAATCGATGCACTGGAGGCTATTGTGACTACCCTACCCAGAGAGGTGGACAAGCAGGACAGGACTGACAGAAAATATTTGACTCGTGCAGCACCTCGCGTTTCAGTGACGGATCACCTCTCTTCCCACGACTAACCGCCGTCCACCCCCTCTAGTTTCCCTCTTAAGCACCGTCCTTTCCCCCTCTTCCCACATTCTTCGTGCCTCCCCCACGTCCAAGGCATTGTCGTCTTAGTCGCAGCGCCAACTTCCATCCATCCATCAATCATCCTTTCTTTTCTTTTTCGTGACCACTGGTCTACAGTACAGCGAAATAGAAGCAACGTCGATCCCAACAGTTTTTCTGACGTATCCAGCTGCAATACCACTTACACTCGATTCAATATCCATACTCTCCCATCTTTGCGGATCCGGATCCTCTTTTCCCGTCGGCCCTTTCTCCTTCTCTTACGTCCTCTCTCCCCCCTCTCCCTGGTCCTCTTCGCCAGCGCGTCTCTCACTGGTTTTGCGTTCGGGGCTGTCGAGTTCCCGCACTGTTGCACCGTCCGTCCCTCCCCATCGTCGTCGCCTCGTGCGCGTCCCTAGGCCCACGACGCAGGGCCCTCTCCAGAAAAAAAAAATACACAAAAGAATTCAAGGGAATGCGCCACGACCTTATGCTCATTTAGAGTAAGACCATACCCCCTTTTTTTTCATTGTTGTCGCTGTCATCTCATCCATTCTTACACCCAATCCTCCTCTCTGCATCCGCATTACACTCTCTGAGCCACTCATGTTGACAAAGACGCAGATCCGCATCCGACAGTAGCAGTTTCCCACCACGACTGCGCAAACTCACCGATTTCGCACACCTCGAGATGGACATCCCCAGCAGCGCACCGACGGCATCATCAGCAATGTCGTCGCCCGAACCCATTCACGCGACGCCCCCGACCTCGAGCCCCATCGCGACGTTGCCGTCTCCCGCGAAGCGTATAAGAAGACGTCGTGTCCATCGTCCTGACGAGGGCTCCCTTTACGATTTGATGTGGGAGCACGCCGGTCTCTCGCTCTTCGTTCGCCCCATCTGCTGGACCGATCTCCACGTCCGTCTGCTGGACGCGAGATTTACCGAACTCCCCCCCTGCGATACTCCTGTCCCGCCACAATCGCCTCGCGGCGCTCCCGTTTCTCCGTCGCGATGTCACATGAAGCCTTCCGCTGCCGCCACGACGCTCAGCCGAGAGCTCACCGCCATGCTCGCCCCTGGCACAACGAGAACCTTCTACACAAACTCAATACGCACCATCATGTCCACGCTCTACCCGACAAAGCTGTCGCGGTCGCGAACGCAGGTCGATCTCCACATCTACTTTGGCGGCTTGGTTTACCGCGATACTTGCCGCGTACAGGTGGCTTGGGATGCTATGCCGTCGCGGAGCGGCTCTTGCGCATCATTCGAATCAGCTTCAACACGTCCAGCAGAGTCTTTCACGACCCCCAACGGCATTCCTACAGGTTCCAATCCGAGCATAAGTGCCGGAACAAGCAACGGAAGCAGCCAGCAGCCGGCATCTGCTCAACCAGTCCTTGCATACGTAGGCAAGTCGCAGATCGCTGCCACTCGACGCAACATGTACCGTGTCATACAGGGCCCCAATAGGTCGTACAACGGGCCGGTCGAGCGCCTGCAACAATTACGGTCCAAGATGTTCGTTCCGTCTAACCCGAACCATGACCCGTTGCTTGTGGGCATCATCCTCGCTCTGGCCCAGAGACGATTTTATGGCGAACCGATGCCCGCGGCGAGCAAGTGGCTTCCGTCGCGACCGACGCCCCTTGGGGACGGCGAGCCCGAGTTTCACGACGTAACCGTGCACCTCTTCACACACGACAACGAGACATCCGAGTTCATCGTGTATAAAAGTGTGGTTACAGCGGACCTGCTGCGCAAGTTTCACGAACCAACAAAAAACCCGCGCGCAAGGGCCAACAAGACACTCGCCGAGAAGATCGGAGAGACCGCCGACGAAGGAGGCATTCGGATCGCGTACACCAGGGTACCGGTTTGGCCGATCCTCGGCCTCAAGGAGAGACTCGGCAAGGCGATCGGCAGTGACGTGGTGGGTGAATTTGACGAGGATAATATCGAGACGTGGGAGGAGGAAGCAGAGCGGAACCCTGATAAGCTCAAGCGGCGTCGGGACCGTGAGGCGCTCAGCGAAGTAATGAACGGCAGCTTCGAGGAAGAAGCCCCCGACGGTATGCCTCTTAGCGGGAAACGAAGATGTTTAGTTGACGAGGAAAGTGGGCAGGTGGGCGTGGTCGTCTGAAGGCAGTGCATTGCACATGATTTCATGCATACAGGTAACGAAGCCACGAGGCAAGGCGTTTTAAGAGAAGCATAGCATGTCATTCCCGGGCCAGTACAGCCTGGGCGGTGGAATCAGAGGGCTTTTGTTTGGGATCGGAAATCGAGGCATATGGGCGCAAGGAGTTATGAACGGTTTGTCATGGGATACCATGGACAGGGGCATTCTGCGTCCGGCGACGGCTAGGATTATGAAAGGAGTTGCTTGAACAACGGCATGAGACGAAATGGCTTGTTTTCGACCAAGTAAATACTTGACTGGCCAGTTGGGATTTGCAAAGTAAAACATAAGACTACATTGTTGTTACTTCAAGGGTTATATCAAGATTTACGTGAGCTTTCTTTTGGCGTTAACAGGGCAGAAAGCTCGATAGCCCCCACCGTGCTGACAAGTACTCCAAATTCACTCTGAATTGCTTTGTGATCACACATTATAGCCTTCAGTGAGTAGGTAGGTAAGCCGAAGACGAGACAGCCAATAGCCACAACATCTATCCAGTCGTCCGACGGAGTGTTGCTCTACCTGAGCGACAATCAGCAGTTGCATCTACCAATGAGGACAGGATAAAGACGCTCCTATGTCATCGCCATGTCACCCAGTGAACACCGGGAACTTCTGATGGAACGAAAAGTTGATCAGAGGAGGGAACGGGACCAGCCGGGTGCCGGGCCGAATTCTTGCTTTTCTTCATCCTGCACATCGGGGTTCCACTACGGAGGAGCACCACCCTTGCTCCATCCATTCAAGTCCAACTGGAACCCAACGTCTTCACGTGCTCGGACTCGAGAACAGGCGTTGGTCAGCTCTCGCGTTGGCCATCGCTTGTCTAGAACGCTTATGGTCGAGCCTTTGGTTTGAGAAACCGTAGGACGAAAATGTCGCCGAGACAATGTCTTGTAGAACAACCCTGAGAATTGCGGAAGACACGCTGATATGATATGATCTTGAAGAGCGGGGAGATGTTTCCCTTTGATCACAATCACGATCATCCTATATTGAAGCCGAGTACAACGACTCTTGCTGCTCATCTATAAAACGGAACTGACCTCTACATACTCACATCTACCCTGCGAGTTCCGTTCTCCTATGTCCATCCCTTTTCTTCCTCAATGCCCATCTACATACATCACGATGAGATTCATTTCGGCGTTGGCTTTGGCCACTCTCGCTATCATTCCCTTCTCTGTAGGAAGTTTCGAGTATGATGGCCATGAACCCCGTATGGCTCATTCTGCCGTCAACGCTCCAGCTGGAACAATCATCGGTCAGTCCTTCGCTTCTGTCGAGACCTTTGCAGGCATCCCCTTTGCCCAACCGCCCATTGGGCCTCTCCGTTTACGACCTCCTCAGCGTCTTAACGCATCTTTGGGAACCTTCAACGCCACCGGAATAGCTGCTTCCTGTCCGCAATTCATTCTGTCGGAAGGGAGTCGCAACATTCTGCTCAACGTCGTTGGGTCCCTTCTCACCTTCCCAATCTTCCAATCCATCACGGGCCAAGAGGACTGCTTGACGGTAACGGTGCAGAGGCCGTCCGGCACACGAGCGGATGCGAAGCTTCCTGTCATGTTCTGGATTTTTGGCGGCGGCTTCGAGATGGGTTCGACGGTTTCGTACAACGGAGCCAATTTTGTTCGCGATGGTTCCAGTATGGGAGAGCCTTTCGTCTTCGTTGGTGTCAACTATCGTGTGGGAGGATTCGGGTTTCTTCCTGGACGAGAAGTCCTGCGGGATGGCTCATCCAACCTTGGACTGCTGGACCAGCGGTTAGCCTTAGAATGGGTCGCCGATAACATCGCTGCCTTCGGGGGTGACCCAGACAAAGTTACCATTTGGGGCCAGTCGGCCGGTGCCATTTCTGTTTTTGATCAGATGGCTCTCTACGACGGCAACAACACATACCGAGGCCGACCGCTGTTCCGGGCCGCCATCATGAACTCGGGGAGTATGGTTCCGGCTGATTCAGTCGATTGTCCCAAGGGCCAGCTGGTTTACGACAAAGTTGTCCGGGCCGCCGGATGCGCCGCCTCTACGGATTCCCTGGTCTGTCTCCGTTCCGTTAGTTACCAAACTTTTCTGAGGGCTTCTGTCTCCGTCCCGGGCATCTTTTCCTACGACGGCCTCGCACTCTCCTATGTCCCAAGACCAGACGGAGTAGCGCTCAGGGACAGCCCTGAAGTTTTGGCTAGGCAAGGACGATATGCCGCTGTGCCGATGATCATCGGCGACCAAGAAGACGAGGGTTCGATCTTCGCCATCTTCCAACCCGGGGTCGCAACTACTTCACAGCTTGTCGACTACCTTTCCGAGCTATACTTCCACAACGCGTCGAAGGCGCAATTGACGACGCTCGTAAACACGTATGATATCCGCATCGCGGCTGGGAGCCCCTTTCGAACGGGACTTCTCAACGAGATTTCCCCGGGGTTCAAGCGGAGAGCGGCCATTCTCGGTGACCTGGTTTTCACTCTTGCCCGCCGGTCTTTTCTATCCGTAGCAAAGGCACGACATCCAACCGTTCCGGCATGGTCCTACCTGAACAGCTACAACTGGGGGATACCCATCATAGGCACTTTCCACGGTTCGGATACTCTGCTAATGTTTCTCGAGATACTGCCTACTTTCGCACGACAGATCACGCGAACATACTATCTCAATTTTCTCTACAACCTCGATCCAAACGTTGGTTTGGGTGGTTTCCCTCGATGGCCCGACTGGGGTCAATCCCAGGAGTTGCTATGGTTTCATGCCGATCATACGGCGTACTTGAAGGACGACTTTCGAAACGAGAGCTACAACTTCATATTCAATAACATTGGCTCGTTAAATATCCGGGATGATTCAATGGGGCTGCCGCCGTGGGATTTGTGAAAGCGGCTTGGTCCCACCATCTCCTCATGTATCGGTAGCTCTCTGGCGTGCAGTACGGAGCAGGCAAGGACAGAACGCAACAAGGGGTATGATTTTCCACCGCTGAACTATGTATACAAATGAAGGTAAGTATCGGAGCAATAACTGATCGCCCGGTCTGGTTCCGGTGACTGTAACATGATTTGCTACGAATGTTAACTCTGTGAGCAGGCAAACTCGGAGGGGCTAACGCTCTTACCTTGGAGAATACATCAGCTTGCCGAATTCCCATTTCCTCCGCAATCTTTGCAAGACGTGCTTTGACGTATGCCCTTTGCCGTCGGCTGGCAAACCGACTCGACCCCGTGGCAAGGAGGGGCCACATGCACGAGATTCCAGCCAGGCCCTTGGGCATCTCGGATGTTCCACATGGGAAATAGGGGGTGCTCAAGGCGTCGCCTGTCCACCCGAAGAAATAAGGTATGCTGGAGATGATGTCCGCCACCTGTTCTTTGCCGATTTTGCTCGCCTCTATGTATTCTTTCGTCAGGGTATGGTCGCTCGGCGCGCATACCCACGCGATGCAACGAACGACGACCTGATTCAGCAGGAGTCGAGACACGTGAGTGTTGATGTGCTTGCCGGCAGCCCAAACGTTCGGATAGTCGTACATTGGTCCAGGAAACGCCGAGACGCGGGCAATCTCGCTTTCTGGAACCTCAGCTGCGGCGCCAGAGGTAACCTTTCGCCAAGCTGGAGGGCAACTGTCGAACCACATCCCCAGCTCATCATCCATCTTGCGCGCTCGTTGGAGAAGCTTCAGAGCCTTGTCAATATTGTCGGTCGTTCTGGACCCCCTCAGCAAGCTGTCGGCCTCGGCTCGGATGAGTGTAGTTTGGAGATTCAGGACCAATGCCTGGTGGCCCACGGTGTCGCAGATTGCCTGTCTTGCCCACCATGTCAAGTCTTCTAAAGATATGTCTGAAAAGAAGGTATATTGCCGTATCTGGTTGTTTTCCCCCATTAACCATGATTCATGATGTCGAGCACCAACAAGCAACACGACTTACCGATGTCGCACGAACAAATTCGAACATGCTTAAACCCACGCCTGTGTGTGTTTGCTGAGGTCCTCGAAGCTTTACTATGGCCGTCGCACCCGAGATGTGTTTTTTGAAACCCGACATCTCCACGTCGTCGGACACAAGGCCTTCATAAAAGGCTAATAAGATGGCCGAGGCAAGTGTCGTGTCTTGGCGGACGGCAAGCTTATCCTGCATTGCTCGTGTCAAGTCCTCGAGAGCCTTGCTGTAATGGAGATGTGCCACGGACGACAGACGTCGCGAATGCGGCCTCCCTGCCAGCGCTGCCATCGACACGGCGGAGAATGCCGACTGCAGGGGCGAGGACTGATAGCTTGGCATGTTGAGTAGAGGAAGAACAAAGGTGAGAATCCCTCGCCCGACTCCAGTCGGCGGCGCGAGAACGTAATTGGCCAAGAAGTAACAAGTCGCCTGCTGATCCAGAGGCGTCTGTAACGTGTGAGGCATGCCGTACGACAACCCCTCTAGGTCCTTGAAGGATACGAATGTGTCGGGAGCTTGGTTGCTTATGTATGATAGCGAAGACGCGTAAGACATGGACGGCGACACGTCAGACGAGGAAGATATCGAGTACCTGTCTAGCCAGTCGTCCTCGATGACTGGGATAATTTGCTGTTTGCGTGGCGGCGGGGGCGGCGGCGGAGTCCATTCTACCACTTTGGCCTTGCCGTCGTTCTCGGTCTCGGCGTCCTCCTCCGTCGCGCGACCCTCACGAATGGCTTTCCGTAGCGCAGCCGATTTCGCCTTGCGGATGGTTGATTGGGTCTCGTCCCGAAGGTTGATCTCGAACGCGTCACGGTAGCCTGGGCAGACTCTCTTCGATTTGGCGCACTTCAGGCAGAAAGGCTTGGTCTCGTCACACTTGATCCTCCGCGCCCGACAAAGCTTGCACGCTCTGCTTGGGTGTCCTGTGTTGACCATGATGTCCGGTTCTGAAAGGGTCTAATGGCAAGCTGACACTGCAATCCTCCGGTTGCTGTTCTATGCACCTCCTTGGGGCCGGCTGACGATTCAAAGTCTGGTGAGGCTCGTATCATGTGCGGGAGACCGCTGTCAAAGTAGGAAGGCCGAGGGGGAACGAAGGCGATTACGTACGTGCTTCCTTCTAACGCTGCTGACAGAGGAGAAGGAAGAACAGACAGGACGGGAGGTCTGTGTCAGATGCGGCCGAGGGACAGCACTGATGAACGTTGGAACGGAGCTAACGTCGGAGGGGAGGACGAGGAACCCGCAAGACAAACTGACATGTTTCAATTCTCAAACTCGCCCCGCTTACTTTGATGACGTTCCCGTATTGCAGACAAGAAAGTGAAGCTCCAAGGCATATGCATGATCAGAAGGCCGAACATTCGTGAGGGAGCATATCTCGACATGACATGGCGGAAGGTTGACTATGCCGCATGTCCGTTCGGCAGCCCCAGCAAACCCGACTATCGAACCTTGACATGGGAAGCTGTCAATGAATTAGGCATTTCTCCCCGGTCGCCGTTGAAGAACAGGGCAGGTACGAGTACGAATCGTCGTTAACAAGGCACGATGCTGGAACATCAGACGAAACGGTGAGTCCAAGCGTTGATCCAATCAAGAGGGTGAAACCGGAACTCGATGTGAAGACGATGGGCGTTTTTGAAACCATTTGGCTCTCTTCTGGCAGTAAAGTGACGCATGAAAATACCAGAATAGGTCTGGCGTTCGCCAACCCAGCTTCTGTCTCTTCTAGAAGCTTACCATCTCGGGGATATCGAACCAGCACTGGGCCGCTCTAAGACTTTTCTGATTGTTATCGCTCACCTTGCTGCTGCATATCCCGTGGGCCCAACCCGGAATCTATGCGGGATACCGGTAGGAGCCTTGTTTGGAAATCCCGTTCGAATTTCGTCATTTGGTTGATTCAGTTTTCTTCTTGACTCCCTGCCGATGCGATAGCAACCTGTCAACAACGGTGAGCCTGGAATTGTGCTTCGGTAACTGAGACGCCGCCAAACCAGATAATATAACGCGCCGAACTGAATCTCACGGGCGTGTTCCGATGTGCTTAAATCACGCCAGAGACATCAGATATGTACATCGCTGCCAATGGTGGAGAGACGGCTCAAGCTATCCCGATTTAGCACTTTGGCGTGTGACACGAAAAGGACTCTGAGCCGAGCGATCTTTGCGTATGCATGTGCAGGCAACGAGCCCGCTTCACATGTTCGGTCTTTTTCTCGGGAATTCTAAACGGCTTTTTACAGAAGAAAACAGGAAAAATAGATATAAGAAAAAACCATAAAGATAATACTTTTTTCTAATCATGTCCCCCGACTGCTTCAAGTCATCTGATAGTTGTAACGACTGACGCGTTCGCCCTGAGCACGATCTTCGGGCTTGCCAAGACACGACAAGAGACGCCATGCCTCGGTAGATCTTTGGTCGGTTGATCTGCCCTAATTAAGTACTCGAAGAGAAAACGAAGCTGCTTGGTGAACGTAGTACACGAGTACTTGGGTCACACATAGTTTGGCGGTCATGAGAAATGACAGCTCGGTAGACAAGTGGCATTAACTGAGCTACTTTTGCGCTCTCTGTCAACATTCCGACTAAAGAGATGATGTAGTGCATCAGCTTGATAGTGAGTTGTCCAAATTGAAGAATTGACACTTCAGTCAGCTTTTCAGACTTCTAACCCACTGTGTCATCCTGGCTCTTGATTCTCAACGCGATGTCCGTCTCTGCCTAGTTTGTAGAGTGTACATCTAGCTGTCCACATCAAGCGTATTTGGACCCAGTTGATATGTCCAATGACTTTTCCCCTTATCAGTGATCTATGTATGAAACTAATGGATTGTACCGTACAGTCATATTGGTTGCTGCGAGTTGGATATTAGGGCCAATGAGGACGTGACGTTGCGAAAACCAACCTAGCTGTCATCACGTGTAACAGCAATAAAAAACGAAAGGTACGGTCCACACACAAAACAAAACTCCGCATTTGCAACATCGCCCTCTTCCAGCGATTACATTTGCGACTACGAGAGTACACGGAGCTCGGTGCAAGAACGGTGCTGCGGTAGTGTCTCGTGGCTGTCTGGCTTTCCGGAGATCTGGGGAGCAAGGACCAGGGAATGAAGTGTATCCGCTGCCCGCGTGCGTTAGACTTGCGGGGGAGAAAACAAGATCGACGCGAATTGTCGATCATGCAAGGGTGTACTCCTTGTCCCCAGAATAAACGGCTCCCTTGCCCTCCGCTTCCAAGAACTCCCAGCAACGCATGATTCCTTGTAATGGAAAGTGGAAGATATGCCGCTTTACCCTACACTAGCTCCTTGTTAGCTTCACAAATCCGTCACCGGCAATATGTGATCTCCCGATGCCGCTTCCATTGTGCCGGCGAACGCTCTCCCGATGTGGAAGCTCGGCCTGCTCGCAGACGACTTTACAGGCTTCCTTGACCGAAACCCGATACTTCTTATGACATACCTAGAGAGTCGTGTCCAAGGTCATCACATGGAAACGGGATTCGGAAGCTGTCAGGCAGAGTCTGCCGGAACGTAACGGGCAAACTGCTAGGTATCTCGCATTCTCTTACGGGGAGACCCACAGCTTCTTGCCGGTTGAGTTGCGAGCAAGATTGACTACCGGATATGGGCGATAGGGTTGATACTTGACAGGAAACATCCTGGTGGGTATTCCAGTAGAGTTTTACTCTATTCTTCCTTTTTAAGGGGCAAGCAGTGAAAACCAGTCGTCCAACTCTATTCCCGTGATCCGATGCACGATAAGTCCATATTGCCCATGGCCACCGGGTGGTCAATCCGCACAATGTACATGACGGATGACAGAAGGCAGAGTCGATACTTCGGCTGTCGGACCGGAGAGGCGACCGCAGCGTTGGAGAGGAGAAGAAAGAAGGTCCTTAAAGTATCGCAGTACGAAACTGAAGGCCGTGGCCTGCGGAGGCTTACAGGGTCAGGGGGCTTTAACAGACGATCATATGAGTGGGCAGATCTGACAACTGTGTGTCTCTTCCCTGTGGCAAACGTGCAGAGGCCCCCCTCGCAGCTTAGCTTTCTGCGTAATTTAAGCTTGATACTGGCTCAAATGTGAACTAACGCAGGGAAACGCGGTGATCTGTTCGCCAGCGGACAAACCTGGTACTATCGGTGGCGTTATCCGCTGATGCTAAGACCATGGCCGGCTGCCTTGGGCTTATTTACCCCGAACTTTCACGGTCAAAATGGGAGTTTGACGAGTCCGCAATTGCGGGGATCTGGCCGGATGACTACCAAGACCAATCATCAAGCTTGCTTGAGTGTACAAACGGTCGGCCGGGGTATTGTTGTTTGGTGTCCCTAGCACAACCACCTGGATGATGAGCTTCTGCGTGCGCCATGATTGGCTTGACCTTCGACGTTTACTTTTCCCTGGGATTTCACTGAGACCTACTTTCTATGTTGTGTCTTTTTCAGGGCAAGTTTTGTGGTCCAGCTGAGTTATTGTGACTACCTTCTCGACCCGCGCTTCATGATCTCGGATGGTGTCGCAAGATATTCAGTGATACGGCGCGGGACTCAGGAGTTCCCTTTGATGACCAGAATAGTTCAAATTGAAGAAAACCGGCATTTGTGTGATTGGGTAATCGTTGCGCGCAAGTGGACTACTTGGTCTCAGCCCTGTATCGGAACTTGTACTACTCGCATTAATTGTGGAAATAGTGAACAAGATGACGGCTAAAGGTTGCCGTAACCTCGGGGTTGTTGACAGCTAGATGCCCCTTTCGGCTGATAGGCTTGGCAGGGATGGTTGCGGTGCGAAACATGCCCCTTATAGAGTAATACAACGAACGGGTATTCTGGAGAGGTGAGAGGCTAGATGCCAACAGTAGAAAGATGTAAAGGTAAGCGGCTCAGAGGGCTGTTGACGCGAGACATGGGATGAAGAGGCGGGCTTCTGCGCTTAGTTCCCTCTGTGGGCCAGAACACTTACGTGGGAGATGCCACATCTCTTCCTTGAAGCGGAAATGGTTCGTCGATTTGTTGCGGTCTCTGAAACGGGTTGGCGCTGAACCCTCTGCCAATTGCCTGAGCGGGAAACTCGACGGAAAGCCTGGAGCCAAATTTCTGCTCGTCATCCAGGGGCGGAATGATCGGCTGAGTGGGAGCCATTCCACGCCGCAACGAACCAGTATCGAGTGCTCGGAGGCGATGATGGAGGGTGTACAGAAGGAGAGATAGATGATGCAGAAGCGTAGAGACAGGATGAAAGAAACCGGACCAAACAGTCCTCTCTAATAAATGCGTTGCCCGCTCCATCTTGCAATCCATTGCTCGTTCCAAACGAACCTGTTCAAACAAGAAAACGAGGAGAGGAAGTGGATTCCTTCGTCGACCCGACCTGGGCTTGGGATACGCAACAAGCTGCTTTTCCAACGACGAACTCGCTTAAGAGGCAGTATCATTGACTTACGGCAACCAAAAATTCTCACAGAGAACCAGAGCCGGCGCCGTATCATCTCTTCTTGAACGGCCTGAGTGAACCAGTCTCTTCATCGTTGTGGAGGGCCCAGATCCGCTCTGCTATCATATCCATCATACCTACCACGGTACTCGACAGATTCCGAATCACCGTCGGTCCTCGTCAAAAGCCCGCTGTACTGAACACAGATGAAGGGCCCGCCCACTTCTTTTGCGCTGCCCACCTGGTCACCATATGCGCCGCAATGCTGTCGGAGGCCCATCCCTTCTACGCGTTTGAGAACCCGACCACTGGCCGTCACACAGAACGACTAACCTGAGACTCGTCCGTCCGCTTTTGTGCGTTTCCTCGTGTTCTCTTTCCCCTTTGATTTGTTATCTACTTGTCCTCCACGAGTCGTTTCGTTTCTACCCCATATCCCTGACGCAGACCAACCCGGAAGGCACTTGAACAGCCCTGCTACTTCTTATAGCCAACGATGGCCGGCATCACCGGACTGCTTTCTGCTATTATCCCTCTCTTATCTCCGGCAATAGAAAGTCTTCAAGGAGCCAGGGCGGCAGAGGCATCGGCGTCAAGACTTGCCGCTACGCCGGTCGTCATTGTTTTGCCTCCTCAAAACCCCTCTGCCCTTCAAGGCATCACACCAACAACACCAGCTCTGCCTGCCGCGCCTCCGTTGGTCATCATCGAGACAGACATCATCACCCACACACAACTCGAGACTCCTCCGCCAGCCGTCATCACCGTCACACAAACAATATACCCGCCGGCCCAGCCACCTCCTCCACCACCACCACCACCACCACAGCTGGCACCGCCGAATAAAGCAACGCCAGCGTTTCCTCCGGTTGAAGTTCAAACATCTCCAAGCCGTCCTTCCCCAGTAAACGGTCAGCAGCCGAACGGCGTCCCCTTGGTCAACCCCAAGCCACAAGTAGCATCACCACTCCAGTCCTCGCTTACGTTACAACCCATAACGCGAACCGGCCTTCAGGTTACAGCAGCAACCATCTCCTCAACATCCTGGTCGTGCCCAACAACACATGGTGTCATCAGTGGGGTTCCACAGCCATCGCTATCAGCTCCTCTGCCTGCTTCCACCATGAACAGTACAGTCCCGGACCGCGGAGCCCCCCCGAACCCTAACCCGAATCCGCAGGCTCAGGATGGACCAACCGGTGGCCCTCTCATGCCACTTGGGCCGCCTGACCCAGCCAACGGTCCATTTTTGGGTGGTGTCCCGACTAAGAATCTGGACCTGCCCGTCACCCTCATGTTCATGCTGATGTTCATGCTTGGGTTTTATATTCACCTCACCATCTTCAGACGAAATTCGAAGAGGGGCCACAAGTTCTTGATCTCGGATCTGGTGGTCGACTTTTGCGCCATCCGGACTGTGACGTGCATTTTCCGCATAGTCTGGTCGACTATGACGACGAGATATATCGTCTTCTTCGCTGTGCTCTTCGAGAACTCCGGGTAATACCTTCCCAAGTCTTCCACGTGCTGCACGTGCTGCACAGTATGATTAGACTAACCTCGGACCAGTCCTTCCCTCCTCTATGCCGTCAATATGTTCTTCGCCCAACGTCTGGTTCGTTCCATACACCCCAGGGTGGGGTGGTTCCCGGCTTTCAGCCAAATAACTTTTGTGCTGCTCATATCCGTTCCGGTCTTCCTGATACTTAACCTGGTGTCAGTGGTGTTGATCTTCTTCAGCCAGGGCAATCCGGACCGCCAGAAGACGGGAGAAGACCTGCTAAAGTTCGGGAGCAGCTGGAACACCTGGCTCTCGGTCTTCCCTATCTTGATAGTAAGCATGGCCCTCGCCGTGCCCGGTCCCAAACCAGAGAGGTTCGGTACAGGCTCGCAGAGGGTGAAGGTGGCCCTGCTCTACTTCGCTTCGCTTTTGTTGAGTACGGGACAGGTCGTCCGCATGTATACCCTCTTTAACCCACAGCTACCGGGAACGGACAGCACAATATTCGGCAAAGCGGTGTTTTACACGACGGGCTTCTTCTTCGAAATCACGGTCGTTGCTCTGTACGCAATCTTCAGAATTGACCTGCGGTATCACATCCCGAACGGGTCGAGCGGGCCGGGCGACTATTCCGGCGACAAGAACAGAGGCAAATACACGGTCGAGGAGATTGAGTGGCTCATTGGTAACATGGGCGTGCCGCATCACATCATGCGCGAGAGGAAGGGCCCGGATGACATGGAGATGGTGTTTACCATCTTCTTCGCCACCAAACATAAGGGTCTGGAATACAAGGGAAACGGTGGCAGGCCGGACTCCGGTGATGCTTCCGAGGCCAGCCTCGAGGCTAAGGACGTGGCCGAGTCCGAGGCGGCATTGCCGGAGAGAGCAAAGAGAGTGACCAGAAGGCAAAGTATCATGGAAGCCTTGAACCCGCCGCCACGCATGGCGCGCAGGCCCGCCGCGGCCACCGTATATCCGGACACCTATGCCCAGATGGAAGCGGGGCCCCCACGGAGACCTGCAAGGGCGTCCGTGTATTCTGATTTCGAAACGGGACGGGGCTTCCGGGGCAGCCTCGAGTCGCGGTACTACCAATATTGGAGCACGCCGCGTCCGTATGGGAAGTGATAGAAAGCATAAAGATAGAATCAAATTTGGGACGAACAAATTTCAAAATAATTGAAAAATTGGGTGAAGCATTTAAGCGAAGCGAGCGAAACGGGAACGGCGCCGCTTGGACACCCGTCCGGTGTATAATTTTGTATTGCTTTTCCTTGAACGAACAATAAAAGCTGTATGAAGCTGGGGATTGGGGGGGGATGGAGGGGGGAGTGGTTGGGAAAATGCGACAGAATGAACCATAATACTCGACATTCGCAACCCAAACCCTTAAATTTGAGCTGGTCGCACCATCGGAACCATGAATGAGGTTCGCTTTATGTAGTCATTGGCAACGTAGCCCACGCGGTTGTAGAGAGGCTGGACGTCCTCATCGGCGTCAAGGTAAATGGGGTAGCCCAAGTCGTCGGCGATGCCAGACGCGTGGCGGAGAAGGGCAAGAGCGTAGCCTTTCCGCTGATGGGCGGGGTCTGTCATGATAATTTCAAAATCTTGACGGGAGATCAGTGGGACTCGGGTGAGCGAAGGAGTCAAAGCAGTAGAAGCTTGATTCCGAGACATACAGATGTGGGGGCTTTTCCCCATGGTGGAATCGTGCTGGGCTTCCATGGTGGTGAAGAACTCGTCGAGGAGGGCATCCTTCTGCCCTGCGTTTGCAGGTGGCCATCGCCTTCTCCAGGACCAGGGTCCTTTGTCTTCAGGGCGGACTAACCAAATGAGCGAGGCCGCTACGGGGTGGCCTGGGTTGGAGCGGAGGGGAGTCAGTCAGGAGGCTCGGGCGGGAGATGGGGCGCCCGAATTCCCCGTTCCGGAACGATGGGGGGTGGAGTTCGGGTCCCGCGGCGGAGATGTGGGGCTGTGGGTGTATACCTTCCTCGTTCCTCACGATGTAGACCCGACCCTCCTGGATTCCGTGCTGCTTGGACATCATGAAACCTCGGTAAGCCTTGGTAATGTAGTCGCGGCCATACTCGTTTTGAGGAAACAGTGTCTGGAAGTAGTCGTTGTTGAAGCCTTTGAAAAAGAGCTCGGCGATAGCGGGAGCGTCCTCTAGCTTGGCTAGCTCGACCACCGGTGCGTTTGCCATTGAGAGGTCTGATGAATGATGTGGAAAGCTAGAGCGGCAGTAACGGACGGCGAAGCAGCGTGTAGAGGAGGGCAACGACGAGGTTCGAGCGAGGGATTAACAGCTGCTGAGACAGATCAGGTGGGAGAGACGGGATGAGAGGCACGGTTGGAAGACATTAGAGCTGGCGATGTTTATATATGGAGCAGCCCAAAAACTCTGCTGGGCCCAGTGTAAGATGCACACGACGTAGGATGACCAAGAGATTCATGGGTTCATTCGAATGGCACATGTAGACATCCGTCCCACTGGACCCGAAGGCTCGTATTATTACCTCTTGGCCGCTTGGCCACAATGGGCAGCCAGTGGGGAGATGAGTCTCCGGGGTCAATGTGCCGTGGAAAGCTAAGAAGTCTGCAGGTCGCATGGAAAAGAGAGGAAGTTAGGCTATTCGGATGTAAAGCTAGGTAGGCGAGTCTAATTCGGGTGGTGCGCTATGTGTGGTACATGCGCATGCCGAAATGAAGCTAAATTCTGACTGGTGACAGCGCAGGGATTGTGCGTCGCAAGGAGCTTTCAAATGAGAGCATGCCAGCTTATACGTGGTACAGAAGTCCAGGGTAGTCAACCAGACGCCGGTGTCTGGTAAACAGCAGTTTCTATGTGAGGTAAGCTGAGGCTAGTGACGAGTTCTGGGGATGAAAATGGTTACATGTCGATTAGGCATCGTGACGCACTGTAGCCGCGGGAGGGAGGGGGGAGCAGGGGTGTCATACCTCACCTTACCTTAGGTAATGCAGTGCACGTCCAGAGCCGCCGCTCCCATCTTATACGTTGGCAGAGCTAAAGTGGACACGTGACTACCAATTAGCCTACGCGTCGCAACGCGTCTCCCAAGCAAGTCGCATCACGTCAAGGAGATCTCTTCGTCGATTTTCGATACGTACATTTCAACATCTCCCCTCCAACCGGCCTCGACGACCACCCCCAAAAAGAAACTCGTCATGTCCGACTTCGACGATGAGATGGACGTCGACGTCCCCGTGTCCAAGGACATCACCTTTTCCTCCGACGCCAAGCAGGGTAAGCGCAGCGCCGCCAATCTCCCTGTCGAGGCCGAGGACAGCCTGCCATGGTGAGCATTGCGGAATCCAGTTTTGATCAACTTTTGACGCGCGGGTGGCGGGCTCTCTTGACTGACGGGTTCCTTCCGAAGGGTTGAAAAGTATCGCCCCGTGAGCCTGGCCGACGTGTCGGGACACCAGGACATCCTCGCGACGATCAACAAGTTCGTCGACTCCAACCGGCTCCCCCACCTCCTCCTCTACGGCCCGCCGGGGACGGGCAAGACGTCGACGATCCTCGCCCTGGCGCGCCGCATCTACGGCGCCGAGAACATGCGTCAGATGGTGCTGGAGCTCAACGCCTCGGACGACCGCGGCATCGACGTCGTGCGCGAGCAGATCAAGACCTTTGCGTCCACGAAACAGATCTTCACGCTGGGCCCCTCGGCCAAGTCGGGGGGCGGCGGCGGCATGGCCTCGTACAAGCTCATCATCCTCGACGAGGCCGACGCCATGACGAACACGGCGCAGATGGCGCTGCGCCGCATCATGGAGAAGTACACGGTCAACACGCGCTTCTGCATCATCGCAAACTACTCGCACAAGCTGTCCCCGGCGCTTCTGTCCAGATGCACGCGGTTCCGATTCAGTCCGTTAAAGGAGAAGGATATTAGGGTGCTGGTGGACAAGGTCGTCGAGGAGGAGCACGTCAAAATCATGGCCGATGCCACCGATTCGCTCGTGAAACTGAGCAAGGGTGACATGAGAAGGGCGCTGAATGTGCTTCAGGCTTGTCACGCGTCGAGTAAGTACGGCGGTTTATTGCAGACTTGACACGACGGCTGATCCATACTTTTTTCAAGGTACCCCACTGCGCACCAGAGACGCCCCCAAAGTCGCCGAGAGCGAGATCGTGAGGGAGACCATCACGACCGAAACCATCTACAACTGCATTGCGGCGCCCCAGCCCGATGCCATCCAGGAGATCCTCAACACCCTGCTGAGCACAACAGACGTCACGTCCTGCTTGACGACGATCAATACACTCAAGGTGTCACGGGGCCTGGCGCTCGCAGACATCATCACGGCGTTGTCGGAGCAGTTGACGACTCTCGAGGTGAAACCGGAGGTCATGATCAAATGGCTGGACGGGCTCGCGGATATTGAGCATCGGGTGGCAGGTGGCGCCAGCGAGGCCGTGCAGACCGGAGCCGTCGTGGGCGTGATCCGGAACGGAGTCGAGTTGATGAACAACTAGAGCAATCCTTTCAAAGGGGCGAAAGAAGTAAAAAGAGGTAGATAATTCACGACGTCATGATCACTATACAGTCCTCGGTTCAGATTGAGGAGTTTACCTAAGCCCCGCATTGCCTGGGTAAACCTACCGGGCACATCAGCCCGCCTATCCCATCACAACCATTCCGTGTGAATGTAACGTGCTGTCCGGATGTGACAATCAACGACTAGTCATGGAGAGTAATCCTACCCACACCGATCCCAACTACCGAGGAGGTTTCGTCATTGTCTGCCGAGTCGTCTCTCTTGTCCGTTCTATCTCCTAATTCAAATAGTACGGCGCATGGGATATCTGGGCATGAGTCAAAACAAACATCGACTCCCCAGCCAACACCCAAAGCCTACGTCTGGCGATTCTTTCTACAATGGACACGCTGCGGGTAGTCGAGGAACCGGGGCGAGAGGTTTCGTGGGAAAGTTTACGGGTCTAAATTTGATAATAGCAGATCCAGGTCGAGTGTCACGTACAAGCATGCATGAATCGAAATGCTTTTTCTACCATGAGCGCCAACTCCTGACACGCGCCGTTGACCTGGTCATTTTAACGCTCGCCGAGTGCTTACCTTCGTAAAAGAGGGAAGGAAGAAGAAAAAGACGAAGCGTTCTTTCCTATGCAAACGCCAGAGCAAATCTCCAAGAAAACCAGCCCTTCCTCGCCGCGGTCGTGATAATAATGATGTACACATACAAGAAAGAAAAACGGATACACACACATGCCGGGTCTGGGCAATTTGAACCAGAAAAACGCCTGGCTGACTTGGGTTCTCGGGAAAACCCGACATCGCTCGGAGACAGTCAGCCTTCAATCGGAGATGTCAGGTTCCACAACTGTAACCAAGAAAACCTTTGTCCAAGACTGCAAATCTCGAGTCCTTGGCGTACAGGGTGGCATAAAACTTGGACACACGTGAAACCAAACGTCACATCTCAGGTCCCGAAGGTCGCGGCTTTCTCGTAGAGGCTGTCCGCGCAGCACCCATGGCGCTACTGTCGCGGAAGGTAGCGGAAATCGCCGGCTAGTAGTAATTTGGCGTTGTCGGATCAGCAGGTCGGCCTCAGACCTCGGGCCACTTGACTGGGCCACAGTCGCCTTGCTTCTCGATCCACGCTTTGATCTTGCGGACGTCCCATCCGGATATGGTGCGCTTCTCGTCCGGAGAAGCCCGCTTGACGGGGTGACCGAGCTTGAACGACCAACTGTGGCTGCAGACGCCGTCTTTGAATTGGTACGAGAAGCATCCTTCGTCCGGCTCGCAAGCCTTGCCGCAGTTCTCGAACGAGAGGTGTGCCACCTTCTCCACGGGCGACAGATCCTCTGTCTTGGCACGGCCGATCTGCCAGTCTTCGTGCTTGCCGGATGATACGTCGAGGAAGAATCGGTCGTCAGCGAGGTTGTCCCAGTCAGCGCGCTCGGCCTGCAGGCGAGGCTCGAGGAAAGCGTGGTAAATATCCTTGATTCGCGTGACTGGCGGTGGCTTCGGGAGGTTCGGATCTGCGTAGCGCTTGTGCTCGTACTCCCAGAAGGTCGAAATCTCCTCCGCGTTCATATGATGCATGGTGACAATGGGATGGCACCAGTGCGAAGGGCCATACGGAAGGGTGAAGGGCTTCTCGCCGTTGATCGTGGGCCACTACACACTATTAGTCGCAAATCAAGGCAAACGTGACCATTCATGGGTTGGTCTCCAACATACCACATTATGCACGTTCACGTCAGCGCCGTCCTTCATGGCGAGAGCGAAAATGTAGTCGCCGCAGCACTCCTTGCTCGCGCGCACGTCCCACTTGTTGCCCACGTTCTTCCGGTCCGCAATCATGTCGTGCATGGCGGCCTGCGAGACGATGTAACCACTGCCTCCGTGGCCGAAGACGAAGTTGCGGATCATGGTGACGCTGCCCAGGTAGTGCTTGTTCTTAGGGTTCAGGTTCTTGAGCCACTGGACCAAAGTCGGCCAGAGGACGTAGGTGTCGGCGTCGACGTAGATGTACCAGTCGTAGTTCGGGCGCATGTGATAGGTCTTCTCGGCGATGTGGACGTTCTTGTATTTATCGAGATTCCAACCTTCGTCCTTGCTCTCGGCCAGCTTGTTGCAGCTTTGCTGGTCTGCTGCGCAAGCCTTCTGGCGACGGTATAAGTCAAAATCCTTGTTGCCATCCATGGCCTCTGGCAAGACGCTGTCGAGACTGTCGTAAATATGGTAGCCTGCGACTGTCTGATCGAGGTCGGAGAAGATAAAGTACTCGGGCAAACACTTGAGCATGGTCATAAGCTGGGTCGGGACTTTGTCGAAGGACTCGGTAGCACCTGTCTTCATGATGAGAAGAATGTTGCTCGTATCGGGAAAGGTGTCGCAGATGGGGTCGTGAGGACGGTAGGGAATGTCTTGATTCGTCACGTTGTGTTGGGCGAGACGATCATCATCATCAACTGGACGAGGGCCACCGTGGCCGCGGCCAGGACTCGGGCTGGCGCTGGGTTGGTGACTGCCCGAAGGCGAAGGGCCGGATGACGGCTTCTGTACATGGCCCTGGAAAGGGTGATAGTTGGGTCCTTCGATAGCCCAGTCGGGGCCGAGTCTCCTCGAGGAGAGCAAGAAGATGACGGCAGTGACTGAGACGAGGGCCAGAACGGAGAGGGCGCGACGGGATAACATGTTGACGGCGGTTCGGGGGCTTACACAATAGTCATGCCGTCGCTGGGACAATCCCATATTAGAACGTGTTGCCCGAGAGGTCGCAGAGGAGCGCGAGGCGGAGGCGGCGGCAGTACCGACAACGACTGCAACTCGGTTCAAGTTGTCGGGGTTTGAATGCTTGCGGGTTCAGGCGGACAGCGGCTCGTATGAAATGTGCACCAGGTTGATCGGGCTTAGGGAGAGGACACGCGGGGAGGTGAAGTCCGGGTTGTCAGGTCGAATGCAATGCGCGCGCGAAAGAAAGGGAAAAAAAAAAAATGAAGCAAACGGCAAGATTGGGTGAATCTAGGATGAAAGAAAGATCGAGGGGCGGACGGAGGAGACGGAGGTTGAAGGTTTGACAAGAGCAGCACTACCGAGAAACGAATGACAGTGGAAGGATAATACAATAATTACCTCTCCAAAACCTTGAGAGATGGAAAGGTGAGGCAAGGTAGATGGATACCTAGGTTGAAGGTTGAGGGAATCGAAAGCTAAGGTATCCCGGACGGCCAGGAAAGGGGACAAGCGTCAGCGACGGAAGAATGTACCTACTTTGGGAAGGCCAGATGGGAACCGCCTGTCAGGTACATGGACCTGCACACAAACTGAGTTAATCAAGGAGGTACACAGTGCTACTATGCAATTGTCTCTTTGCTTGCCGTCGAGCAGACTCGACGCCTAAACGCCCCTGTACATCCAGAGACGTGCCCTTCTCGTCTATCTGTAAATGGGTATACGGGAATGGGCTCGACCCGACAGATGGGAGACTCTTGTCAATGGATGGCGCAGGGAGACAGGGGCTGGACCCTTTGGACACTAGATTCAGGCAGGTGGATGATCTGTATGGCACATTATCTTGGCCATTTAGAGGCACCTCTAGGGGAGGTAGGTAGGTATCCATCTTTCCCAAAATACCGCGCTGAGGTACCTTAGTAAGCATGTACACTGTAAAAGTACCCTCCCGGGTAGAAATGACAATTGGCCAAGGCCTGAGGATGAGCGGGTGAAGACGCCAAAGGCGAGACTGCGGTACAGCTTCCTCTCCCTTACTTACCTGTCCGGATTCTGATGAAATTCCCAAGCTTCAGCCAAACAGCTATGTCTCGAAACCCATGAAGGACCTGATACCGTGATCTAGAAGGCTTCAACTAGAAAACTTACACTGTAGTCAGCGCAGCATCCGTGTTGATCTTTCCATAAGAGTCGATGCATAGCAGGCGAGGGACGAACTCCGGTGACCCACCACGTCTGTTCGAGGTTGAAGGCTGAATGAACTTTGATCTTGACACCAAGCCGTTTTTTTCCCTTCCTGGCGAGGTTTGACTGGGTTTTTCTAGAGACGGCAACGTTGGGTCGTATTCGAACAAGGGGGCTGATGGCTTGGGTTGGCAGGGTTTGTTAAAGGTGTCACTTGTCGTGGGTACGAACACTCGAAAGCCCCCGCCAAGTGGCCAATGAAGACTCGGCGCTTCTGATTAGGTACCGGGAACCTCGCCTGATGGAAGAGNGACGAAGAAAAAAAAAAAAAGAATAGATCGGAAACGGAGGTTCAGGACCAGCCGACTTGAGACGCTTGCCCTTGTGCAATAAATGCTACGTCTGGTTGGCTGCCACTGACGGAAAGTGCGATCGGCCTGGACGCTGACATACAGTACGTCGAGTACCCACTCAGTGGTACACTGTGTGGTTCACTAATACGGGCCACCCGGTGCTTGCTCTATCCGTACATACCTTACACTTCGAATTCAACGACACGCTTTGAGTCTCGACTGGAGTCTCCAAAGCCCAGATGTCGCCGTCCAGCAGCTGTCAGCTCATATCGATCAGACGGAGTGTGTATCGTGGTGGCTATGCATCGTTGTTCACAAATCGGATAGGGCAAGGTATTGTCTGTACAAAACCCAGGCTTGTGCACATCACACCCAACACGTACAAGCATTGCCCGTGGACTGAGGCGTGGCGCCGACCTAGACATTTGCACGTCTCTCCGCCAAGGATTCCTTTGTCTCCCATGGCTTCAAGGGCTTCTCCTCAACTGTCGCCTCCCGACGCCTGGCCGCTGATGAAATAGGAAACGTATACTAACGTCGACTCCCAAACAATCGGTGTATGGGCAACTTGTGTCCCGACTTTCTTCCAGACTGTCGCGTACCTTCATCCTTGGGGCGTCGTTCACTTAGTGGATGAGTTGGATATGAGTGTATTCTCAAGCCAATAATTGGAGCAACTGGCGCATTTCTATTAATTGGTAGCATGACGACACAAAGGGAAAGTAGGCCGAGTCAAGTCAAGCTTTTTAAGCTTTTAGGTCGCGTTTCGCTTCGCCGTGGTTCTCAGGTGAGGTATTCGGTGCGACCGGGAAGGAGGGACCACAGTGTCCGTTGCCATATTTCAGATTTTTACGACCTTATCGGCTTACCTTCCCACCTTCCCACGAAGGGAGGGAGGTATACCTTAGCGCGGGTTATGGCGTGCCTCCCGTGTGCCCTGCCCATTCCCGTTCCGCCCTGCTCATTCAGGCCAACATCCGACTTGCTTCGGCAAGAATTGCTACAGTATGTGCCTTGCGGGTGCACGGGGCTTACTCAGAACGGCACCACTTATTTCGAAGGAAGGTACCTTATTCTGCAAATGGGGATTTCTACACCTTCCATTCCATCCGGGATTCAGGCATCCCTTCACGCTCTTGCATCCCATCCCAGCAGCAAATCTATCTCACCACTTCATGTACCGTAAGGTAGGTACCCACCATGACGCCACCCGCCCTCGTCTGAAAGGTTCCCTGCGGATATCCCCTGAGAGGTGCAGCTCTTGAATACCCCAGGCCTTGCCTACCTTCTGAACCGATCAAACGTCTAGTAGCCCTTTTAATTTAATATCCCTTTCAATCGCGGGCGACATTCTTGCTCCTCATCTTCATTCTTCGATACTGCCAAGTCTATACCAATTTGTGAGTCCCACAACTCATGGATTCAGGCGTGTTGAAATCGTGTTCTACCATACCTACCTTAGCGGTACGGTACCTACCGACGAAGCACTGCCGGTTGCTCGCACTGTTTGCCCAGCGAGAGCCCTTGTGACCGCCCACTGATAGCCCAAGGTAAGCTAATCAAGCTGCCTTCTACGGGGTATTTAGAGATCTTTGACACCTGTCCCTCGGGCATCGAGCGCTCAGTTTACCGCTGATTGAGATTGTGCGCTCCAACGTCACCCAAAATCCTGCTGCTCTGGGTCTCAGGTCGGCCCCCATCATACGAACCTTCTCGAGTCATGGTCACATCTGACACCCGTCAAATAATTGTTTAGTCGGTCGCGGCTGTTAGGAACCTGCAACGTGGTGCCGATACCACGCTCGACTTCCATTGTTTGTCCTGCAGTTGTCGCCCAGCAATGCCGTGTAGATCAGTCCGAACAAGTTCCAAAACGTCCTCGAGCTGGACTGTCTCTTCCCCCTTTTTCTCTTTCTTCGTCGTTGCAATCCGGCGTTGAACTTTTAAATTACTAGTAGGTCGCTGCTTAGTCGGTCACTGTAGGCGGCTTCTGTCATGATCCTTGCTGGTGAGTGAAGCGTATCTTCCAAGAAGCCAATCTCCCTCACGCCTCTGGCCGCAACCAGTGTTTTGACGGCGACAAGCCGAATTGACGGAGGTATGGTCCTCATTTAGTATTTATTACAGCTGATTGGCACCCACTTATCCGTATTGTTTACGGCGCATTCGAGTCCGTTACCTGAATACTCTCTTGATCTTGCGGGGTTCGGCCTGGAGTTGATCGTCGAAACCCAAGGCTCCATTAGGTACTCGATCTGCCGTGGGCTGTTATTGACCTAGTGCTGGTCAATGCCGATTTCGATGTTGCCTTGGACTACCTGATTCACTCAAGCATTCAGTCCGTCACTCTTCGCCCCGAAGCTCCCTGTCCAAAGGTGACTGTCTTGTCCAAATGTTCATCCCAATCTTTTGCCCACTTGTCACAGGAAGCCCTGCGTGTAGGTTTCGGTGGTCTCCTGTGCCATCGTGGTGCAAGTTCTCCCAGTACACAAAATTTCCCTCCACAGGGCGAAACGTCACGCCCTTCTCCCACGGCTCGTCGCAGTCAATGAAGGCGCACCATCGATCGTCGTGTGGCGCGTTCAACAGCGGGAAGTTGGTGCCTCCGCCGGTGACGTTCGCGACGGAGACATACCCGAAGAAAGATGAGATGCGGTTGCCGCCCAGCTGGGCCTTGCAGTTTGAGGGATCGATAAACCAGTCCGTGTGAAACCGGTACTGCTGGCCCTTGCCGTACTTGACCAGCTGAAGCGGCTCAACATGGGACGAGGGCACGCCGTATCCCTGGAAAGCAATGGCACGCTCCTCAATGCAGCGGACGACATCGTCTCGCCAGAGGCTGGTGCTTTGCGAGGTACGAGTTTCGCGTGTGGCCCTGCCACCAGACGCGTCGACGACCTCTGAATGTGTGAACGTGCCACTCCTGGTGCAGTGTGAGATGAACTCTTGCTCGAGGCAGCGGTGGGGCGGTTATACTTACGCAAGGTCTAGAAGGTGTGCTCTCTCTGTTGGCGTCACAAAGTCTGATAGGTAGATGACAAGAGGCGATTTAGAAACCATATGAACCTTGTAGGGCGGGTGGGTGCAGACATAATCCGTAACCAGCTTCTGGTCCTGCGAGGATGCCGGGGCGACCAGTGCGGCCGCGATTGCAAGAAGTGTTGCCGTGGCCAGCCTCATTCTGCCTATCATTGCTGATTCTGCCTTGAACAACGCGAAATCACAAACTTCAGGATGCTGCGCAAGTTATAGGGAACGGGATATTGATGCGTCTTTCCCGCTCCGGATTAGTGGGTAGGGCTTACAGTCACATATGGGATGATGTCGACAAGCTGGTGAAACGCCATGTGTTTGGGCTTCCGAACGACAACATTTGGCGATGTTACTCAGGGGCTTCCTTGTTTGATTTCATGCTTCCCCGGGGAAACTGGACCACGTTACTGTGCCCTGCACCAATCAGCAACTTGAACTTAGACTTCGCTTAGTAGGTCATGCCAAATGTGAAGTATTGCAGCCCTGGTCTTGAAACTTTGAAGTGACGGTTGTGACCTGACATAATGGTTACCTCCAACAGAGAGTTGTTTGCCAGGGCTTGCAAGTAATGATTCCGTGGCAACGACGGAGATGTCTATGCTTGATACCGACGTAGCTTCGACGACGTAGGCCTCGTAGGAGCAGTCATCTTGCAAGGGACCAGCCCAAAGCCCTATGTATAAGACTTGTTATACAGTTCCGAATGCCAAAGGCTCCTGCATTGATAGTAGTTCTCTTGCCTACACTCATCGTCTGCGCCAAGTGAAAGGTTAAGAACCTCTCGTCTGACATCCAACCACTAAGCCAGCCGACCCAAAATGCATTGCTGTTAACCGGCTTTTCCAGCCAGTTGCAAATCAGTGTCTAAATAGTAAGATGCTCAAGATGACAACTTGGGACGAGAGGCTTGCTACGGTCGCTATTGTTGCGAGGGAAAAAAGGCCTTTCCGCAAAATCGATTGTACCAATATTGACGGGAAGGAGACTAAAAGCCAACCAAGATGGGAGCTCCGCCATGCAGAAACGCTTCGCTCACACTGATCCCACGTGGAGGTGGACAGTCGTGTGCAATACATAAGTCGTTTCTTCGCTACCACGCCCACATGTTAAACACGAATCTCGATAGTGTATCACGCGCACGATCTTTGCTGTCCACATGTTTTTTTTTTCCGGCTTGGAGAGGCGTTGACAGTGTCACGCAGAGTTCGAGGGAGAGGGGCAATAACATGATACACTTTTGCGTCCAGCCGAGCTAGAGACACTTGATACAGGAGTCAATTAGTCGGCAAAGAACGAAGGGGCTGTTGTGTTATCAACACCGGCCCAAGGGTCAAAGGCATCCCGTTTTCTGCCTCATAGCCGCATATTTCCGTAACACGGAAGGACCTGCTAAAGCTTCCAGTCACATATCAGTAGTCTGGATGGATGACCTTTCCATGGTTTTCAAGGTGTTCCTCGTTCTGTCTCGACGCAGCCACCGGACGGGCAGCATTAGCGGGCATGTCGACTTCGACTTGTACCGTTGTTACAGGTTACTTTATCACCAGACATGAAGAAGTCCGCCAAACGTAGCCAAACATATACCCATTTTCCCACTGCCGAGCGCAGGTAGGCGGTGAAAATTGGAAAGTTGACGTTGTTCGGTTTCCATGACAGAGTTTATTTCGCCAAATTGAAATTGGGCTGGCTTTACCATTCCAATTTCATTGGAGCAACGGTATTCCCTTATCTTGGTGCGGTAGGTGTCAATACTTGCCCGAGGAAAATGAGATCCGTGGCCTTGTGTGTGACAGCGACAACAATGCACGTGTTTCTAGGTAACAAGATTGAGGCTAAGCAGCTCTCCAGGTAGCATTGTTGGCGAATATACGTTGACTATCCCACCGAGCGTCACCTGAACATTGGCGATGGAGGTCGGGGACGCTTCAAGCAAGATTCATTGTCTTCTGCATCTGAAACTTCGAAGACAATGTGGCGCCTTCACGAAACAACGAAACAGGCGTTGAGAACATTGGGCTCGTCGTTCTTAGCAATGGAGTAGGCGTTAGAAAAGTAACCATCGAAGAACGAGTCTCACCGGACTAAGTTACCGACATCAAGTTATCATCATTTCAAGAGAGGCGCTCATTATGTCGTGGGTGAGATGCCATGGCCGGGAGAAAAATAAGCCGTGGAACAGACCGAGTCGGATAGATAAGCGAATACTTGCCACATGAGATGATTTTCCAAATACCTGGATTCAAGTCCTAGCCCTCGTACGAACGTCACCATAAGGCCTTGGCCATACTCTATCATGTTAAATTCCCCAACTAGGGAGCATGAACGGATATGCGCCAGGTGTTCAAAATTGACACTCAGACGGGTAGCCGTACCGATGCGGATGCTGAGGGACATCAAGTGATTTGGAAAAGGATCTAGGTTATTGTAATGACAATTTCTTCAGGGAGACGGGCGACCCAGGCGGCATGGTTAGTATAGATGCTGGCGATGTGGACGAACACTCGCTGTGCATCACCAATGAGAAACTCAGAGCAGCGACTGAAGACGCCGCTAGAACTAGTTCCAGCTCAATTTGAGCCACCTCAGTTTGAAAATGTGGTGCATCTTGAATAAGTATGCCAGTGATGATGGTATATGGCTGAGCGTTGGCCGTCTCCTACTTCTCAGTCGGTGGTGTAAAAGTCCTAGCTGTTCACTCATACCTTTCTTCTAATCACAACTCCATTAGACACACTAGTAGATATTCTAGAAGACATAGCTGGATTTGGAGCTCTCTATAATCGGACGGCCGTAAGGTGGAATGACTTGTCAAGGTCGGGCTCGTCAATTCCGAGAGGATTGTGCAGAGCTCCACGCTCGACTTTGGTTGTGTCTTTGGCATGCTTGTAGGTGCTTTTAGGACTTAAACCAACGACGAGTTTTTGACGCAGAAACAGACAACTAGAGCTTTCCCTATACGTTTATATGGTTGTCCGCCTAGAGCGTGGCAAAATTAACATTCGAAAAACCTTGGCACAGCCACCGATTTGCGTCTGTATGGATTGCAAGGCGTTATAATACCTTGTAGTTAGTCGCCAAGAGCCCAGGTTTGTCTCACGAAGCTCAGAGAATATGGCGTGAGGCTCCACACGCAAAGTAAGGAGCCCCGACATAAGCCAGTTGAGTAGGGCACATACCGTTAACTTTCGCGGTTGACAGTCGACAGTCTACGAAGTATCCACATTCGTAACTGATTCAAGTGCTATGAGTGCCGTAAAATCGCCCGGGAAGCACCATATCTACTGTCGACGCGCCATCGCGAGTGTTGTACTTACGGGGTTCGCGGCTTTGTTAGCTAGGCCTGAAACCCTTTGGCTGCCATGAACCTGGTAAAGCCTACTTTGGCTAGGGAAGCAAAGCTGGACTAAAGACACCCGTTACTCAGGCTTGATAAAAATGTTGGTTGCAGGATTCAACATTGTGTTTAAGGGATTGGGATTTCATTGAACAGAGTGACTACCACTAACGCCGTGGATACGAACCCGTACAAGTATAACACGTTACGAAGAGACACACCGTCAGCTCTCCTCTGATCGCATCTGGAAAATTACAACATGACTTACCGAATCACAGTAGGCTAAATATTCATTCGAATCAAAAGAGTACCGAGGCGGAAGGGCGTATCTGACCACAAGTTAGGAATTCGGTAACGAAGCAAGCTACTAGGTGAAAACATCGTGCTGAAAATTCTTGAACACAATTGTGCTTGTTACAGTAATGAAAGATATCATAGTCCGTCATTATTGAACATCAGCTTCTGTTCCATAGTTATGGGAAGGCCATTTATAATGTGTTACTCATCATCACCGAATGTTGATTACTTCGCCACTATTACTACTACTACTACTACTACTAAAAGACAACGCAAGTTGAACCAAACTTTGACTCCTGATACATCCAAGTCTGGCACATGCGTGCCACAGGTACTCTGCGAAGTCGCCCTGACCTTTCGCATCAAGCACTGCTTTACTCAGGAACGGGGCAATGGTCGTAGTTCCCATCAACGTTGTTACCCCACCAAGTAGGGAACGGGACAGAAGGTCCTCCAGCTCCGAACACAGCAAAGGATAGGATGAAGAGGACTGTCAAGCTGGCACCATCAAAAGCGCCAGTCACCAAGTAGGAGTAGTCCTTGAAAACACGAGGTCGGTAGTTACGCAGCCAGAACTGAACAAAGAAGCCGGAAATCAGAGTGCTGAAAAGAACACAGGTTTGAGAGGCGTTGTAGGGGATATATCCGGCATATTGAATCAGTTGGGGCATGTTGATGTCCGTAAGAAGGAATCCCTTGACCTTGGGGACGAACTGAAGATGGGAGGTCAGTATGAACGTATTTTGGCATGGGAGGGGCTTGGACTTACGTAAACCACGATGCGGTGAACGACAACAATGGCAAATCCGACACCCAGACCGATGGGCACAAGGGAGTATTTACCACCCGACTTGTAGAGGTAATGGGCAAGCGCCCAAGAGGTAGCATTCGTGTTGTACGATTGCATAGTGGCACCACTCCAAGAAGCGTTACCGTCGCTGTTGACGAGCAGGTCACGGTTACCATTCACAATCGAAATCATAACGGCATAGTTGATGAAACCGCCGAGAATGGTGCCGTAGATTTGAGTGAGGAACATGACGCGGGGAGGAATCTTGACTGCACCACGTGTCAGCACAGCCATTAACGCAGGTGAGGAGAAAGAACTTACGGTATTCGCCCATCTTGAGATCGTTGGAGAGGTTGACAGCGTTTGAGATGACGTTGTGCGACCAAGCAGCAAAGTACATGTTGCCGATGGGACGCTCAGGAAGGATAAGACCCGCCAGCATCTTCGAAAGGTTGTTCGTCGCAATACCGTTTCCGAAACGGGAGTAAAGAATAGTACTCTTTGAAGATGTTAGATAGAGTACTCTTTTGACGGCCCTGGATTAACCAAAACTCACAAAGGGGGCAATGAAAATTCCCAACAGCAATGACACAACATAAGCCCAGGCCGGAAGGGTGATGTTTTGGGTCAGGACAACAATAAGACCGAGGACGAAGCTGAGGACAAGCACGATAATGTACCACCACCAAGGCGTCTCCTTGTAGTTCTTCGTCATGTGGTCGTGGTGGCGGTCGTCGTATCTGCCGCTCTTGGCGCTCTGATAGGCTCTCTTCACGTCACCGCCCCAGAAAAGGATGCAGTGCGCGACAAGGGCACCGATCTATCCTAGTTAGCCCGGTTGAAACTCGGATTGAACTGTCTGATGATAACCTACGGCAGCGTTGGCCATAAACATGGCGTATGCGAAGCTTCCGGTGAGCCTAGGAATGCCGTACTGCGCCAAAGCTTCCCTGTTCAGCACTCCGCCAGTGAAAACCTTGGCAACGGGGTAAGTTCCGCCACTCTGAGATCGAAGTCGAGTCGACATGAAGGGTTGAGATTTGGCGTCCCAGGCATTCGTGTAGTAGATGCCGATCATCGCAAGGAAGCAGATGAAGAAGCCGACAGCGGTGTGGGCTTGAAGGACGAGGGGAAGCGAGGTGGAGAACGAGGTGATCTGGCAGCGTAACACATGTTAGATTCAGTAGCACGAATGCAAGAGTAACTCAATGCCTTACGTATTGCCAGTCCAGAGAAATGGTGAAGAGTCCAAGTCCCTCATTGTTAGTGGCTCCGCCGAAAAGGTTGGTAAGAACGGCGGCCTTTGAGCCGGTTGCCTTCATCGCGGCCAAACAAGGAATGGAAACTGAGTTGAGCCATGGGAAGATGTAGGCCGGGAAAAATTCATAAACGAACATGCCGGCGAAACTGTACCAGAACCACCGGAGGGGCTTCGAGTTCTTCAGATCTTGCCAATGAAGACCTTGGAGGGTCTTGACCGTGGGCAATGTACCCCAGTACACGGCATCAACATGCCAAACAGCAATGGGACGCATGACACCACAGATGCCATATCCAAACAATCCGATAGAGATGACAGTCAAGATGACGGTAGTAGCGCTCAGCGGCAAGTCGTAGAAAAGATCTTGGGCCGCAAACACTTGGATACTGGCGGCAGCATTGGAAGCTGACGTGGCAGTGATGGAGCAGATGGCATGCTCCTTTAGACCCCAGGGTCCCGGGTTGATGAACTTGAAGAACCTGATGTATGCAGGGAGCTTGCCGTCGCCGTTCTTCGCTCTCCACTTGGCTTCGAGGTTATCGCCACGGGGAAAGACGTTTGTCCATGCCTTGCCGGCAAAGTACCCGATCAAAACAATGAAAGTTCCTGAGATGGTGATGGCGGTTGGTTTGAACTGCATGCAGAAATTTCATTAGTCGCTGCTGATAACCCAGGCAAGAGAACCCAAGTCGGTAAGAACAAACCGACCGTATAAATCTGGCTCATGACGGCCTGAAAAGCCGAAAGACAAGTGGACAAGAATATGCTTCGGAAGGTCAAGGAGGGATCGCCGTCATCGCGCAGCGGTAACAAATAGCGAGCGGCATCGGCACCAGTGATGATGATGGCATCGTCGCTGTTGGCATCGTCCTTCTCATTGTGATCCGCATCAGAGCCGGGGGCAGGCGCAGCTTGGATTTCAGAAGCTACATTCTTGCCAATGCCCTTCTCGTCAATGCTGACTTTCTCATTGACGGCCTGGTGGGAGGGGACTGATACGACTTTGCCCTCAACGGGGTTCAGTCCCGCCGCCACGATGTTGTCCGAGTATGGGGCTGACGACATATTGGCTCGAGTCGAGACCCAGAGGAGCCAGAGGAGCCCGACAGTTGCGGAGAAGCGAATGGGGGTTGGACGAGGGGCAGAAAAACTGTCTGTTCAACGAATGCAACACGATCGTCGGAACGGGAGGATTAGACCCTTTGTATTAACTCGAGCATCGCGGACTTGTCCCACTCGAAGCCAGCGAACCCCTGTTGCCACCCGAACGTGGACGAACTTTTGTTGACGAGGGATGATAAGGGGCAGCGATGTCGTGATAGCGGCCAGCGCTTGTGCCATTGTACGCCCCCTGGATTGCAGTAGTAAAGTGCTCGTCGGGTTGTCGGATAAGCTCGACAGGGAAATCCAGGTTCTGGGAGTTGCGCACAGAAACTCTGGCGAACCCGACCAGTTGGATGGAACTCCACCGCCGGTGCTACGAAAGCTTTAGGAAGGTCGTTATCGGTGTCGATTGACTGGATGGGGAAACCTCCCGACACGCGGTTACTTGGGAACGGTAGCATGACTGGAAGAACAAACCCGATAAGCGACAGGTTGAAGTCGTCGTTGGAGGATCGCATCCTCACTCCGGTTAGCTGATGTTCAACTTGCAGCGGGTGTGGCACCCCAAGCCCATCTAAGCAATCGCCCAGACGGCAAAGTCGTTGGAATCGTGTGTTAAGCAACGCCAAGTGCATGGCGGCCACCTTGGAGCGACGGTTGGGCGGACTTGGCGAGTTTGCAGGGTAGCCCTAGCCATATCACATCTAACCAAAGTCCTCGGACTTGCGACACCCTATCTTTCCGAGGACTGGGGGTTCGAGCGAGAAGGTTTCCACAATCATTCGTTGCCCGGCGTGGGGGTGGACTCGCCCCTCGCACTTTTGTCTTTGACGTGCTCACTCACTCGAACTTTTGCTCCAGACCCAGAACGTTTTAGGTGCACTTTTGTTTCTGACGTGATTTGGCAACGCATGTTTCTCGCCAGCGGCAACGCATCCCGTTTCGCTGCTATTGTCTCACGCTCGGTGAAAGTAAGGAATGCATCCTACTGCCTCAGCAAATCATCTTAATGGGAAGCGCGTGATGAAATCGTGCCGCCTCACCCGATCTTTGCTTCACCAAAAGGGATGCCATGGAGTGAGTGCTATGGCACGGTCATATGGACCTCGGGAGATGTCGGCGGTCTCATCAGACGCCTTGTACTTACACCATACTCACCACTACGACCGGCGGCCACGCGGGTAGGTGGGTAATTCGTGGACTTAGGTCGCAATTATTACGGGATTGGAAATGGCATGAACAAGGGTAATTTCGCCCCAACTTCCCGAGTGTCGATGTGACCATTAACCTTCTGGGTTCTGCCCGCCGCCCCAGTCTCCCTCATGATAAAATGGAAGCAAGATTTCAAGAGGTCTTGTAATCAAGCCCACTTATAAGGGTATATGATATCGACCTTGCGGCACGGTTTTTGGTCAACTGTCACACTGCTAGTCTATCTTCGACTACTTGCCGACAGAAACTATATTGACGGACATTTTCTTTTCCCTAGATGGGGCGCGCTATCGGTCTTTTTTTCGTTTTTTTTTCCCCCCTTCTTTTTTGGGCCGTTCTCGTGTTCTATCTTCAAACCACCTATCGAGGAGGCCGGCTGGTTCATGCCAGCTGCCGAAGGGTCTACTTACAATGCCCTACGCCTCCCATCCTCTCATAGCTCGTTTCCATGCCTCATCTTCACTAATGGAACCCTCCAAAATTCGAGAATGATGCCCGAGGCAACGTGTGCTCCAGAAGTGTGAGTTATAATCGATGATGGTCATAACGTGACGGATGTGTCTCCAGAAGCGCTCTCTGGAGACTCACTCAGCATAGCTGCGAACATATGACTCGGCTCGTACAGTTTAAGGTTGGTTCGATTCCACGAACGTTCGCTGCACCTTGTTTCGGAGACGCAATGATTGTAGAAACAAACTATTAACTCCAAACGAAGGCATGGACCACTGACAAGAACCCTTGTCACCGTGCGCCATCGCAATGCGTAATCATCTGAATGAGGGCGTCCAGAGTCATGTAAAGACTCCTGACTCCATCTCTCTCTCTTCTTCTCTGCCCAATTGCGCTGGATGCAAGCGAGCGTGGATGCAAGCGAGCGTGGAGGCAGCGATGGCGTAGAGAAACGATATCGCCGCCGCGCCCTAATTGCCACCCGTGACTGCCGGCTGACCGATGATGTTGAATACGAACAGCTGCCTGTTTTTTGCCAGCGAACATACTTCTATGTGGTTCGAAAGTACTTAAATGATTGCGATCGTTGTCCGGCGCTAGCAAAAGACCGGATCAAAGGGTCATCAGACCAGCAATTTCACTGAGTCAGGGCCGTCCCCGGGACTGATGGGAATGCTCACAGCATATCCTAGGTCCAAGACCAGAGCATGGTGTTGGCTGCGGAGGCCCAATCTGTGTTGTAGTAGAAAACTGTCGGAAGGCTTTGTTTTGCGGGAACGCAGGGGGGCCGCTGCAAGGAATATGTGTACAATCGCCGTGACGACGCCACCAACTTCCAACGTTGGCCAACTACAACCCTAAGCCAGTTATCACCTACAGATCTTATCAAAAGACGAGTTGTAGGAGGTCGCTGTCGAACCCATTTGACCATGCGTATGACTGTGAGACATTGTGACGCCACTGTGAGGGATGGTGTGGTTATCCTATTGGGGTGTCAGACACTGTAGCCGCCTCTGAGAATGGTCTGCTTACTGATCTGCGGAAACGCATAGGACCCTTGTTCGATGGCATCCCAAGCTTTGAACGAAAAGGAAATGGGATTGGAGGGCACGTGCGAAAAATTCGCAACTTCACAGTTTGAATCAGCATGATGGGAAAAATCTAGTAACGTTTTAGAAATACGGCAAACACTTACAGGGCGACCAACCACGAGAGGAAGAGATCCGGTGTTGTCACGCAGCGCTTGGCTTGAGCCGAAGTGAAGGCTCTCTGTCTAATTCGCCCTTCGTTGGGGCCATGGTTACGCGCGAGCTCGATTTCCTACAAGAAGAAGAGAGTCAGCTCGGTCACTCCTGAATAGGATAAGACACGAGCGACATTTTGTCAAAGTCAATACGTATGACTTAGTTACTGCTTCGCCGAGAAGAAAGCTCGAGTGTTGCCTTGCTGGGACATCAGGATAGATAAAGCATTGCCGGATAATGATCCCGAAGGATTAACAGTGTCGATGATGAAGAGCTGATTTTCAAATTCAGTCAGTTTTCCCGCTCGTCGGTTCAACACCTTAATTGAGTCTTTACCTATCTCCAGCCGGAAAAGCCGTGGACTCCGTTTAACCTCTTGTAAGCTGCGGTTTTTGATAAAGGTATGAGCCGAACATGGGGCCAAGGGAAGTAGCACAGTTCATATTTACGATTCTCTACATTCCAGACAAGGCCAGATCTCCTCTAGAAGCCATACACCGAAGTTTGAGGTTGGTGAGAAAACTTACCCGCGCTAGCTCCCGTTCTTTAAACCAAGCTCTGCAAAGGTAGATAACTTTGACAAATCAGCTGGGGACTCTCGTATCTCCCAACAGAAAGTTTCATATTTGCTGACCAATTTCCGCTGCTGATCGTATAAGCAATACCCTGGAGAGGCCTTTTTCTTTTAGCTACGTTTTATAGAGGTCTAGGAGAAACCTCATGACATACATTTGTAAAGGGGTGTGCACGAAGGCTTGGCCGAAAGTGTTGTTAAAGTGTCAGGATTGGGTAAACATCCTGAATGTGTTTAATAAATTCATGCACCAGACTTTTCCATCCCAGTTTCATGAGACTATCAAGACAGCCCCAATTTAGAACGTGAAGATATACAGTACTTAGGAATAAAGTATCTCGGCGTGGACCGAGTGAGAGCTACGCTGGCAAGCCGTAATCTGATGATAGCAATTGCGTCAGCAGGTTGGATGAAGAAGCATGTTGGAAAAAAGGGCTCTTCATCAATGACTGTTCACATTTGCAATGTTACATGCAGTCTTGGGGTAGTTCAGCTCCTGTTGTGATAAGTGGTCAATATGAGTTACACATGACTGGAAAGATTCAGACTTGACTTACACAAAGACGATTCCTCTTTAATGACCGAGACAAACTGCAGGATTCATTTGAGGTCTTTCTTCAAAGTCAATTCAGGACTTAGAATGAGGTGAAGAAGGACAAAAATTCTCACCTATTGATATACTTCATGAATGTAACAAGACAATCGAAGATCAGTAGAGTGATATCCATCTGGAACCATATCGTCAACACAGACTCCGGAAGTGGCAATTTGACCGAACAGTTATATAACTCGTAGACCGATTTTCGTTGAGCAGGCTATCTGTCTTACGAATCCCGAAAAAAGTGTCTCATGTCGTTACCTATAAAGTGTCCTGGGCAGGGAGGATACGAACCGCCTGCTCGTTAGCTTTGGGCTTACAGACGTCGGTAGGAGGGTTGGATGCCGTTATAGATGAGTTCGATTGCCAGTATGTGCATGGAAATGATATATAAGACTCTGCAAACCACGAAAATCTACTGCAAGCCAAATACTTTCCTTAGATCATGTGTCTAATTATCGTTATTCTCTCCGATGACCGCTCTCACGTATCTCATTTGCCAGCTCCTAGCATAACTGAAGGCTAAACCCCTATCATGTTAACTTGACACAGAGACAGATAGGCTGAGTCGATCAAGGTCCGTTTATTGTATGGGCTGGAAATGAAAACATTCCTGAAATATATGGAGTATATTACAACACTGTTGAAGATTTGCATCACCTGCTGTCCAAGGGTTGTTGTGCTTAAAGCCCGGCGTTTCTTTGGTCTTTTGTCGTACTACTTAGTAGAACTCGTGAAGAGACCGGGTAAAGTCATAGCCGGCCTTTGAAAGTCGTATTCCAACCGAGTTCATCGTAACATATCAGGTTAGACTTGCTTGTCCGACCGTTTCCTTACTGGAGCGATGGAACAACATGACGATCTCACTTAGCAGGTGTCTGGGTATTTATTATTGTTTGTAACTTATTCCCATCTGGCCCTGCTGCCGCATTGAAGTTTACAGAAGCAGTCCATGCCTCAGGGCTAACCAACTTTGGACTTGAATTGCTTGATTGCAACATCAACTCCCACACCCAAGTCGGTAGACACATAATTCACCCTATTCCACCTGCATGACAAACATGTAGTCTTTTAAAGCAATACCGGAGAATAAAGGCGTTAAGATTGTACAGAGTATGCTTCAAAATGGCCTCCAGCTTCAGCTTTACATCCTCGTTTGAAGTGTCGCCTTCGCATTGGTGAAAACTTTCCCAACTATGATATTTCCCGAGTTAAAAGACTCGGATACCGTCCATTTGAATTGGTTCAGCTTGAACTCACGCTTGTTGGGTGATGCGGGCAATGAAGACTCTTCAATAGTCGGTCCTGTAAGCTGCCGTATGTGGTACGCTCAGGTGTGATGAACTTACCTACTTTTTATTGTTTCGATTTAATCATTCTGTTGTTTGTATTTAGGATTCTGTAGTACATTAAGTGGTGAATGAGGCCAGACCAACTATAGATGAAGATGAAGGTAAGAGGGTCCTCATAAGCCTCAATTTTCCGTCTCTTATGTGAACGACTAGTTGATACTCCTGTTCAGTAGTGCTTTTGGGGATGAAAGTTGTCACCTCTATAACACCCATCTCCCCAGCAACGACGGGATATAAAGAGATCAAGGATTTCAATGATTAATATATCACCACCCCCTGCTACCATTTTTCAGGCTTCTTCATCACTAGATCTTTCAAATATTCTAGACTTATCCATAGTGATATCAGCGTCACCGGCTTCTATCTGAGGTTTCTTTATAGCTCCGGTGCTGATGGACATTGAAAAAGAGCTATTTCTGATTGAAATCCTCTTCCTGGTCGTTTGTCTTTAACCTGGGGTTCTAGAGCCTTATTTTCCGAAGCAAAAAAAGGCTTATGGTCATTCTGCCTAGTGGCGTGATACACAGGAGGTGATTGCGAGCCCCAATAATCTCTGACTTCCCTCTACATCTCTCAGATCGAGGTTTTCTCTAACTGGGAACAAGTGACCGTCCGGTACCATGCGCCTTAGATATTGAAATTACTTTTCCCCACGACCCGGTCCTATTCACTCGCGTGACAAAGTCATTTTCGCCTCTTCTCTTCCTGACCATCCAAGACAGTGGTGAATTCGTATTGCTGACTTTCTTCAAAGTTCTGTACAGGCTTAGTGACTTCATAAGATCGCTGTTCTGCGTGGGTTAGAATAGGGCATTATGTATGTGTAATCTACCTGTTTGCTGATAGCGTTACCGCTGACTGAGCCCCTTTAGGGCTGATTTGTCTCTATTGACTGGCGTTGCTAGCGGCTGGAGGATATATGGGCCCATAAGGGGCCTAGCTGCTAATAATGGCCACATCCTCTCAACTTCTAGCAACATTTAATCCTCTCGCTCCTCGAGAGGGCCTGGCGAGCCTCTTGATAAAAGCTAGTAAGCTTCCCTGTATCAAATATGATACAATCGTTCCACTAAACTAGTCATAAAGCTGCTTAGCATAGATTCCCTTCAGGGGACCAAAGATTTGACTGATTTATGGCTGGAGAACGTGTGAGGTGGCCCAAGCATTCAAAACAGGCTGTACCTGGTTTTGAAAGCAGAGACACGTGAACTCAATGGTCCGATTGCTGAGATATGAAGAAAAACATTCGTAGATTTTGAATGATTGAATCGATTTCGGGTGCTTGTTATTTACCGCGTTATCGGTGACTGAATGAGGAGAAGTCATATCAAGGTCCGATTATCACTTGAAGATAGATGTGGGTACTAGCATCATTGTAGATACAGTTCGGGCTTCTATAGCCATAGAATACATAGAAGAGAAGAAAAGGGAGTTACTCCGGTGCGAATGCATCAAACGCCAAACCCCAGACTCCCCTAGCCTGACACATGACCTCGCCTTCAAACCCATCCCGCCAATTTTTGTCGTCCTAATAGGCCCTAGTCTGCTGCTTATGGTCAAGTCCTGTACCTGGGCATCTACATGTGGGCTTCAACTTGCAATTTTTGAGATGCAATAGTTATGTACTTCGTGAGTCTTTCTCTTGTCAAAAGTGTGACCCTCCTAAGAGGTTGCTGTACGCCGCCGTTACACCCAGCTCAGCCCTACACACTATTATCGACATTGACAACCTGAAACTTGAGCCAATATTTATTGAACAATTCGAAATATAGAAATGACACAGAAATGGCTCACATCTCTATGTTTGTATTTATATCAACCACCGCAAGCTTTAAAGCGGTCAAGCAAGTCAGAATGGCAGCTGCGGCTGATGTGTATCCGAGGCTTTGAGAGATGAGAGCAGAGATCAAATAACGTCGTTAGTGACTACATCAGGTTTAATCTTTAACAATTCTTGAGATGTTTTACTGTTTTGTACACATCTTGATGTGAAATTAGTTTACATTCTCCAAGAGTAATATCAGGAATTTGATTTGCAGTTCCATACCGCATTATCTACTACGTTCCTATTGTGTGCCTTATACTCAGGACTGTTTAATTGATGAATTTTGACTGGGTTATGGTGCTGATTAAGGTACAGTACCTACACTGCGTTCTTCGTGATTCCTACCTATGCTGTAAAGGACGCCTTTGCGTGGCGGAGTTAATCCATATTGCAGCAGGGCAACCATCTACATTATGTCCCCCTGTAGAAGTTACGAATATTTATAAATACTTTTCCTCGCGTGATTAAGTGGATAGTCTCGTATCTATAAACTTTAGGGTTTGCGTCAGTCAGCGACAACTCCTAGAGACTCTCCTGCTAAGTACGAACGCACTGCATCATATAGCCCGCAGAAACTGACGTATTGTGGACTTTAAAATGAGGTTAGCTCTTCTATCACGATTCAGGTGATGTTTTGGTAGTGCCCAAAGACTTAGAGGTTGGAGACCCTCATCGCGCTGCGCTCCACTTACACCCCATAGGGTACTGTAATTTAGTAAACCTCTGTGAAGAAAAATGACAAGAGTGAGTAGAGCAGACGATTCTTTTGTTAAAAAAAGAAAACGAACTGGACTTCTAATGCGGCTTAGTACACTAGATTCTATCAGAATAGATACAGATAGAGTTGCTGGATGTAGCGATGGCGGTTATTGTAACCCGCGGTTTCTCGTAGCACTGGATACATTTTGCGAGACAACAATCATACTCTATGAAGTATGTTCATCACGTAATCATGGATGTGCGGCAGAGGACTAGTAGAGTGTTGGATGTCGGCGTTCAGCCCGATACGATCAGCTTCAGGGTGGAGACAAGGTGTCGATTCGGCTGAACGGCAGACTAGTCGGCTGGAACGGCAAGACTGTTACAGCGTATCTAGAAACTGCTAGCAATCTGTCGCTTATTTAAATCTAAATAAGGTTCTGATACCTTGTAGTATTGTTTTGTAATTGTTATCAATCTTTGAATACTTATTGGTCTCATAGTATTATATAATCTCACAATTACCCCTTATTTATTAAATTATGCCAACATTACCTCCTCTACTTACTTACACTGGCTGAGAGTCTAGAAGGATTATGATCAAATAACCTTAGGTGTGTTAATCGAAGACTCGTAGATGGTTTCTTCTTTTCTACTTGTAGGAGTTTAAGTAGTGTGTAGTTATGTTCTTTATATCATAATACTTATCTACGTTGAGGCACCTAGGTCACCTGGCCCAGGGTTGTTAATACAGCCCAGCCTCCGGGCCTTTCGCTGGTCACTTCATACTTCTTCCTATATACACATACATCGTAGAGAACAGCCAACACAGCACCTCTATTGCCGTTCAATCACAATCTACTGGAACAGTAAGAATAGGATGGTCTACTAGAGTAGATTGTATGTTGATTATGAGCTGCCTAGGCCCCCTCCTACACTAATTAAGCACGTTCTGCCGAGTCATGGTTCCCTCCACTTTAATATAACTGAATATGTCGTACTCCTTGATTTGCCGTATAGCCGAAGTATTGAATATAAAGTCAAAATGCTCACAATGCCGTGCAATGCCTGGCTGTAATCTCGCACAACACAAAACAATTAACAAGTCTTTCTACGCGTTTACCATGAAATTTTCTATAACAGTTCTGTTTCTTCTTTTGGAGACAGCCATCGCTGCCTGTCCCGACGACTTTCATAATCGATTATGGGAATGTGAGACTTGGTGCGAAGATACGAACCTTTATGAGACATCCAGCGTTGTGAGCAGTTGCATCAGAACACTTTGCGCAGACTGCACGGATTTCAGCTTGGGTAATTGACTGGGCGTGATAAACAATAAACAACACTAGTAAGTTCGAGCAAATTCTTTCTGAAGAGGAAGCCGTTGACACTTTGCATCCAAAGGGTTTTGTAGTACGCCCGGTTACATTCCTAACATGCGACCTGGAGGTACGGCTGCAAGTCAACACGAGAACTATTGGTATTAGTCCAGGCAGAATTCAAAGGAGCAACGGATACTTTGAATCGTATTGAATTATCTCTATTACTGTAAGAACTAGAAGAACTTGTGGTTTGCATCACAGGCTCCTACACATTATGTCACAATGAGTTGCTTTCAGTCTCTGGCCCCATCGAACAATGCTTTGCTGTCTGTAATTATGTGTTACGGTCAGCGTACCGACAGTAAGACAGTCTACTAATATAAGTAACGGTTAACGCCGCACTGATTCTTGTTGTTATGCTTTGCTGGTCGTCTTGGATATCTCGAGATTCTTACGCTTACAAGATAATTAGTTAAATGAGTTAATAAGATGGGTCGAAGGGCAGAGCGTATCATCCTAAAGGTGCCGTTCTCCAATGAATAGTAAAGCCTTTTTTATGGGTTGATCACCCATATCAATAAACTTTAATGTGGGTGCTACTCACCAAAGAAGACCCAGATCTCCTACTTTACAACAAGTACAAGAGCATATCAAGGACTATTTTCCGTCACTATAATCTAAGCCCCTAAAGGCCGTCAGCGACAGATCGATAGCTTTCTTCAAAACTCCTCATGACATCCGATTATGCTACTGAAATCTCGATGGAAGTTTTCAAGTGAGCTGGAAAGAACACCCAAAGCCCACTGGTCCCGCAAATAGGGCGGTACGAGTTTTCTCAACCTTCCTTGTCCAAGAAAATAGTAGTATTTGCACGCTTTATAGAATCGCAGAAAACATCTATTATATATTATCAGGAGAGGTTTGATCACTATCGATGTTACTTTGACAGAGATGATAACCAGCCGCCAAGGTTTTCCACTTGCAACCATTAAAACAAATCAAAAGACGAGTTTCTCTAGAATAGCCGAAGGGGCAGCCATTATGGTAGTCTCAGGTGCCCTTCGTGGCTGTGAAATCAATAGAACCCATGGTTTTAAAAAGATCCGCGACGCCTTGAGCAGAGCCAGTAGGGGATCGTAATGGAACGAAACCAATGAGTGTATACGAAGCTATAAGCTCGTCAAAGCACAATGGAGTTGCTCATAACCTCACCATCGGCACACATGTCTGGTAAGAATTGGGAGACAGTGGCCATATTGGTGTTGTTTAGCGCTGTTGCTGTACGTCCTGTGCGGAAACCATAAGAGTAACGTTAACAACTAGCTAGGCGAAATGAGAACACCTAGGTCTAAATGTTTACTCCAACAAGTCATAATAGTTACGTTTAACAAAGATGTTTCTTGAATGTTTGAGCACTTCTACCAGCGATTGTACAACTCGGCTGCGTGAGCATCCGAAGAGAAGAAAAGAAGAAGGAAAGCATTCAATATTCTCAGTTGCATTACCCGGCCATCTAACTTCACAAGTCTGAACTGGCCGTAGTCGCAGTGATGTTGTCCTCGACGAAGTTCGCCAGCGCCAATAATGACTTCTTAGGACTCATGATATCCAAGAATGGCACATCGACCTTGAAAGTGGTCCAGAACCAAGTACGGTACTCGGCCGCAATCATACTATCCAGACCAAACTGCGGAAGGGCCTTGTTATCGTCGATTTTGTCGAGAGGCAGCAAGATCAGGTTTGAGAAGCGCTTACGCGCCAACCGTAGCACGGCGTCGCAGAGCGTGGCCGCGTCCGCCTCAGCGGCCAAGGCCTTCGCCGCAGTACTCGTTGGCAGCGCCCTAAGCCAAGCGGGAGCCGCAGTGAAGTTGACAGCCCCAGAGGAAGAAGCATCCTTGCTTGCCTCCTGGTCAGCAAATAGGGCCGCGGCAAGGAAGCCGCAGCGCGGATCCTGCGTCGTCCCGTTTTCCACGTCGAAACCCTTTCTGATGAGCTCACGCAGCCCGAATGGCTCCAGGCCCGTCAGAATGTGAGGAGTGGCGGCCCCGGGAGCCAAAGCGAAGTCGATGACCTGCAGGAACTCGTTCTCGTTGAGCGGTTGGATGCCTTTACGGAGGAGTAGGGCCTCAATCTCGGGGTTCTCATGTAAATAGCCCACCTCGGAGATCATGCCGAGCCCCACGGAGACCGCAGGCTTGTTGCAGCTGCGACGGTAACGCGCGAAAGCGTCCAGGAAGCCGTTCGCGCTGCAGTAGTTGCTCTCTGTTGCTGTGCCCACACTACCACTCACTGAAGACGTGAGCAAGAAGAAGTCCAGGTTTGCATCGCGACCGTCGCGAGCCAGGGAGCGATCTAGATTCCAGGAACCTGCCCATTTCGGCTTGATTCCAGTGTGCCAGGCCTTGTGTGTCATGCGAGAGAAAAGTGCTTCACTCAATCCCATGGCGGCCTGAACTACACCACCAATGGGACGTCCAGAGCAGGCGTCTACGGCAGCGTCGACGTCCTTCTGGTTGGATACGTCGCCTCGCACTACGACCACAGAGGCGCCGGCCCCACGGAGCCGAGACACTAGGCTTCGGGCTTCGGGCTTGTCGCTACCGGAACGGCCGAGGAAAACAAAGTGGCGAGCACCTCGTGCCATCATCCACCGACTCAGACTACGACCAAGGCCACCCAAACACCCAACGAGCAGGTAGACCTTTTCGGAGCTGAGCATTGTCTTATACAGTGTAGGCATGGTCTGTTCAATGTCAGCTTTGCTTTTCCTCCATAGCTTACCACCCCGAGGGAGTGGGGAAAGCGGTCTAGAAAGCTCAATGGGAATGAATCATGAGTTGAGACGTACTGGGACGAGGCTCCTTGCGTCTTGCATGGATACGACGACTTTTCCAATGCGATCCTTTGCTGAAAAGAAGCGATAGGCTTGGGATAGTTTTGAAACGTCGAATGTGGCGATCGGGACAGGCTTGATTGCCCCTGTGCGATACAGCTCAAGTGCCTCCCTCGTTTTGCTGTTTACTGTCAGTCGAACACTTCTAAAGTAAAATTCTAGGCGAGAGACACAGCTTGCGCCATACCGCTATGAAACGGGAGCAGTTATGGAAGAGTTTGGGTTGCAGAGAGGGAGCGGTACAGAATAAATAGAGGACAGCACTTACTTGATCCAAATATCTCGGTAAAACTGGTCTTTGTGGTAGAACAGCTCGGTGAGATCAAAGGCAGTGAAAGAGCAGTTACGCGTGAAGACATGCATGTCCAGCTTTCCGGCGTCGACAAGTTCACGCTTGCCAACCTCAACAAAACGGCCAAACTCAGCAATGCAGTCCCAGCTATCATGCATGAGATCGCCCACAAGTGAGTTGATAACGACGTCGACACCCCGCCCCTCAGTCGCGGCACGGATGCCATGGACGAATGACGCATCCCTCGAACTGAAGATGTTTTCCGCCGGGAGGCGGAGCTCACGCACAAGATGCTCTTTTTTGGCTGGCGACCCAACTGTAGCATATACGACAGCCCCGAGGCGCTGCGCAAGCATAATGGTAGCCATTCCAAAGGCGCCAGCACCGCTATGCACGAGAATAGATTCTCCCGCACGAATGTGGGCTCGATCATGAAGAGCGTAGAGCGCCGTACCAAATGCCACAGGCAAGGTCGGCATTACGCGGAAGTCCTCAGACGGCAACATCTTGTGCGCGGCCCAGGCCGGTACACGCTCGACCGTAGCGAAGCGGTTTGGCGCCAGCACGACGACATGATCACCAGGTGCAAGATGCGTCACACCTTCACCGACCGAAACAACGACACCAGAGAACTCGATCGCGGCCGTGCCAGTACGCGTTTCTACACGCCCACTAACTGTGTAAATGTCCTTGGCGTTCAAGCTCACAGCTTTTGTCTGTATATCGACGAAGCCGGCGGGCGTGGAAACACCGGCCGGTAACATGATTTCCTGTGCGAAATGTAGCGTGTCCATCTGCCCAACACTACCGATGGCGAGACGAGCCAGGCCAACTTCACTCAGTGCCACACACTCTAAGGGCTCGCTCGGGTCTGTACGCCGTCGGAAGAGGCTGTTATTGAACTTATCCGCAACAAAGCGACTTATGTGCAAGATGCCGTTGCTCTGGCTGAACTCCTTGTCGTCCATGTCGTGGGCAGGTACTAGTGCTGCAGCTAGATTTGCGCACAAGGCGCTCAGGGAAGCTTGTTCCGTATTGGTCGAGGTATATGACCCTATATCGAGGACTGTGTATCGCAATGATGGCTGCTCAAGCATGAGAGCGCGTGACAATCCAGAAGAGAGAGTCAGATTAGGGTCTGGGCTGGCGCCCAACATGTCAGCCCCTGTCAGCCAAATCAGATCGGTAGCAACGTCAGTCACATGGCGCAATTGGTCCATTTCTGTCGGGCTCATTGTGGCGAGAAACTCTTTGTGTAGCTCAAGCAGAGAGATGTAAATGGCTGACGAGGACGGCACGACGCCTGATTCCGCAATGCTGTCAAGCGTTGTGATCTGCACGTCAGAGAACACCGGATACTCGCTCTTCAAGTGCTTCGCAAGTGCATGACCGAAGTGTATTGTACTTTCCGATGAAGAACAAATCTGAGGATCATCTCCGAGCTTAGAGGGAACAAGAATGATTGCGTTGCGTTTGGCCAAAGAGGCAAGCGATAGAGGACGCCGTCCAACAAGTACACCTCGACCGACGTCAATGACTGAGAGACCAGCGTTACGCAGAGCCTCTAGTGCGCCTGGCACCTCACGTACGATGATCACACCACTTTCCGGGTTGATCAGGTCGATAAGTGATGTAGAATCCTTAGTATAGTCTGATGACGCTTGGAACTAAATGTCAGACAGTGGTTAGTTGTACTCAGTGTTGTTTCTGGGACGAATGTGTGAAACATTATTCGAACAGGTGGCAGACTAAGAAGTCCACAATATACAATGACATACACTTACCCCGGGAATGACCAGTGTGTCAAAATACGAAGAGTCGGTGGCAGCAGCTTGAAGCTTGCCATCGGAGTCCAGGACCCCTCCAATCCAGGACGAACAACGGGGAAAGGTTGTATCGGCTTCCAATGCCTTCAGCCAGCGTTTGACTTGGCACGTACCGTCAATGCCACCGAGTTCGAGGACGCTCATCTTGGGGTTCTTGAAGCTGACCAGGTCGATTAAAGCCACAATATAGGCCATGCTGGCATGATCGGTCAAGTCGGCAGGGAATCCTTCGATGGCCATATCAAGGTAACGTTGAATTTCGGCAGTGTTTTCGGGCTGAAGACGAACGATATCAGGTTTCCATCGCACGCTCAGGCAAGGCTCTCGTTTCATGGAGCTCGTCTCAACAGGCTCATTGCTAAGGGCCGTACCATCATGGTCGGGAACAGAGGCAACTGGGCCGTTGCTGTACAGAGAGAGCTTCACGCCTTCCATGTCAACGAGTGCCGCCCCACTACTGCTCTGGAAGAGAGTGCAATCAATCTGCTTGGTGCCGAAACCCGTTGTGCGAGTGCGAGTGTGGATCGCCGCGTCCGTATCGTGACTTGGAATGGCTTTCGGCACACGGATTCGGCATGACTTGATGAACACAGGAAGATACGCGCGCAGGCTATTGAGGTCTCCAGCCGTGCCGCCAAAGATTCCAGCCTGTAAACAGGCATCGAGAACGAGAGGATGCATTGCGTACTTTGTTGCGTAATGCTGTCCAGTCTGCTGGAATAATTTAGTGGTAGAGATGGCGTCTGGCCGGACCCTGCTCCCGTCTGTACTCATTGCCGTGATGGATTGGAAGTCTGGTCCAAAACGTAGACCGGCCTCGGATAGTCTGGAGTACCACCGGTTCATGGTGCCCCAGGTCTCGTAACCATCGATGTCCTGAACCGAGACAAGGCCGCGATGAGATGACGTTTCAACCTCGTCGTCCAGCATCCGCACGCTACCAGAGCAGTGCAAAACAGATGCACTGGAATCCCACGATGAGATGGAGAATTCGAACCACTTGCTCGACGCTGCGGCCGTGGAGATCTTGCGTGCCGAAAGCGTGGTGTGGATTTCAGCTTCGCTTTCCTGTTCCGGCACAACCATCGCCGCACCGATGTTGACATTTCTGAACTCAAACCCAGAGCGTAGCCCCGCGACGGGTACGTCGCGGACTTGGCAGAGAGCCTCCATGATGATTCCCAGGTATCCGGTAGCCGGGAAGACGATTTGTGACTCGAGTTTGTGGTCCCTTACCCATGGAACCTCTGACAACCGTAGAACGTTTCGCCACGCGTAGTCGATGCCGTTTCCAGCAAGCTGAGAGGTCCCAAGAAGCTCATGGCGTATGTGCTGGCGGTTGCGTTGCTCAACGCTGGGACGAGGCTCACTCCAGAGAATAGTACCGGTGTAGTCCCATGGGTAGGGCGGCAAGTCGTGAAGGGGTGTCATGGTGCCTTTCTCGCGGTAGTCATTGACCGCTGACCATTCCAGCGGATTACCTCGTACAAACAGTTCACCGGCCAGTTTCTTAATGCACACCTCCGCGTCTTCACCGCGTACCAGTGTTGCAGAGAGACGGAAGTTGTGTCCGGTCTTTTTGCGCGTTTGTTCGATTGGGCCTTTCAGGGCGGCATGAGGCCCAATCTCGATAAGGTGAAGCTTCTTTGCGCTGGCAGTGAGGTTGGTCAGAGCCGCACAGAACTGGACCGCAGTCTCGAGGTTTTCGCGCCAGTATTTTGCAGAGCCTCTCTGTCCAGATTGGTCCAGAACAGCCAAATCCACAGCACTGGAGCCTACTGATGAGTACATGGTTGCTTGACGGGAAGGCCAAGCGGGCTCAGTGTCGCTGGATTGGTCCGAAAACACCGGCGTCAACATGTCTTCGTACAAAGCGCCCACTTCCTTCATCATGTGAGAATGATAAGCTCTCCCACCGGTCTTCAGGGCTCGAACAAATTTCCCGCGTTCCTCAAGGATCTTGGTTAGCGAGTTGATGGCATCGAGCTCGCCGCTTAACGTCACGCTTTCCGGTGCGTTGATACACGCGACGCAGACGCGGCCCGCCAGCCCTTCTGTTTGAGAGATCAGCTCGGCTGCTTCCTCCGCCTTCAGGCCAGCCGCGAGCATACCACCTTGGCCCTGAAGTCTGCCAACGGCTGCCCCCCTGAAGTACGCGACCTTGATAGCTTGTGCGGCCGAAAGTCGACCCGCGGCATAAGCGGCTGCGATCTCGCCAGACGAGTGGCCTACGACGGCTTGGGGGAAGACGTTCCAGTCAGCCAGAAGGTCAACCAATGCCACCTGGACAGCCGTGCATATGGGTTGACTGCGAGTCACGTCGTTGATCATACTCGTCTCTGGCGGGTCCAGCAATGTTTGCTCAAGTGTCCAGGCTGGCCTTGAGCCTCGACCATCCTTATCCTGTTCCGGAAGGGCCTGGAGTATATGGTCTAGTCGCTGAATCGAGGCACGGAATGAGGCGTTGTTCAGAAGAAGCTCACGGCCCATCCCCGCGTACTGCGCTCCTTGTCCAGTGAAGACAAAAGCAAAAGGCGGTGGGGATGTCTCCGGCCTTTCATCTGAACTGAAAACATCGGTGATGAGTTGCTCGTTGGGATCACGAGGTTTGCTGACAACGACACATGCACGATGCTTCTGGTGAGAACGGTGCTTTGCTAGCGTTTTGGCCAACGCTGGGAGGGTATCAATGGAGTGGTCTTTGACGTATTGCGTAATTTGCTCAATTCGCTTTTCCAAGGACCAGTGAGAGTTTGCCGAGACTGGAAGTACGAAAGGACTTGCCCAGTTTAAGGAAACGTCAGACTCGGTGTCTGAGGCTGATGATGGCGTTCCGGGCGCCGGCATGTTGTCACCGAGGCCTGGCATGTAGCTCTCCGGCGCTTCCAGGATCACGTGAGCATTGGCGCCGCCGTACCCGAAAGAATTAATGCTGGCCCTTCGGAGAGACCGAGGCCATGTTGCCAGCTCGTTAACCACCTGAAGATTGAGTGCCTCTAGATTGACTTTGGACGGAGCAGACAGACAAGTCAGCGCAAAATCTCACGGTGCAGAGAGGCTCAGTTCTCTAAGCCACAGGGAAAAAAAAGGCGAAGGAGGACCAAAGGGAGTGGCTCACGCTTGGGGTTTAGTTTAGTCACTCCGTACGTAGGAGGAATCCTCTCTTTTTCGAATGACAGGACGGCTTTGATGACAGCAGATAGACCGCTTGCAGCCTCACTGTGGCCGATGTTGGTTTTGATCTGTGCTTTCCTGGTCAGCATTGCACAGCAAAACTGCAACCTCTTTTTAAGCATGCTACATGTAATCGACGAAAAATCTTGATTTTCCTCTTGGAAGTCTTCGCGTAAAGGGGCAAGGGGAAGAATGGGCGTTAGTGCCAAAACGTACCGCACCAATCATCAATGGTGAATCCGCATCTCTGGCGAAACATTTTCCGATCCCCTCAACCTCGATGGGGTCTCCGACTGCGGTACCGGTGCCGTGGCACTCGACGTAGTCGGTATCAGCCATCCGAAGGCCAGCATTGGCGTAAGCCTTGCGGATCACAGCCGCCTGCATGACAGCGGAAGGCTGCGTGATGCCGTTTGTTCTTCCGTTGGAATTGACTGTGGCGTTTTAGTCATTGGTCAGTTCTTTGGCTGCTTTAGGACATGAGTGTAGACAGGTAGTTACTGACTGGCTGTACCGCGGATCACGGCGCGTATGTGGTCCCCATTCTGCAAGGCACGCGACAGTGGCTTAATGTAGATGGCGTTGACTGCCTCAGCTCGCCCATAGCCATCTGCCGATGCATCAAAGGTGTGGCATGTAGACGTGGGCGACAGGACCCCCCCTTTCATCGTACCAAGATGTTGTTCGACGGAAGTGATGAGGTTGGCTCCAGCAACGATGGCAGCTTCACAGTCGCCGTTTCTCAGTGCCCTGACGGCGTTGTGTAAAGCGTAGATGGAAGAAGAGCACGCAGTATCCAATGTGAAGCTTGGGCCGTGAAGGTCAAAAACATGGCTGATGCGGTTGGCCATGATTGCCGTTCCGGATCCCGTCGCGCTGTAGCGGTGCAGGTAGTCTGGATCCCGGGTCTGCATAGTCTGGTAGTCAACGGTGAAGTTACCAACATAAACGGCGGTGTCGGAGCCTGCGACCGCCTCCATCGAAAGGCCGGCATTTTCGAGGCACTCGTATGTTACTTCGAGCAACTTCCTCTGTTGAGGATCCATATACGTAGCCTCAAGGTTGTTCAGCCCTAAGACTTCATTGTCGAACTTCCGGACGTCTTCGTCTAGGAAATAGCCACCATCTGCATCCATAACACCAGCGCGCTTCCCGTCTGGATGGTAGTAACCAGCCATATTGAAACGCATGAGAGGAACCCGGCCTTGCGTCGTCTTCTTCGCCTTCAGCAAGTCCCACAAATCGGATGGGGAACGTATGCCCCCTGGGAGTCGGCATGCTGTCTACGGTCAGAAAATGGATTTTGCATAACGTAAGTAAGATCCTTACCTATCCCAACGATACAGGCCGGATCATCTTCCAACTCGAAGTCCGGTTGAGGGTAGCGATTGTCGGTCGCCGAATCCAGATGGCCTTTGATACTTGGGGCGGGAGAGGCTTGTGCCGTGGCTGGTGACACACTTTCTGCGACCTCGAGTTCCTTGATGGTGATGACTGTTGAGTCAATGGACCCCAGCTTGACACCATTGAGGTGTAAGCTATCATCTCGAATCAAGGCCTGCATGTTTCTGGTAGATGTAGCGTCTTTGGTCAAAGTGCGGTTCGATACGATTATCGATCTGCAGTTAGCAATCCAATAGCTGCAGCAAGGGACTGCTCAATGGTTTATATGTTTGTCAGTGATTACTTCAGTAAGATTCATCTCGAGTATACTAAGATATGTGATAATATGCTCATTGCTCTAAGCATCGCCCCTCGCGCCCAGTGGCAACAACGAGAAATTGCCTCGATGATTCCGGCGAGATAGACCTCTGAGGTCCTGATCCAATCACCTGTTATCCCCTAGGCGACCGGGGTTTCGCGCGATCCCCAGTACCTGGGAGTTTCTTTGTCAACTACGAAACTGCAGTTAGTGGCGATGTCGATGCCGCTCTGTATCTAACGTGAGACGGGAACCTGCGGGCCGAAGCGCAACGCCTCTCAGGTCCAGGAATCCCCGCTTCGTGAAAACGACGCCGTTAGATAGCCGAAATGCATAAATCATCCTGGGGTAATTAAAGGATGAGATATCATGCATCACTATCTAAGGAGAGTTGCGTTTACACCGTGGTTCGTGTATTTCGGGCATGTAATTTATGCGTCGGTATTGCTGCATTCGGGCTCTCGTGCATCCCCGATACGCAGACCACCGGGCTTGCGCGGGGACTGAAGTTTTACTATGCCATTGTAAGCGCCTTAATACAGGGTTCCAGATCCTCCATACACACTGCTCCCAGAATTTCGAGGTTCTCTTGGTATCTGGAACGATTACGGTTGAGCTATTAGCTACATTTTCCGCGATCAAGAAGCAAGTAAGCATAGCTTCTGGACTTGTTCTTTTTGAATCACCACTTGAACTTCTTTACTATCCGCTTTATGCAATGAGTTGCTAAACCAGAGCTTCATTCAGTTTCATCGACATCAGAACACGATAAGCAGTTTGATAAGAACGGCCTTCGCCTCTGTCGCACTCAACTTCATCACACGCAAACCAAGCTGCAGACGATGTCGACTAAGGAGAGATTTGCATTGGTAACAGGGTCCGTGCATTCCTTCTCACAGAGCCACAGTTTCCCTTTCCCTGCTAACGCGCGGGTGGGCCTATAAAGATGCGGAAAAGGGGGAATAGGCGAAGCGCTCGTCATGGAGTACGCGCGCCGAGGACTCCAGCCTATCGCAACACTGCTTCCATCTGAGAACAGCAAACATCTAGACGATGCTGGGATTGCATGGTTCCCGCTCGACGTGACAAAGGAGGACTCAGTTCGCGAGTTGAAGCATCAAGTGGCGGAGCTTACACGAGGTTCACTTGATATACTCATCAACAATGCGTTAGTCGCTCATATTCTTCATATATCACTGTTATCCTGCGACTTGAGCAGAATCTGACACGCCGGCCTTTCTAGAGGAATATGTAAGGCACCAAATCGACTGAGTCCGGAGTACTAATGTGCTTACCGGGCCTACAGGCTATACCATGACGGCAATAGACACAGATGTGGCTGCTGCTGCCAAGATGTTCGACGTTAATGTCTTTGGGGCCATGCGGATGGTACATCACTTCCACGACATGCTCATCCAGTCTTCCGGCACAGTAGTTAGCATCGGGTCAGTTGGTGGGATAGTGCCTTATGTTTACGGATGTAAGTTCATGCCTCTATATGTTCTCGTTGTTATCTTTCTCATCCGCGACTGACACCTGTACCACCAGCTGCCTATAATGCCACGAAGGCTGCACTTCATCATTGGTCGAACACACTTCGTGTCGAAATGGCACCTTTAGGGTATGCTTGACCCTGGTGCACCATGTGAAACATATATTAAAAGGGAAGTACTGCAGCGTCAAAGTCCTCACGGTAAGATTATACCACTATTGGCATTCCGGCTGTTCAGCTACCAGCCCTTTTGTACAGTTCTGATTTGAGGTTTCAATTGCAGATTGTATCTGGTAACATAGGAACGAACATCCTTAAGAGTGACCAGGGCGTTGGGAGAGAACTCCCAAAGGGTGAGCGACTTGATATCGTTCGCTGATTGTGAGATATTGACGCATGACGGAACGCTAGGATCCTACTTTTCGCCTCTGGAACAAGATTTCAAAGATCATATTAACAGAATACCTGGTGAGCAGACCTAACGCACCAGTCCTTGGGTCATTGATTTGGATGGGAATTACAAGCTTATCACTGGTCACAGATACGACAGATCGCTTCGATTACGCCGCAAAAGTGATCCAAGAAAGCCTGCGGTCCGCGCCCCTGGCGTGGTTTTGGTATGGCAAGACTTCACGGATTGTGTGGTTGCTCGACACCTTCACTTGGCGAAACGTTTGGGTATGTGTGAATCAACTCCTACACTCCAGATGTTTCGAAACTTGGGTTCGGAGGTAACTGATACTCAATGTACCACCTTTTTAGGATGGATTTATGTGGAATATGTTCAACTTCAAGAAGTTACAGGCTGCACGGAAATCTCTCTAAACCTATGGATTGGGTCGCGTTTGGTTGTAATAGCAAGCACTTAGCTCTAGAAATACGAGTCATGTACAAAGAGGTCATCTTGGGGTGCTGCTATCTATTACAGCCTCTTAGCTTGGAATCATGAGCATCCGCCCTTTTAGTGACTGTAACTACAACAACAATTCGAGTCCTAATTTGGGCGCTGATAACTGAGGGTAGTAGGCAGTCTACATAGGTGGATGGCGTGAATGGAGTCGGATGGATATATCGAAAAAGCCTATTCAGGCATTGAGACACCCCTAGGCGGGCATGACCAAACTGCAAGTTTGAATTATAGTCTTACGAGAAAATGAAACCAAACGAGTTAGAATGATTTGGTATGGTGAACAGTGACACATGTCAGCAGGCCGTGCCCAAACAAGCATTACAGCAAAATTAGTTTTCAAACATATAGAAATTCAAGGTTTTAATTCTTGTTGTCCTTCACATCCGTCTTTGGGGCTCTGATGCAGTGCCTCAGCGATGTTAATTTGTCTACGGAGAGTGGCGGTTGATGCCGCGCTATGAACATTGCAATGAATACCTCATCGCTCATACTCCTTCTCAAGATGTCCTAGGAAGCCCTCGACCTTCTGACCGCCTACCACGATGTCGTTGCATGGGAGCAGAACCCAGAGCATGCGGCCTGGCAAAGTGCCGTTTCCTGTAATATTCTTCCACTTGTGGGATGTGGCTCGCTGAATGCTCACATCGCCTTGCCGCATGATGCGCGATTCGCCCGAGTCCAAGGTGAGTTGGAACACACCTTCAAGGACGACGCCATAGTCGACCGAGATAGCACGGTGTAAAGGCGACTCAATACCGGGGCCAAAGTCGATCATGCGTACGACAGATCCATTAGGGTAGTGCAGCGGGGGCTATTGGAAAAGTCATTTCGTGTTAGCAAAATGATGAAGAACGGGACTAGTGTTCAAGTTGACCTTGACTGGATTCGACGACATACCTCGGTCTCTTGGGCGAATTTCATGTCCGCATTATCGTTACACTCGATGGGTGTGTCCTTGGTCGAATAAAGGATAGTGGCAACAGCCTGGCTCTGGCCCATGACGCGGTGGTGAGAGCCAGAGTCGGTGACAAGGAAGACGGACTTGCCATCTGCATTGTGGCCTGTGATGTGGCGACTGGTCCTGGGGAGGCCTGGGGCAGGAAAGCCATCGGTGATGAAGCCCTCTGCACCAGTAGGGGGGCCCTCATCTTTGCTCGGGGGTACTTGCGCGGACATTATGAACAAGCTGATATGAGGACCAAGCTGTCTCAGGTGTTTTCTGGTCGACGGTGTGGACGTGATACTACCGAAAAGGCTCAGATACAAAGTGTTGGAGTAGGATAGCACATAGAGTTAGGCCACGAGCTTCCCAGCGCTTTAATACTGATGCTTTACAGTATGTGACTGCGCACGATGAAGCGTTCCTTGCATGGTGATCCATCCAACGAGACTCTTCTTGTCATCGTGTCGCCATCTGCTGCTGATCCATTGCAGGTGAATGACCAAAGGGAGTCATGCCCGAAAATGATAACTAACGAAATCTCAAGGCCGAACGGTCAGCCGCAACCCCGCAGCACCCTGTTCTTGGGCCGAATCCCCTACCCACAGCATCGAGACGCCAGGGGGGTGCCCGGGATTCTACTCTGCAGAGTTGCACACTCTGACAGACTGTGCCTTCAGGACCTCTGCCTGACCCCATGGCTTGCCATGTTACCTTACGTAGTAAGCCATCAACGGGGACCCACCGCAGTGCCTCGATCCGACTCACAATTGAGGTACTGAGAGTTGCCAATTAGACACCAGTTTACGCGCTAACAAATGCAAAGTAAAGCGCTAAGAATCAATCAGGAAGTGTGTTATGCACCAGACCCCGAACTTCACAACGACGCAGACGACAAACAGTGTTCATTCCACGTAGAGTATGGAATCCGCCACCATCCAATTCTATTCGAGTACGATATGAACCCGTAAATGCGGGTCCGGTCTTTTTTCAAGGGTGTGCATAACGCCGACGGCATATGCCATTGCTTGGCCCAGTTCCGACTCTAGCCCCCTCTAGACCTTGGATGTCAGCGTGGTGCCTCCGTCGACGATGAGACCGCACCCGGTAATGAAGCTAGACCGCCGGCTGCATAGAAAAATGACCGAGTCAGCGATCTCTTCGGCAAGCGCCATACGACCCATTGGCACAGCTGCTTCGATCATTTTGTCCAAGCCCGGTACGTTGTCGATCGCTTTCTGCACCATGGGCGTACGCACCCAGGAGGCGCAGATGCAGTTGACGCGTATTCCGTGGGCGGCATTGTCTAATGCTGTAGAGAAAGAGCGTGGTTGAGATCAGCGTACAGATCTAACACATGCAGACCCTTCTTGTTACCGAGCGTGGAGAGAAACATAACCTTCAAGAAGGGAAACATTGGCAAAGGGAGACCGGGTAAACGAACCTGCATTCTTCGACAGACCCAGAACAGCGTGTTTGGACGTCGTGTACTGCACCATGCCCGGGGTGGAGACGTAAGACGATGCGGACGCCATGTTGACGATGGCGCCTCGGAACGGGGAGCGTCCGCCAACGGCCTCCTGGCCCCGGTCATGACCCTGTAGCTGCGGCATAGGTTCCTGTGTCGCCATTAACGCCGAAGCTGCCCGAGTCACCAGGAACGTGCCTGTGACATTGACCTCTAGGAAGCGGGCAAACTCGCCGACGTTGGCCTCGGCAATAGCGGCTGCCTTCTCAACCCCGATGCCCGCACAGTTCACACAGTAATCCATCCGCCCAAAGATGCTGACCATGTCCCGGATGACTTGCTCCACCGATGCTTCGTCTCTCACATCGATCCGCCGCGACTGGATCTCGAAACCCGGGTTTTTGGCCACAGTCCTGGCCTCGTCGGCGACGCTCATGGCCGCCTCGTGGTCCAGGTCTGCGACAATAATGCCCGAGGCGCCTTCGCTGGCAAAGGCCAGAACGCATGCTCGGCCTATCCCACTACCTATTGGCATCATGATTGATTGTCAGCTCGTAACGCCAATCCGGCTTCGACGACTCATCGGCAACAGATCGTCAGGCTGCAAACTGGGACGGAGCTGGGCAGGCATACTTACCTCCGCCTACAATTAGAGCATAACCGGAAATTTCCATGATAAACCCTGGTACCTGTCCAAGATGGCGTGTTCAATTTCGTAGGTCTGGCAACCTGTCGGGTTCGTGTCTGTATTCCGACGAAAATGGGATATAGGCAAGTATTTATGCGTCTAAGGGATCAAGGAACCTGCCCGATTTCCCGAGTTCACAATGGGCTGCGGCAGCTCACGATGGTTGATACTTCACAAATCTCCAAGATATGCAGGTCGCTCTTGATGTACATAGTATAGCCTGGAGGATAACCTGGAGGAGAACCCGATCGGCATGCGGGCATAGACATGCATGCTATGGACCTCACGCTATGCATCAATTGAGATTGAACAATCAAATGCTCGGGCTTTAGGAGACCACTCGGCACGAAGGACTAAACCAGAAGTGCTGTATAACTCTTGTTCATGACTTCGAACGCATCATAACACCTTGGCTCTTTCGTAACATCACTTTAGACGTTGCCAGAAAAAAAGGGTAGAAAGTTATCAGCAAAACATCGCTCCCTCCGACCCAGAGCCTAACGAAACCTACCATGACCATCCGAAAGGGCTCACAAGACATCATGGAGTTCAAGGACCAGTACCACTCGGAACAGACGCCGGTCCGCATCATTCACGTCGGCGCTGGAGCGGCTGGACTCCTTGCTGCCTTCAAGGCACAGAAGACGTTGCGAAATTTCTCGCTTGTGTGCTACGAGAAGAACGCCGGCATAGGCGGGACCTGGTACGAAAACCGCTACCCGGGCTGCGGCTGCGATGTGCCGGCGCATTCCTACACCTTCTCGTTCGAGCCCAACCCGGACTGGTCAGGGTTCTACGTCTCCGCTCAAGAGATTCTGGCCTATATGGAAGGGTTTGCCGATAAACACGGATTACGACGCTTCATCCAATTGGAGACCACTGTCTTGGGCGCTGAATGGGACGATTCCGCGGGAGAATGTACGAGCGCTCAGAACCCGTTCCTCTGTCGCGGATCAAGGCACTAACCAGCACATAATCTGATCAGGGGTCGTTGAGCTGAAAAGCAAAGATGGCAATCTTTTTACCGACCGTTGCAATGTACTCATTAATGGTTCCGGCCCTCTGAACAAATGGAAAAGTAAGCATGGCCCAACCTCATCATCGCCTTCAACGCTCGGCGTACGCGGGCGGCAGATGACGTAGAAAGTCTCGATCAGACAGCTGACTGCGATCGAACATAGTGCCGGATATCCCTGGGCGCGAGACCTACAAAGGGCAAATCTGCCACTCGTCCAATTGGGATGCAGGATTTGACTGGAAAGACAAACGCGTTGCCGTCATCGGATCTGGAGCCAGTGGCGTCCAAGTTACACCTCAACTCGCCAACGGTAAGGACGTGGCCCTCATATGCTGTGAAGGCTAGCTAGGTCCTAAACAGAACTGTCACTAACGAGATGGCACCGTCGTGTCACATTCGCAGGTTCCAAGTCTCTGACTTTGTTTGCGCGCTCGATCCAGTGGCTCACACCGCCTCTGGGCCTGCAAGACATTCCCGTGCCAGGCGTGGCAGCCGAGGACACCCAAGCGCCTGGCCCCTTCGGAAAGCACCTCTACACCGACGCTGAGAGACGGGCGCTACGGGAGAATCCGGCCAGACTGCTCGAGTACAGGAAGAAGGTGGACCAAGAACTGCAGCGTTGGTTCGGAGTTTTCCTCAGGGACAGTGTCGTGTCCAAGGCAGCCATGGAAGCCATGGTGGATGGCATCCGGGCGCGCTTCGGGGTCAATCACCGGGAACTCGCGGACGCCTTTGTTCCCGAGTTCGGGCCTGGCTGCCGCCGCAATACGGCAAGTAACCCGGGGCACTTTTACCCATTCACCTCACTGCCGGCTTGGACCTGCTACTGACGGTTTCTGGTCGGTTCACTATAGCCCGCCGAAGGCTTCATTGAAGCTCTCGTTCGCGACAGTACGTCCACCCACTCAGTCTACCGGAAATCGGTCATGATTGCATGCCTGTTCAACTAACGCCGCCAATCCAGACGTTACGACGGTCAGAGGTAACATAGCATCTTTCACGGAGTCTGGCCTGGTGACGGCTGATGGCCGCCGCTTCGACTTTGACATGATTGTATGTTGTACCGGCTTCGATGTTGCCTACACACCGCACTTGTAAGTTGCCATCCCCGGTTTCGGATTCCCGTCATGAACGATTAGACGACTTATTCGATATTGTAACGGGGTAGCCCGGTCAAGGGTCAAGGAGGTGTCATGATGCAAGAAGCGTGGGCTGAGAAACCCCGTGTCTATCTCACAATGGCCACACCGGGCTTCCCCAACTTCTTCCACATTGGCGGGCCTACCGGAAACTGGGGCTCTGGCTGTGTTCTGGCATCTGTGAGTATCCCCTGGACAGACACCATGACATCGTGACCGAGGAACTAGGTGGCTGATAATCCTTGCCTCCCCCAAGCACGAAGTACAAGTCGATTACGCTATTCAAGCCTGCCTCAAGATCTCTGCAGAGCGCCTCCACTCTGTTACGCCCAAGCCCGGACCGACGGCTGAGTATATGGCCTACAACGCGGCGTGGCACCGGGCTTTCAGCCATTGGGCGGACGACTGCCGGTCGTGGTACAAGAACGGCGGGCGACCCGATGGTGAGGTGATGCTGTGGTGCGGTAGCATGCTGCATATGATGAAGACCCTGCAGGCGCCGCGCTGGGAGGACTACGAGATACGCTACCGCGAGGCGAACATGTGGGCCTTCCTCGGGGGCTGGGGCAAGACCGAGCTCGAGGTGAAGGCGGAAAACGGGCTGGCGGTAGATCTCAGTCCGTTCGTAAGGCAAGAAGACCTGCCGTACGTGATCGAATGAGAATCGAGCACAACGAATAGTTTTATATCAATACCGGTTGCTAGTGGCAGCGCATGAAATAATTACTTTCCGCTCAAGTTCCTGAAACTGCAGCATGCTTCAACGTTGAATGAATTAATTATTGAATTCTATTATGTATGAAGCTAGCTATTGCGTGCAGGGTTGGCTGACGGCGAACGTGGCTATTTTATGCTATATAAAGTGGAGAGTTACTGTAAAGTCATAAACATTTTTGTGTCTAATGAATTCCAATATCTCTGGGGGCTTAGTGATATACTCACAAAAACTTCTACTACTAACTTTATGACTTGTGTCTTTAAATTGGCTTTTTTGTTTTCTCCTTGGTCTTTTGCCTTATCCCTTCGCCTACGGTATCCGATCTGACTTTGGCTGCAGCAAGATTTACGATAAGCTAATTGTAAAGCTTGTTTCTCGTCGGCTCGCGGTAAAACGAAAAAAATGGAGACAACCGCAACCGGTGCGTCCCGCCCGTGGGAGTGAGCCAACACTATGCAGAAAAGGCGCAAGGAAGGGTATGCGTCGGACGGGGACGATGAATCCTGGGGACCCCCAGCCGCGCAGGGCTTCATTAATCTAAACCCGACTACTATATCCGCTACTTGAACATGGCGTAGCTTAAACAAAGTTGCGACGAACATTTGCCGGCGGAATTATGGTTTTCGAAGGGCCCAATGGCCGACGGCACTAGCCTAACCCCGATTCTAAACCCGACTCTTATATCCGCCACTCAAAACTTGCAGTGGCTTACGACGGTGAACGGGTGCCTTCACACGGCCCAATGACAGGCTGGCTGTCGTTCGACAACCGGGAAAGGAATGTTTGATACCCTAAGCGACCCTGACCCCCGGCGTGCATTGCCATGCATCCCTTGCAGCAGCCGTGAAAGAAGCTGCTGACAGCCTGCCTTGCGACAGGCAACGGCAATGGGTGCAAGCGCCCGCTAAATATGGCAGGGTAACAAACAAGGGCCTGAGAACCAGAACATGGCTCACGTTGGGCAGACCAACAAGCAGCACGATGGGACGTATGTCAAGACTCATTTAAGTAGGCATAGCCCAGACAGACTGTCCTTCTCTTCCTTTCCCCACCCTTCCGCTCATCCGCCTCCATTGCACGGCTACTTCGCTTTACTTCGTACAAGATGGCCTACAAGAACTCGGTCATTGTCACGGGTGGAACCCAAGGGATGGGTTACCATGCAGCCCTGAAGATCGCCAAAGAACATCCAGAGTATCTCGTTGTGATCGCCGCGCGATCCGACAAGAACCATGCCGCGGACTCCATCAACAGGACTCTAGGCCAGTCCAACACCATCTTTATGGCAATGGACCTGAGCGACCCCAACAACGTGCGCCGCTTCGCCAAGAATTGGATTGCCGACGCGTCCAAGCCTCAGATCCAAGCGCTGGTGATGAACGCTGCGCTGCAGTTCCCAACGACTCTCCACCTGACACCCGAGGGCATGGAGAAGACGTTCGCTATTTCCCACGTCGGACACGCCATTCTCTTCCACCTTCTCTGTCCCCACCTCGCCACCGGGGCCCGTGTCGTCCTCACATCGAGCGGCACGCACGATCCCGCGCAAAAGTCAGGCCTGCCCGACGCAGAGTACAACTCGGCCGAGGAGCTGGCTTACCCGCCCCCGTCCAAGGTGGACATGCCGGGGCGGAAGCGCTACTCGACCACCAAGCTCTGCAACGTGCTGTGGACCTATGCGCTGGCGCGGCACCTGAACGAGAGAGCGCCGGAACGCCGCATCACCGTCACCGCCATGGACCCCGGCCTCATGCCCGGCACGGGCCTGGCGCGCGAGGCGAGCGGCATCGAGCGATGGCTCTGGAACTCGGTCTTGCCACGCATGCTGGGCCTCCTCCGCATCATCTTCAACCCCAACGTACACACCCCGGAGGAGTCCGCCGCAGCGTTGGCCCGCCTGGCCGTGTCGCCTGATGTCGAGGGCGTAACCGGCAAGTACTTTGAAGGATTGAGGGAAATCAAGTCGAGCAGCGACAGCTATGTGAAGAGCAAGCAGGAGGACCTTTGGAACTGGAGCATCAAGTACGCCGCCCAGGGCGATGAGCGCGAAATGGAGCGGTTCCAGTCACTGAAATGAAGCAAGGGCGGGGTGAACATAGACAAAGTCGATTTGCATAATTAGTCTGCAGTTCTGTGGCGTGTACGTACATGTAGTGCTGGGCGCGGCACTGGGCTTGGGGTCTTTTCTCCACCAGGATTGGCAGTATTTGGGTTGTTTGGCAGCTTATTTCATTTGTACCTCAGCATACGGATAATCACTCTACATTTCTCGCTGAACATGGTTATGTGTGCATGTCGCATATGGCGCCAAAATGTAGTTTGATTTTTGATGCAGATCAGAGCATGTCGGGCTACGATCTGCGCCCAATAACACCCCCATCTCTCATATTTTCTTTTCCGTAGAGATGAGGGTTTTACGTGCAAACCCTCTTCCCCCAATCTTTCTTGGTGCAAAGAGCTACCGACGAAGCAATCGAAACATCCCATGACACTTGTGTACTGATAGGGGGACAGGTGTGTGCTGCCAAGACAGTGACATCCTGGCGAGAATTGATTGGAGCATCCATTTCTCCGCTAATTTCGGGAGCGCTGTGGGTGTACACTAGCTAGGGATAAGCATGGCTGAGAGTCGTCTGTTTCCTCGGAAAACTCAGGAATGGTACCCTTGGCAGATTGGTCCTTTCGGGTGATGGCTTTGCCACTGTGTTCCTGTGTCCAGTCGGCGAATCCGGCTTCCCGACCGGCCCAAGTTGACTCGCCGTCCGTGGGGGTCCGTAGTCATGGTTCGCTCGGGTTTGCTGCCGCATACTGGCGCCATGTTCGAGCGCCATCCCGGAGTATCTCTCCCTGTGAGACCGCGTAGTGAGATTCTGCAATCCCTTGTGATCCTTCCCGACGCCTGTTTTTCAATTCCCATCTCAACCCGTCTGCCCACCCTACCTCTGAAGAATCCTTCGTCCAGGATATAGCTGAATGCTGCCCTAGTCTGACATACATGTACGTCCGACCCCGTGGGGGTTACCTAGAGCACCATGCGAAAATGGCCTGGACCATTCCATGGCAGGGTCCCCCACACTAGCGATGGTCCCCGCGCCCCGTAAACCTAATGCAAACAACCCCATGCCCCCACCCAGCCTCATCGGATGACAGCCCGGTGAGCCAGCCGAGAGGCCGGCCAGGGCGCCCAGCCGGGCCCTAAACCTAAATAGGACGTCCAACGCCCAATATCCAACGTCCCACAGTCGCCCAAGGCGCGTTGAAACGGCGACATTGTGTACTGGTCACACCACAGGACAAGATTATATGCAGTCTTGCGAAATAGGTCGCGCGGCTGAAGCAGGGTCCTTGGTTTACAATATAGTCTACTAGGTGTCCTAGCCAGTCTCGTACCATATTGCCATGGGGTGTGTATGCTTAGGCGGTGACGGCCAGGCCAAGGTGCCAGAGGTTATGCTAGGAAGACTCCTCAAACCGAGTTTCCACAACTAGGGTCATGGAGGGGGGGAGTCGTTTTAGCCATCTGCCTGGAAGCCATGTTATGGGGCTAGCTACATGTACATTCTCACTCGGTACGTAAATAAGGGACTTTGGTACCCTCCATCTTCTAATTCAGATGGCCGCCTCTCTATCTGTATCATTGAACAACTCTTTCACTGCCTCAACCTTCTGCTCCAGCCACATGCGCACGTAATCGCAAGCCATGATAAAAGTGGCTGTGCAGGATCCGGCCATTCCCTGAGCTGCCCTCAGCTGGCGAACGGACTCGTCAAAGTATTTGAGCAGGCTGCCGAGCCGGCGGAAGTACAACAGGCATAGACGGTGACGGAGGTCTACCTCGTCGTCGTCCTCTGGCTGAAGCACCCCCCAGCTGAGCCGCGGTTCGCCTGCTATGCTCGAGTCGCGCCGGGGCCCTAAGCTAGGTCTTGCTGCACTCCTACCGCTATCAATCAGCGTGGCACCTCGGCTCGAAGGCGTCGGTGAGCTCGCCCTGTTTGGACGGCCCTGGGCGCCTGCGCTTTCGGTTGTCGTTGCTGAGTAGGACGAGGAAGACGATGGGGACGTGTTGCTCGTTTGTGACCCACTGAGCAGTGTCTTGAAGCCGTCGACAATGTCGCCGATGAGAAGTCCGATAATCATTGTGACGGTAGGATCCGAAGAGTGAGTCTGACAGGACATTGATGCCTCGCACGCCATGATGGCCTGTTTGAGCTGCAAGAGCTCCACGTCAAACGACAGCGGCTTGCCTGCGCAGTGACTCCGTGTAGCCTGCGACTTGCGTGCGAGGTCTGGAATAACGCGCGAACTGCAAGTGCACGCGCTGTCCTCTAGAATTATGCTCGAGCCAGATTCTTGTGTGAGTTGGCGGGCTGCTTGGTGATGAGACTGCTGCAGCGACTGCTCCTGTGACTGCTGCTGCTGCTGTTGTTGTTGTTGTGGCTGTTGTGCGTTCAAGAGTGAAGGTAATGGTGAGTGAGCTTGCGGCAACGCCGGTTGCGGCGACAGAGGAATGGGGCTGACGGCCTCTTCCGCATCGCCCCAGGTTCCCCGGTCGATAGAGGACGCGTTTAGAGGAGGGTCAAGGCCATTGCTGCTTGTCACCAGAAAGGCCATGGTGTCTGGTTGGTCGAAAGAGCAAAATGACGTCATGTCTAAGCTGCCGTGCCCATCTCGAAAATCTGCCAGGATGTCTGATGAACGGGAAATTGGGCCGCCAGGTGGCGCCACGGCGGCTGGGTGCTGCGAGAACATGTTGAAGTCATGGAATACGCGCAGAGCAGCCGCGGTCGAGAAGATGCTGTTGTCGTGATGCGCGGGCGTTTCGAACCTCGGGCGATCTAGGCGACGGCCACTTGGATACGCGTCGGTGGGCTCCGACCGCGACGGGATAGCGACAGAGGACGACCCCGAACGGGAAGCAGACATGATCGGTGGCGCGTCCTTGTGGCTCCGGCGAGACAGGCCAAAGACGCATGGCATTCCCGTCTTCTTGCACCGGTCGCAAGTCGGTTTCGTTTGGCTGCAGCGCACCTTCGACTCGTTGCAGGCATTGCACGAAGCCCGCAACTTGACAGGGGCCCGATTCCCGGGACCGTTCATACTTGTCATCCCGTCTCGAACTTGTTGGCTAGCTGAATCGGAGCTTGGAACAGTCGACTTACCGTCCCTTTGGAATCTGACCACCGACTGGGCGGTCCCTTTATAATGGTCAAACCCGAGTGCGGATGTCGCTGGAGATGTCCTCGGAAGGGTCCAGCCGCTGGGACGCTGCAATAAGAGGTTGCATGGCTGCCTCTGCTTACCTGCATGCTGTGCGTATATCAGACCTTGGGCCTGTGTTGTTACAGGTAAGCCAGACCTGCATTGGGCTTTCGCGAATCAGCCCACGTTTCTGATAAAGAACGGAGGACGAGCAATCCTATCGCCTGTCGCATTCATCCCCCTCCTTATCGCAGAATCTGCAGCAAGATGCCCCGGGGCAGGCTAGACTCTCAAGATGTGTACTAGAAGGTCTGGGGCCCCGCAGTCTACCTTCCCCTGAAGACAGGACTACTGTCAGCGGCCAGAACCATCGGGATGGTTAGTTTGCGATGCACGACGAGTAACCAATGTCAATAATTAGATGGCTGTATCAGTTCCCGAATGAGAATCGTCTCTTTGCCGGGCATTGCCGGGATTCCACAGCAGTCTGCAGTTAACCTACCGCATAGACTGATTCTTGCCAGCCAAGTATATAGATAGTCAAGTCTTGTGCAGCAGGTCGACCTCGTCTGTATCATATGAGACTCCTGATTCCAAAGTCCCTTTCTGCGGTCCACAGTTCCATCCCTCCGTACCTGACCACCCAAGCCTGTCAGCAAACTCCTCCGTCAGTCATCAAAAACTCAGAAACAGTCCTAGTCGCCCTATCTGTGACAGCACGACATGGACAAAGTTCCACTCTGGGCTGGCAAACAGGAATCGGCGACCACTCTTGCCCTTCATGTACTTGGTATCTCCGTCGGCCTCCTTCTCTTTTACGGGTTCTACAGGGGTATCTATAACCTCTACTTTCATCCGCTACGCCACTGGCCTGGTCCCTTCTGGGGCGCCACATCCGACTTCTTCAAGCTTTGGATTCTGCACACAAAGCAGGCACACACACTGGGCTTGAAGTATCATGAGCGGTACGGTCCCGTGGTACGGGCCGCACCGAACCTTCTGGCCGTCAATGACCCGCGTTTGCTGCCCACCATCTACCATAGGCGCGCCAATAAGACTGATGTCTATACCACGGGGGTATTAGGCGACCTTGCGCCTCCCTTCCAGGAACTCGACTGGCGGGAGCATGCACGTAAGCGCAAGCGTGTGGCGTCGTCCTTCCTCCTCAGCAATCTGGTGAAGCTCGAGGGCCAGGTCGATGCCCGTGTCCAAGAATGGACTGCAGCCCTCGCCACACGGTTTGCCGATACCGGCAACAGCATGGACTTCGCGGCCTGGTCCCAGTGGTTCGCCTACGACACGATATGTCAACTGTCGTTTGGCGAGCCGCTGGGGTTTGTTCGTGAGGCCCGCGATGTTTCCAATCTCATCAAGAATTTCCACGACATGGCCCCCTTTGCCGCCATAGTAGGGGCCCTGCCATGGCTCTGTGCCCCATTCCTCCAGAGCCCAATTACTAAGTGGTTGTTCATGCCACGCCCCGGAGACAGCTCGGGGACCGGGAAGATTATGGCCGTTAGTCTGACCCCTCCCCCCCATCCCCCTTTCCTCCTTTTGCCTCGTTGTCTCGTTTGTCGGGTCTCACTCTGATCGCTGTTGCCTGCAGTTCCGGGATGCCCTGTTGAACGAAAGACTCCGCGATCAGAAAGCTCACCACAAGGGCGACTTTCTGGACAACATCCTCGCTGCGAAGAATGAAGATGGAACCCCCATCTCCATCGATGAAGTCAAGACCGAATGCTTCGTTCTCATGGTTGCAGCCTCAGACACAACAGCTGCCTTCTTTTGCGGCTTCGTGCGCTACGTCCTACAGACCCCTGGTGTTTACGACAAACTAATGGCCGAGATTGACGACTTTGAGCGGCACGGCAAGCTTACGTCGCCTGTGCCAACCTTCGAAGAGATCAAAGCCATGCCATACCTCGAGCCTGCCACCGCGAGACGCAGCGTTGCCAGCCTTCTACCCCCATGATCATCCCGCGCTACGTGGGTGAAGAAGATTTGCAGCTTTACGGCCGTCATGTCCCGCCTGGTACCGAGATTGGCGCCAACCCGTACGTTGTACACCGGGACAAGGGTGTCTTCGGTGAGGATGCTGACGTTTTTCGCCCCGAACGCTGGCTTGAGAGTCCCGAAAGGGCTCATGAAATGGACAAATACCTGCTCACCTGGGGCTACGGGCCGCGGATCTGCCTGGGAAAAAACATTGCCCTGATGGAAACGCATAAACTGCTGATTCAGGTACGAACCTCTTGGACATCCCTGTTCCACTAATACGTATGTACCTGGGCGTTGATTGAAGCCTGCACTAGTTCTTCCGTCTCTTCCAGCCGAGCATCGTCAACACTGATGACAGAAAGATTTGGCGACAGGAAAACTTGGCGCTACTTGTTCATTGGGACTTTTGGGTCAACATCAAACACAGGGCGCAAGAAAGCACCAGAGCGTAAAAGGCGGATGGAAATTGAAGCGCTAAACAAGAAATTGTCCTGAGCATCTCCAGTAGCGCCAGAGTGTTTGTAGGGCGCAGCCGCAAGCCGCAATTGGCTTGGCTCTCTGAAGCAACCAATGACAACGACGGTTTCATAAATAGTCGTCCGAGGCTTACTATACTACTTACTTTTTATATTTTTTTAGTAAATAATATAAGTACCTTCTACCCCTAATTAGACTTAGTTAAGGCTTATATAAATACTTAACTTTAATTTTTAGCTATAACTAAGTTACTAAAAGAAGCGCTATACTATAACTCCTAATTAATTTATTTAAAGAGGTTTTTTTTATACTCCTTAAACTTTCCTTCCTTAAAAAGAGTAACTAAAGTTCTTAATACTCTAAGGGTAGTATTAGTTATTATAGTTTTTATAAACCTTC
>MPGH01000050.1:107547-119880 GCA_001937105.1 Colletotrichum chlorophyti | reverse complement strand
TCCCTATATTAATCTAAGAAGGAGTAGGAATAATAGGAAATAGTTAGAATTACTAAAGAATTCTAACAGAAAGCCTTTACTTTATCTTAATTAGAGTACCCTACTAAGTCTATATAGGCCTTATACTTCTTAAAGAAGTTAGAGATATTAATCCCTATAAAGGTAGTAGTATTAGTAGTTCTTAAGGATAGTATTTTAACCTTAGTACTTTAAGGCTTNNAGGTTAGGTAAGGGAGTATAGGACCTTTATTAGGTCTACTATATTAATAATATTATCCTTCTTTTAGGCTTAATTAAGTAGAGAGGGTAATAAAACCTAAGTTTTAATATAGGTATAGTTAATATTCTCTCCCTTAAAGAAAAGGAACTTATATAAGGTCTATCTATATTATATTAGCTTATTTTATTATTACTTTTTATAATAGCCCTTAGGTTATAGTAATCTTTAAAGGTAGGATTCTCTAAAGAACCTATTAGCTAATTAGGTTTATAATAAGTAGTATATACTAATAGCTAAGTTTCTTAATATATTATTTAAAGACTCCTTATAAGTAATTAAGAGTTTATATATAATAATACTACCTATCTTTTTAGCTTTATAATAATCTATCTTATTAGTCCTTTAGCTCCCTTAATAATAAACTAAATTATTACTACTAACCTAATTAAAGCTATTCTTATACCTTCTTTTAATAAGGGTCCTATTATCTCTTAGATATATCTTATAACTTTTATAAATATATTTAGTTTAATTAGACTTAGGCCTATATAGAAGGTTACTCTCCTTACTCTTATTCTATTAGTATTAATCTAAATCTCTTATTATTTAACTATAAATAGATACGCCGCCCTAATTAAACTAATTACCCCTTAGGAAAGTATTTTTATAAGGCCCTAGCCTTTAAATATATATTTAAAGTTAGCCCTATTAGTCTTAAATACTCCCTTTAGTACTATCTTAGATTCTAACTTAGCTACTTATTTCTTCTCTTATTAACTTCCTTTAATTCCTATTTATTTAAGTTATATCTTATCTTATTTAGTTATTACTATATCCTTTAGTCCTAACTTATACTAAAGCTATAAGATTAGTTAGTTATCTTATTTATCTTATCCCTTATCAAGGTAGGGAAGATATATTAAGTTACTATTATTTTTTAAGGTCTTTTTTATACCCTTATTTTCTATTAAACTTATTCTAAGCTAATTAGGTTTATTATTTCTCTTATTTTTTTATATTAGTTCGTTATATTTAATCTCTTTAAAGCTTTTTAATAATACTAATAATAATAGAAAATATTAGTAATAAGGAGATTAAGCGTTTAATTTACCTATAAGGTACTATTAGAATAACGTAGGGAATTAAGTAAGTAAGTAAGTAAGTAGGAGATAATATATACTACCTAAATCTTAGAACTATTATACACCCTTAGTCCTAACGCCTTAAGGGTAACTTAATACCTACTACTACCCTTAGGGAACTATAATAGAGGAAAGAGAGCTTATTTAGCCTTAATTAAGCTTAAATAAGGCTTTTAGTATATAGGTAGCTACTAAGTAGATTTAGTATACTTTATTACTTAGTAGTAAAGGCACCTTAAGGGAGGTAGGAACGCTATTACTATTATTAAGTATCTTAAAAGAAGCGTTTATAAGAAAGGTCTTTTTAAGGGAAATTAATCTAAATAATTTATCTCTATCTATCTATAAGTATTTATATACTAAAGTCTATAATAATAACTATACTGTTACTACTAATCTTTTTATCTATATTTATCTTATGTTTATTCTCTTATTCTAATTAAGACTAAAAGATACTTTAAACCCTTATTTTATACTAGGATGTAAAAGAAAAACTATAATAACTAAAATGAATTAAGCTAGAAATCTACATCCTAACTACTACCCTACTTTAATATAACTAAAGTACTATTATACTACTTCTTTACTACTATATATACTTAATATTAGAACGAACCCTTACTAAATTAATACGCCGTTTTTATATAAAAACAGTAGGTATAAGGTATATTAACGTTTATACTATAGGAATTAATATATAATAAAGGGTATTAACGTTTATAATTCTTAACTAAGGTATAGTAAGATTTAGATTTTAAATATAACCTAATATAGTATTAGTATTATAATAAATAAAGAAGTAAGTTTAATAACCCTCTAATCTAAGGGTATACTATATACTTATATTAGTCTAAGGGCCTAAACCTTTTAAGGGGAGACCTAATATTATAACCTATAAGATATAATAGGACTAAGGACGCTCTATAAGCGCTTAATAGCTAGAAATATAGAATATATATATATATAAGGTATAGAAATAGTAAGGTCTTACTTAAAATAAAAGAACTATAAATAAGTTATATAATAATAAGAGGACTAACGTTTAATAAGCGGTCCTTAGTTAGGACTAACGATACTAAGGGCGGTCCTCCCTAAAGACTAATAGAGCAATAGTAGTCTATAGTAACTAATAAAGNTTAGGACTTATATATAGGATAAGCTTAACCTTATTAAAGCTTATACTTCTATAGCTCTTTAGTAATTAATTCTATAATTTATCTTAAGATATCTTTTAGCTAACTCTCTATAAACTAATTAACCTTATATTAACCTACCTTATTAACTTATATAACTAATTACTATATAAGCCTAAACCTATTAATTATACTAATAAGACTAATATAGCACTCTAATAAGATTTAGTTAGTATTAAACCTTAGCTTCTATTAACAGACCCTTACTATTAAAAGGCTAGCTATAACACCTCTATAGCGCCTTTTTAAGCAACCTTATCTCTTACTTATAACTATAGAAGTATAGAATATAGTAAGATATAAGCCTAAGTTATAATTACCTTTACTATATAGATAGTATATATATAAGTAAAGTATATAAAATATATAACTAGTATATATTAGACTACTACTTAAAAGTATAAGTAGTCTTTATAATAATTAATTAACGCTTAGTAATATAAGGGCGGTATAGATATATTTTAAATATAAAGAAAACCTATTAAGGAGAGCCTTTAATTATAGTATAAGCGCCTTAAGTACCTAAGAGCTAAATTGATATATTAATTAATAAATTTAGTATATAGTATATAATTAACTATAGGCTTATCTTTCTATTAAGCTAACTATAAAGCCTATAGCTAAGGAAAGGCTTAGTAGATTGTTAGCTATAAGCCTTAAGAATTAATTCTTAAATTAAAAGCTAAAGAGTAAATAGCTATTAACTTTTATAATTATAACTAAAGGTATAGTAGTTATATAAGGGCCCTGATTACTATAGACTATATAAGCGGCTATATAAAGGATTTCTATCTTACTAAGTAAATATTAAATGTACTCTTAGTAGTACTAAAGGATTTTACTATACTTCTTAATAACTAATATAAAATAAAAATAAAAGTAATTAAAGCTAATAATAAGATTCTATACTATATATATATAAAAAGCAGATTATATAAAGAAGGCATCTTAATTAAGCCTTTAGCTCTATATATATAGACTTAAAATAGTACTATTAAATATATAGTAATAGTAATAAAGTAAAAGGCTTACTATATAGTAATTACTACCTACCTTTTATATAACCTCTAACCTAAATACCTAAGGTATATAACTTATTTTAATAACTATACTTTAGCCTTATCTTAAGGGTTGGAATTACTATATAAAGGATTCTATAAAGTAATTAACTATTAAGAAATATATCCCTTAGAGCTTAATAAACGAAACCTTTTATACTTATAGTCCTATAGGTATAAAGTATATATAATAATAAAAATTATATAATAAGGATAAAATAAAAGGTAAAAGCTAGCCCTATACGCCTAAATTAGCTATCTTATAAGCTATAACTTAAGTAATTTATTTTAAATATAGTACCTACTATTAAAAGAGGTTTTTATTATATATAATGTAATATTTAATAAAAAAGAATACTTTTTAAGCTTATTATAAACTATATTTAAAGAGTTAAAAAGTATAGATCTATAAGAAATATAAGACGCCTTTAAGCGCCTTATTTAAATAAGCTAAGATAAATATAATATATAGAATATTAATAAAGAGGTAAATAAAGTACTTAAGTTAATAAGAACTTATATCTATACTTATAAGAAACTTTTTAGGTTTTAATACCTTTAGTATTACTACTTTAACGTACGTTCTTTACTACCCTTGCTATATTTAATATAAGGGGTAGAGAGGTATATATAAAAAGCTATTTATAAAGTAAAAATCTTATTTAAACTATACTTTAAATTATACTTTAAATAGCGTTTAAGGTAGCGTTCTTTATAAGCTTAAGAACCTACTAAAATAAATTAATCTAAATAAATACCTATATAAATCCTTACCTAATAAGCTCTTTTACCTTTAGTATTATAGTAAATACTTAAAAGAGATCTATACCTTTTGTAAGCTTAACTTATAAGATCTTAATTCCTAAAAGCTCCTCTACTTTTAGTATTAAAGTTAATACTTAATAGTCTTACTTCCCTAAGAGCTCCTTAATAAATAATATAGAAAATAATACTTAATAGTAATCTATAAAACTAATTCTTAAGAGCTCTTCTACCTTTAATATAGAAGTTAATACTTAACGGTCTTATTATTAAGCGCTTAGCGCTTATATAACTATTTTTTTAATAAGCTCCTCTACTAAAAAAAGTATTATAATTAATACTTAAAAGAGATCCTTACTTATTATAAGCTTAACTTATAAGAAACTAATTCCTAAAAGCTCCTTTACCTTTAGTATAGAAGTTAATACTTAACGGTCTTATTACTAAATGCTTAGCTTATAAAAAGTTAGAATTAATGTATATTAAAAACTATTACCTTTAGCCCCTTTATTAAGTAAGAAGCTAATTAATTACTTATTTAAAAAGAAATTCTATATTATAAAAGTAAGCCACCTTAAAGGCTATATAGATTTAAAATTATAGATTAAAGTACTATATATAGAGGTATAGGGCTACTAAGTACTTAATTATAAATAGGTATATATATATAGGCTTAATAAGTATAACTACTTTATAAAATTTGAAGTACGTTTTATAATTTATAATAACTAATAGCTAAAAGACCTATAAGAAACGTATACTATAACGCTTATAGGTACGCTTATAGTAATTACTATTTAATTTAATATAAAGCTATTTTAATATAACGCTATAAATATATTTATTTATATACCTATTAATAAAGTAATATATATAGAGATACTACTTAGCTACTACTAACTTAACTAAATACTATATTTATAGAAAGCGTTATATAAGCTATACTAATTACTATTAATATAGTAAAGGTACTTAAAAGAAGGACTTTAAGTTATTAGATTTATATATAACGTATATATATAGCGAGTCGGACACCATAGTGAGTCGGACACTTTCTCTTACCCCTTAGGTAATTTTATTACTTAAATAAATAACATCGCATAAAATTAATTAAAACTACTCGTTATCCTCTTCTTTAGAAGTCTTTTAAACTACCTAATATGTTTATACGTTATATTTAGTCTTTTTATAATTACCGTATCGCTATCAACGTAATTCACCCCCCTCTATATAACTACTATTTTAACCTATATTTTCGCCTCTTATATTAATAATACCCTTTTCTATTTAAATCGCCTTAGCTTCCGTTATATTAAGTAACCCTTTAGAACGTAATTAGGTTTTTTTAACCCTCTACTATTTACTTAGTACTTTATTTATTATATAAAGTCTATAATACTTAGCTTTAATAAGAGCTAATTTATATACTAATTTACTAATACCTTTTACTTATAGGTTAACTACTTTATATAAATATATTAGTAAGCTATATTAATAACTAGTAATCCTTTTTTTAAGTAAAGTAGAGCTTTATATAGCGTTATATACTGTAGTTAGTGTCTTTAGGTCCTAAGAGCCCTAGCTGCTTAGGTATAAGTTAGATAGTATTAGCGTTTTTAGCTTAAAATCTAAGCGAGAAATAACTACTTCTAGGTTAAAAGGTATAAGGCTAGCCTACTTAAAACTAGATCGTACGTTTTCTTTACTTATTAAAGTAAAAAAGGCTACTTTAAAAGTAAGAAAGAAGTTATCCTTAGTAATATATATAATTTATATCTATATTATCTTCTTAATTTCCTTACTATATAAAGCCTTTAATAGCCTAAAATAACTAATATTAAGAGGTTAAAGTTTATATAATAAATAGAGAGGTATATAAAAAGTAATAATATTTTACTTTTTATAATAATTATTAAATTTAGTAGATTTATAACTATTATAACTATTAAGGATTAAAAGTTAAAAAGTACCCTTTATATAAGACCTAGTATATTTTTTAAAATACTATAACTAATCTAAGCTAATCTTATTTATAGTTTATTTAAATTTATTAAGGTGGATATACTATTTAGGTAGGAATTAACTATTAGTATACTATAAAAGGAGGTAATATTTACCCTTAACAATAATATATAGAGGTAACGCTTAGCTATCTATATATACGCCCTAAATAATAGAAACCTATTTATAATTATTAAGCTGCTTTATATAAGGCCTTCTATAGCGATTAGAGGTTATAATAACCTTTACGTATAATAGCATTCCTATTAAAAAGCCTATCTTATTAAAATTATAAAAATCGTTATTATATATTCTATATTTTATAATTATATTTTATATAAAGGTAAACTAAGCCTAAATAACTATAGGATCTTTAGTTAATGCCCTCTAATAATCAATTTTATATTAAAAATGCGTTTTAAGTTATAGTTAGTATTATATAAAGTTCTTAGCCTATTATAGTTTAATATACGTTATATTACGTTTAGTAAGGAGGCAATCGGCTATATCTTATATGTCTTTAAGTTGTAGTAGAAATCCTTAATTAACTAAGTTAATAACTTATTTGAGAATCACCTCCTCTTTTAGTATAGTCATCTTTATTAAATTTATATGTATTTTACATCGTAGTAATTTTCTAATATATCGGTCGTATAGTATTAATCTTAGGACGTTATAAATAGAGGTAGCTTTTTATATAGATAATTTTAGGTCTTTTTTAATAGCTTAAAGTATAAGGATAATATAACGTTTATTTAAATTAGATTCTATTATTATATATAGAAAAAAGTTATTATAAAGATAGTAAGTATAAAAATAAGAGAAAGTATCTAACTCGCTATAGTATCCGACTCACTATATATATACGTTATAGTAGGTAAAAACTATTACTAAAAAAAGGGCTAAGTAATATTCTTTTTTTATATTTCTTTTATATAAATAACTATATACTTACGTTTTTAAAAGCCTATAAAAAGGTAGCTATAAAAGCAATTAACGCTTTAAAATAGTAATACTACTTAAAAAGAGGTTAAGATCTATAATAGTTCCTTAATATTAAAGTACTTTAAGACTAATCCTAATAGTACCTATAGCTTTTATAATTAGTATACTATAAAAAGGTATCTTATTATTTAAATCCTAAGTACTTAAGCGTACTAAGATTAATACCTATAGTCTATAAAGAGCTTTTATTTTATAAAAGAGAGGCTATAATAAGTAATATAGCTAAATACTAAAAGAAGGTTAGTATAATCCTATATATAGTAGTTATAATATACCTAAAAGTAGCCTTTTTAACTACTTAGCTAACTTAATTTAATTAAGATCTAAAGCTAAAGTACTATATACCTATAAACTATATACTATAATACCTATATAAAATATAATTCCTTTACCTTAAATATAGAGTAATACTTAATAATAGCTTAAACGCCCTTAAGGTTATACCTAATAGAAGCTTTATTAATAATATAATTAACTATAAGGGCTTATAAGCCTTTATAATAAAGCTTTTTAGAGGCCTTATAGCTTAAAAGGTAAATAAGTAAACGACTATTATAGCGTTAACTATAGAGGCTAAATTACTTACCTTTTTATAAGTAGTTAAAGAGGTACTATTTATAAGCCGTTTTATAAGCACTTTATAAGTTAACCTACTTATACTTAATAGTAAAGAAGAAGCGTTCTTTACTTAAGGCTTATAGCTAATATAGCCTATAGTATAGATTTAGTATAATAATAAGTAAATAATAAGTCTTATAATATCTAAGTTAATATAACTCTAAATATACCTATAGTATATTAATATTTATAAGTATTAGTTATATTAAAAGATTATAGTAAAGTAAATTAAAGTTATCTATATACTTTCTATAGAACTTATAATAAATAGGCTAATAAAAGCCCTTACTTTATTATAATTCTAAACGTTTAGAGTATAACTAAATCTAGTTAATAAGCGTCTTTAGCTTAAAGCTAACTATATAATAANATAATAAACGCTTCTATTAATCTATTAGTATATAGGAATTAGCCTTAAGAAATAAAGAGATTATATAAATTAGACTCCTAAAGGCTAATAAGGCCTATAGTATGGCCAGCTTATAAGGGTAGCCCTTAGAGGGTGTATTAGAATAATAAGGGCATTTTAGTAGGCCTATAAGCTATAAGGAATTAGTAGACGTACGCCTTAAATATATATACGCTTAGTAATAGGACCACTATAAGCTTAAGGCTATAGCTAAAGTAGCTAGGTATAAGGTAATTAGATATATATTAGTATAATATAATAGGGATTATGGTAATAAGGATCCTATATGCAATACATTAATTCAACCCTTGTAATTCGATATAACTTACTAAATAAAAGTAATTAAAGTGTTATAACTAGCCTTTTAATAATAAGGGGTCTACTAACAGAAGTTAAGGTTTAATACTAACTAATTCTTACTAATATAAATAATAGGTTTAAGCTTATATAGTAATTAGTTATATAAGTTAATAAGGTAGGTTAATATAAGGTTAATTAATTTATAGAGAGTTAGTTAAAAGATATTTTAAGATAAATTATAAAGTAAACTACTAAAGAGCTATAAAAGGTATAAGTCTAACTAAGTTAGGTTTATTCTATATACTTACTTAATAATGTTTTATTATTTTTTATAAAGATAGTTTCTATACGTTTAGTTTATAGGGTCTAAATTCTAATAATATAGCATATATATCCTTAGTATACAGCTCGCTTATTACCTTATTATTACGTAATCCTTCCTTAGTTCTTCCGCTCCAGGCAAAACCCCTCTGTTCCTATACCTTATATATATAGCCCTTAGTCACTAGCTGTGTTACGCCACAACAGACCCACCTTTCACAGCGACCGACCGGATGTACGTTTCTGCAACCGACCGCACCACACCAGGGATTTCATATAGATCACACTGGGATTTCCGCCACACAACGCCAGGGAATTCCTAAGGAAATCCCTTAGAAATCCTAGATACCTTTTAGGGAATTTCCCTAAGATTTCCCTTAGACTTCCCTAAGCCTTTTACTAGAACAGACCGGGATTTCCCTATAATTTCCCTTAGAAATTATAGAGGAAAGGCTAAAGAAATTACTAAGAAATCTTAAGTATATTTAGCTTAATTCTTAGTAATAATATATTTTAGAAAAAGATCTTAATTTATATTATATTTACCTATACCTAAGGTACTATAATTAATAATATAACTTTTCTTATTATAAGGATTTAGTTCTTTAGGTAAAATCCTAAAAGAGTAGCTAATAATAGTAATAATCCTTTTAGCTTCTAAAGGGATAGTTAATAATAACTATAACCCCTTTAGCTATTTAAATAAAGGATAACTAATAATAGCTATAACCCTTTATTTAAATACCTTCTTCTTAATAAGATAGCTAATAATAGCTATAACCCCATTAAAAAGACTTAATAGTTATAGGACCTACCTAATATAATCCTCTATATAGCGGATAGTATACTTATATAAGTTCTTATACTATTACTACTATCCCTAAAGGATATATATTTAGCNAAGATTCTTAACCTTATTAGAGATTCCCTTTATAATCGTTATATATTTCTACTATCTTCTTAAGATTTCTTAGTAACTTAGATAACTTAACTATTATAATATAAATAAGCCTTTAAAGCTTAGATCTAAAGAGAACCCTTTCTCTTAGCCTATTTACTCTATTTTAAACGTAAGCTATCTCCTTTTATAATAGACTCTATAGGAAACGCTAAAGAAATCTTAATCTATTAGGACGCCTATTTAGAAGACTAATAAGGAAGCAGCTCTACTACTACTATTATTAGACCCTTAGGGTAGTAACATCTTACCCCTATAACTCTTCCTCTACTAATAAGTTAGGCATTATCTACTAAACTATTAGTAGCTAATTAGCCTAGAATACTCTTTTAAACCCTACTTCTAAGGGGGGTAGAAGAAAATATACTTTCTTTTAGAGACTCCCCTTATAGACTTACCTAAAAATAACTTAAGAAATAACCTTAAGCTTTAGAATATAAGAGTCTAAAGAAAGCTATACTTACTTTACTTAGACCTTATAAAGAAAACCCTTATTTAGATAAAGTAACTACTAACTCTTTACTTTATCTTAAAGTAGAGGATTCTAGATATAATAACTAAACTACTAAAAGACTAAAGTTTTAAACGCCTTTTAAAAAACCTTCTTAAGGATAGAACCGAACTTAGATATAGACTTAAACCCTATACCTATTAATCTTATAGTAGTAGAAGCCGTTAGAAAGTACCTATACCTACTATACCGGTTATAAGAACCCTTTCTATACAGTTCCACTAGTAGGAAGTAATATCAGTCTATACTTAATACAGTTCTAACCCTTAGTATACTTCTAAGCTAAGTACATTAGATAGTTTAATCTACTAGAACGATTTAATAACCTTAAGGATAGCTAAATAGAAAGCATTAAGACTATTTAGATAGATATCTATTAGTTTGTTAATTCTTTTAAATAATATACCTATACCTCTCTAGACTATTAAAGGATTATAACTTTAAAACTTTATTTATACCTAATAAGAATATCTTCTACTTAGTATACTAATAATCTAAATAAAACGGACTATAAGTATCTTTATAATCTAAAGAATAGGTTAGGCGCTTAAAAAGAATTATTAATCTAATAGTTTAAAATACTATAAGCTACTACCTATACTAAGCTATATAATATAAAATATACCCTTAAGAACGTATATAACTATAAAGATATCTATTACTTTACTATAGAAGTATTATAAATAGCCTAGATAGTAAGGGAACTAGATTTATAATTTCTTATATTAGTCTATAATAAACTAANNTAAACCTAATAGTAGGATTTCCCTATCTAAACTTACTTACTAAACGAGATAAATAGCTAGGATACCTTATTAAATATTAGGATAGATAGTAATAAAATATTACCTATAGAGGATAGAAGTTAATACTAAAAATAACCGCCCCTAAATAACGTTAAATAGCGTCCTCTATTCTAAACCCTACTAAAAACTAATTATTTATTTCTTAATAAATAAAAAACTATTAAAATAGAGTAAATACGCTTATAGAAGCCTCTATTAGACTAAAATAAGAATATATAAATATAGTAGCTTTATTATCTAACTAAGAATAATAAGGATACTAAAGAACCTTCTTAGTAGAACGAACCTCTAAGCTATATATACTACCTAAAAGGGATCTAAATTATAAATTAAAAAAACTTATTTATTATTATATTAAATAGGGAGATACTAACTCTATTAAAGAAGTAATAAACGTTTAGGTATTAAATAAGAATAGAACTATAAATCTTACTATTTAGTTTAAAATAGAAAATAGTAGTTATACTATAATAGATTCTTATTTCCTAACTAATAAAAACAATTTAAAAGTTAAACTTTAATCTCTAGACTTAGAGAACTATTTAACTATACTAAATTTATATAACGTAGTAAATAACCCTAAGATTAACCCTAACTAATAAATAGTAAATAAGTATAATAATATCTATTTTATATTAGCTAGATATTTAAAATATATAGAAACTATAAACCCTATAAAAAAAAAGCCTTAGGAATATAGAACTATATATTAAGATATAACTAAGGAATCTTTAGAATGCCTAAAAAGCTATCCCTAGAGACTAATACGCCTTAGTACCTTACTATACTACTATACTTACGCCTAAATAAGGGTCTTAGGAAAGCTATAAGGACCGGAATTTAAAGTATATATTAACTCTAAAGCTTCTTAATACGTTATCTATAAAGACCTATTACTATTAACTACTAGATTTACTGTTAATAAAAACATTATAGCTAATCTTATTAAAGTAAGAGCAGCTACTATAATTAGATAGGTAACCTTTAATATATACTGCTTTAGGACTATAAATAGTAAAACTATCCTAA
>MPGH01000050.1:49509-97007 GCA_001937105.1 Colletotrichum chlorophyti | reverse complement strand
AACTAAGTATAAGGTTANAGGTCTATACTAACTATAAGAACCTTACCTACTTTATAACATCTAAAGATCTAAATAAATAATAGGTTAAATAGTCTAAATTCCTATTAGAATTTAACTTCAAAATTATCTACTAAAAAGGATTAAAAAACAGAAGAGCTAACGCTTTAAGTAGAAGACCAGACCATAAGGTCTAGGTACCTAAGGAGATATAGGTTATCCTTAAATATAATAAAGATAGTAACCTTATACCTATAGTAAAACTTNNTATAGTTACTAAATAAGTTAAGACTAAGGACGGTTATATAACGTATAAGATAATTAGGGAAATTTATAGCATACTAATATATAGTTACTAAGGCGTTACTAAGACTTAGAAGTGTATTTAATAATACTATAATAAAACGGCTATATGTAAAGAAGTAGCTATAGTAATTAGGGATTATAAACTTTATAAGAAAAGTAAGAATAGCCTATATAAGCCCTATAGAGAAATCTAACCTCTCTTAGTACTAAAAGTAGTATAGTATTTAATCTCACTAGACTTTATTATTAAACTACTAAAGTTATAAGAACTACTTACTAAAGTTCAGTATAATAACGTATTAGTTATTATAGATAGACTTACTAAATACGCCTACTTTATTTCCTACTTAGAATTAAGTATAGTAGAAGACCTTACTTATATCTTCCTATAAACCATTATTAACTAATATAGCCTACTAAAGGAAATTATATTAGATAGAGATAAGTTATTTATATCTAAATTTTAGAGATCACTAATCTTATAGCTTAGTATAAATCATAAACTATTAACCGCTTTCTACCTATAGATAAATAGATAAATAGAACGAATTAACTAAATACTTAAACAGTACCTATAGTACTATATTAACTATTAATAAGATAACTAAGTTAAGTTACTACCTACCGCTTAGTTTGCTTATAATAGTATAGTAAGAGAAAGTATAAAACAATCACCCTTCTACCTTAATTATAGATTTAATTCTATAGTATATAGAGAACCTTAATAAGGACCTATAGTACTAAAGGTAATAGCCGATATAAAGTAAGTTAGAGAACTCTAAGGAAACCTATAAAAAGACCTTAAATTTATTAAATAATAAATAATTAAATACGTTAATAGGTTAAAGATTAAGGGACTAACCTTTAAAGAGGGAGATAGCGCCTATCTTCTTAAACGTAACATTAAAATAAAGCAACTAAATAATAAATTAGACTATAAAAAACTTAGACCTTTTGAAATTATTTAGAAAATTTTAAATATTAACTATAAACTTTTATTATTAGATATAATAAAGTATTACTTAGTTTTTTATATTTTACTCCTTAAATTAGTACTAAAAGGATTATATACTAAGGACTGTATTATTATTAATACTAACGAACTAAAGTATAAAGTTAAGAGAATTATTAACTACTAGTAAAATAATAATAAAATAAAATATCTTATTAAATAAAAAAGATATAGATATAAAGATAATATATAGGAACTAACTATAAACCTTTAGTACTACTAATAGCTACTCTAGGCGTACTTAAGCTAGTAGCAGTAGGAACCAGAGGCCCTAAATTAGCAAACTTATCACTAAGGCCGAAAGCACTCCAATCCACCTTATTAGCTACCCCTATTAATTAAAGATCACTTACTACCTACTTCTTATAAGCATCTAAAGCCTTCACCACCCTATCCTTATTATCTAATTCTTATATCCTATAAAGAAACGTTTCCTTCTAACGATCCTTTACTGTCTTCTTAATCTTATAAATTTATAATAAATAACTAATTATAGTTACTAATTAAGACTAAAGCTCTATAAGTTTATTATAAATCTTAAGAAGCTCCTTACCAGCCTTTTCTTCCTTCTTATCCCACTCTCGCTCCTAAACGTTAAGACGCTCTATTAAACAAATTAACGTATATTATAGTAAAACTTCAGTAAAAGACTTATAAATAGATATAACCAGAACACCATTACACTACTTCTTTACCACTACGCATACTCAACATCAAAATAAACCCTCACCAAACCAACAAGCTATCTTTACATAAAAGCAGTAAGTATAAGGTATATTAGTGTCTATACTATAAGAATTAATATATAATAAAAGGTATTAACGTTTATAATCCTTAGTTAAGGTGCACTAAGATTTAGATTTTTAAATATAACCTAATATAGTATTAGTATTATAGTAAAATAAGGAAGTAAGTTTAACGACCCTCTAACCTAAGGGCATACTATATACTTATATTAGTCTAAGGGACTAGACCTTTTAAGGGGAGACCTAATGTTACAACCTATAAGATATAATAAGACTAGGGACGCCCTATAAGCGCCTAATAGCTAGAAATATAGACTATATATACATAAGGTACAGGAACAGTAGGGTCTCACTTAAAACGAAAGAACTATAGATAAGTTATATAATAATAAAAGGACTAATATTTAATAAGTAGTCCTTAGCTAAGACTAATAATACTAAGGGCGGTCCTCCCTAAGGACCGATAGAACGATAGCGGTCTATAGGAACCAATAAGAAAAAACCATAGGGTCAGAACTTATATATAAGACAAGCTCGACCTTATTAAAGCTTATACTTCTATAGCTCTTTAGTAATCAACTTTATAATTTATCNTTAGGATATCTTTTAGCTAACTCTCTATAAATTAGTTAACCTTATATTAACCTACCTTATTAACTTATACAACTGATTACTATATAAGCCTAAACCTATTAATTATACCAGCAAGACCGATACAGCACTCCTATAAGACCCAGTTAGCGTCGAGCCTTAGCTTCTATTAGCAGACCCCTCACTATCAGAAGGCTAGCCGTAACACTTAGGAAACGGCTTTATATATAATAAGTATTATTACTTTCTATAAAGCTTACAATCTTCCTATAACTTTAGCTACGCTAATTAATAAAATTAATATGTTCTTAGAGGTACAGCCCAGTAAGTATAACCTAGAAGTTCTCCTAGGATACAATAAGAAAACCTAAGCAGCTTTCTAAGCCTGCTATAAGGCAACTACTACCCCAGCCGTTCTAATAATTATTTACTAAAACATATTATATCTAAGTATAGCTTAATTACTAAATAAAGGAAATAATTATACTAATATAAAAGGGGAAGAATATAAGAAAAGGCGTAACTAGTATATAAGGTATAAATAGTTAAGGGAAATATTAGTATATATACTAATATATTAGATTTAATATTTATAAATAGACTATACTATAAAAAATAGTTATACCTACTAATTTAATTCTTATTTATAATTTATATTATACTACTTTACTTTATTATTTATTATAGTTTAGAATATATTAATTTAATATTAAGAATTCTAAGACGGAATATTATTTTTTTAATATAGTAATTATTATACTATAACAGACCTACCTTTTATAGTAACTAACTAAATATACGTTTTTATAACTAACTATACTATACTAGGGATTTTATATAGATTACGTTAGGATTTCCGTTATATAACGCTAGGGAATTCCTAAAGAAATCCCTTAGAAATCCTAGATACCTTCTAGGGAATTTCCCTAAGATTTCCCTTAGACTTCCCTAAGCCTTTTACCAGAACAGACCGGGATTTCCCTATAATTTCCCTTAGAAATCACAGAAGAAAGGCTAGAGAAATCACTAAGAAATCTTAGGTATATTTAGCTTAATTCCTAGTAATAATGTATTTTAGAAAGGGATCTTAATTTATATTATATTTGCCTACACCTAAGGTGTTACAGGCTGTTTAGGCGTTCTTAGTCCTATCGTATCTTATAGGTCGTAACAAGTATAGAACTAACTTTACTAATAGACTTAAGATAATTAACCTTAAAAGGCTTTATTAATACTAAACTAGTAATAGATTAAGTAAGACTTATAGTTAAAGTAATAAATTTAAGGTTTAAACAATTCAGTTATTATAGTAACTTATAAAATACTAACAACATATTGCACTTACTGTATATAAAACTCTAAAAGGTATAAAATAGAAGGGATAATAAAAGGGTTTTTGGTTAGTAATTAATTAAAGTAATAGTTAGATAACTAATTAAAATCGCTAGCTCTAATCTATCCTATTGTTTTTAAGGTGGGCGAAATGTAGACGTTCGCTAGATGTAGGTAACGGACGTTACACCATATTACCTTCTATACTCTTAATTTCCAGTCAGATCATTCTACACTTGATTTCCTGTTTTATACTGTAGTTTATTAACAGTTTCGTCTCCACCAGCAACAATCCTACCTATGACTCCTTTAGTATAGTGTACCATATATGTACACCTATCAAAAGGCTACTTAAACTTCCCCTGGTTTGTTTTCCTAACTGTAATGAGTCCCCTGATTGAGAGAAAGCTGTGTGTAGCTTGTGTCTTAGATAGATTTAGCTATGTTGTATTCGTCACTAGTTCTTAAGACTGCACCCTTGTTTGTTGAGACTATATTGAGAGTATCTGGTCTCAGAGCCTCCAGGTATATATTTTCTTAACAACCAGAGCATCTTACTTCAAACTTTCTTAGATGACCAGTCCACTCCTCCTAGAGTGCCGCGTTACAACAGTTCAAGCAAAGTCGCAGCCAAGTCCAACATGATTTGCCGCGCGAACCCATTGGCCATTATTTAGTTGTTCAAGGGGTTGGGTCATGAGAATATAATCAACGTTTGGCTCTGCCATATGAACACGAATCTCCCCATGCCATCGATAATTGTCGCGGTTGGCTGTGAAGGTGAAAGTGAACTCGCCCAATCCGGCCTCTATCTCAGTTGTTCCAATGCGGACGGGCTGATTTCGTCTTGGATGAACATCACCAGGGCCTCCGAAAATCACCTCAACAATCTCGTTAAGGACCTGTCCGGCTCCGACAGTGATGCTTGCCAAGATACGAAGGACTCGACCGTTGAGTCCCCAGGGTTGCCGCTTCTGAATGACTGAGAACTCGGCTCTCTCGAGACTTTCAAGTCCTTTGGTTCCAGCTCCGGCCGGACTTATTCGGTTGCGTGAGCTGAGTCTTAGAAGAAGAAGAGGCAAGGAAGCATACCCGTCACTGACTATGTCGCGACTTTTCAGATCGTCTACAACTGTATTGGGGTGGCTTCTCAAATCAGCATTTGTGTTGACACACGAACAAGTTGGAATCGTTCTTTCAGGGAACATTGTACCTGATAGTTAATGTTCTATTATGAGATTCATCGGAACTTCGAAGGGGCTTTGGCATGCTTAAGGTGCCTTTCGATACTAGAAGGGCAATAAAGATGTCAGCTCGCATGATTGGAAAGAGAGGAATGGCTTAAAGATGGTTCGGTGCTGATTTTGATAGGCAATCGGTTCGTCACGACTCACTCAAGGACACTGCCAGTACTTTAATAACGTAGGGCTTGTACTTACATGCGCGCCTACTTACAGGCACCGCTCTTACACTAAAAACGCCGTGTTTAAAAACTCTATATTCACATAAATAAACTATCTTCAAAGAAAGATATTAACTAATTAAAATGAAATTAGTAACTATAATTTAAGTTTAAAATCTTTTATAATATTAAAATTTGATAATAATTCTAAAATATTTTTATACTTTTTAAACTTCTGTATTAAGTATTAAAACGCTCTATATATAATTAAAAGAATTAAGAACTAATATACTATATAAATAAGTAGATTATATAAGTAAGTAAATAAACGTTTAATTGTAATCTAAAGCTAAGTACTTAAGCCTTTTGTTTCTTTATAGAAGTATAACTATATTATATATTATCTTATATACCTTATTTAATAGGATATTTAAATTAAAAATAAAAGTCTTGAAACTCTTAGAAGTTTATAATAAAGGTACTAAAGAAGTAACTTATTAAAGCCTTAGTTTTTTATTTACTCTAAATGTAGCTTATAAAGGTTATTTTAAACCTTAACAGAGTTAATATTAAGTTTCTAGTCTACTATAATATTATATTCTAGAATTTATTTCTTTTGAATGAACTTTATAAGAATAAATAAGGTTAAGGTATTAAGCTCTAAAGTATAATAAAAAAGTAGTTTATTTAGTTATATAGTTTATTTACTTATAAGCTACCTTATATTATTAAAGTCTTTAGTAAGAAATATATATACTTATACCTTTTTAATCTTTTCTTAAAAAATCTTATTTAGTAAAATATAGTTATTTAAGCTATAATAAAAGATTTTTAGTTTTAAATATAACTATATACTTAAGCTATATAAAGAAGTAGTTAATTATTATTCTTTAATATAATTATATTTTTAATAACTAAAATAGCTTTAAGGTTTTTTTTGTTTAAAACTTTATATTTATATTAAAAAGATTAATGTTAAAATCTTTTAGTTGTGAATAAGGAAGTTTAATTTCTATAAAACCTTAAGTTTTATAAATAGTATACTTAGAAAATCTAAGAGCTTAAGCTTCTATATATGAGTTTTAAATAGTTCTTAACCTTAAGTATATTTAATATAGATTTATAAAACTTAGTACTTTTAGTATAAAAGGGTGTTGTAAGTAGTGGATGCCTGTGAGTGAGTAACGATATTACTTAAACTAATAGAGGAGTTTAATACTAAGCGACCTAAAACTTGAATACTTAACCTGGTATATGTGTTTGTACTTGGTGCTAGGAGGTAGGACCGCGTTAGCCTTAAGCGTCATCTGTCGGAAACAACGGTGATTCAATAGAGTTTAGAAACAGCGAGCGTAAGGCCGCGGGATCTGTATGCAACAAAAAAATATTAGGTACCTAATTACCTTTAATAGGGACTCTAAATAGTTTTTAGGTAGATGTATGATTGATATATGTATCTAGCGAAGATTACGGTAATAGCATTTGCACCAAGCGTAAGGTTAATAGCCGTTAAAATGAATAATTTAACGAAATTATTGCGTGAATAGCGTGAGACCACGCGCAACCACGCTATTATGCTCCGTTTTCTTTACGTACTTCTAAAGTATAAGTAAAGTTTAGTGAAATATAATGGATCTGGAGGTTTTACCTCTTGCTGGTGAAATTCCCTCTGATAAATCCGATAGGATACTTTGTGTAGCTCAAAGTGTTGACTCTGTAGATCTAAGAAGGCATTGCTGATAATCTCCTTGTTTGTATTATTAGCCACTTAGATTATAGTGCCACAAAGACTAACCTTGTTCCCGCTCTAATGAGGAAATGACCGGTACGTCCTTTTTTGCTCCTAAAGCAGAAAGCTCTGAGTTTTGAGGCTTATGCCTGTACTTATAGTACGTAACCGACTGTACTAAAAGACTTTTAAAGCATTTATGAATTATGGTCTACTATGATCTAGAATAGATGGTTAAGTTTGAATATAAGATTAAATTTAATGCATTGCTACGTCTCGCCCTTCTGGTATTTCTCTCTTGGTATACGGTTTAATCTTATTGTATTTTACTCTTTGGTTATATATGTAATAAATATGGATATCTTTTGGCCTCTTATGTTGGAACTATAAAATAGCTTATAGGATCTGGCTTGTCTGATGAGTACGCTATGAGTTTTCCTTTATACTTTGCCTGAGTAAGGCTGTTTTTTGACAGCTTGATGAAAACGGTTGGTTGAGCTGTCTCTTAATCTGTCTCTACTAATCCGGTTTTGCTTATGTTAAGCTAGTAGAGAGCTTTCTGTCCTCGCCCTTGGTATTATCTCTGAACTTGTATTAAGCCTTGTAACTTTCGGCTTAATAATAAGAGAGAAAGAGAGTAATATGTTGGTATGTAAGTCCTGAATCCAGTCTGTTTGTTTTTGATTAATCTCTTACTTGCAGTATCCTAAGATCCCACCCTGTTCCTTCTGTCTATGGGAGCTCACACTGTGGCGCAAAATTTATGCTAAGTATACTTTATCCTGAACCGTAAGTCGTTAATTGAGTAGGGGGAAATATGTATCTGCCCTGGTTCCTGCTGCATTATGGTTACGGGCCGAGTTTGCTGTGAGGTTTCCGTTACTAGCGGCCGTGGCGTTCAAGTACCGTGCTTTTGGGGCTAGATAAGTTCTGACAAATGTGACCACGCTTATCTATTTACTATTGAGGAATATCTCAGTTGGTAAGTTGGTACGGCTGGCAAGGCTTGCGGTCAGCTAGGGGGAACTGTTTGTTGGAACTCCTAGACCTTGTTCGGTGTGATAGCGTATATGTAGAAAACGAAGTGTGTGATAATTTGTTCTCACTCTTAGTCTTATGCCAATCCCTTATTCTTTAACAATATTAGCACTAAAGTAAAAGTCAAAAGACTAAAATTATTCCTTATATAATTACCTTACGTCTTATAAATATATAAGATCTTTAAATATAATATATATAAATAAGAGTTAAATAAATTTTATACCTTAGTATAAATCTCCTCCTTAAGAAGTTGATTTATGTTTTAGATATAAGATGAAGTATTTAGAAGATACTTTCTTATAAGAGGTATGTTATAATAAGGAAACTTACTATAACCTTATATTGTAAGAGCTTTATATATAAATGTATAGCGTGGTACTTAAGGGCTTAGGATATACGTTAAATACCCCTTTGGGATTATCTTACTAACCTATTTTGAAACTTAAACTAGGCTAGGATCTCTAAAAGGATTAGATTGTCTTTAGTCCTTGAACTAGAGTATAATAGATTTTTGTTATCAAATGATCATTTGTATAGGCTCTGGTTGCCCTGGTTCTTCCCGGCCTAGTCTTCTACTATCTTCAGCACAACCTTGTGCTTACCATCGGACTTATTTACCTTCATCTACTCCTCTAGGCTCCTAATACGGCCTGGATGAATACGATCTAGGAGGTTATTATCCCTTTGGTATGTGATTCCTTTACCTTAGTAACTCTACTAAGCTGAGAAATTAGTAGACTAAGTTATAACTGAGTTATTATAAGGAGCATTAGGACCTTACGATTAGTTGATATAAGTACCTAGGTAGGGCTTAGCTAATTTTATAAAGTCTTTAAATAGTATATATTAGTAAGTAGCCTTTTTATTAGTAACTTTAGTAAAAGTCTTTATAATTTCTCTAAAAGTTGTAACTTCTATTAAGACTGAAAGGATAAGACTAATGGCTTTATATAGGTTATTAAAAAGCTAAACGTTATAGAACCTAACGTCTTAAAGAGTAATTAAAGGGATTTTACTGTCTACTAAAATAATATTAACTAAAAAGTAAAGACGGTATTAAAAGAGAGGATATTTTAAAGACCTACTTACTAAGTTAAACTATATAAAAGACCTATTAGGCTATTCTATAAGTATAAATAGACCGTTTAATAATATATCTATATATAGTATAGTAGTAAAGAGTAAGAACTTTATCCCGTTTTATCCTTAGGTAAGAATAAAATCCTTAATCCTTCCCTTATAGTTTATATAGTGTTAGAATTCTTAAGTAATTCTAACTATTTCCTATTATTTCTACTCTTTTTTAAATTAATATAGGGATTAAGATTTACTTTATAAACCCCTAAAAGATAATCTATAATTAACTTTATATTTTAGGTTATACTTATCTAGCTATAGATTTATAAGTAGGAGTTAGTATATTTATAAGCCTAAGAATGTTTTAGTAAGGCTTTTAGGGGCCTATATAAAGGCTTTATTCTTCTTTAAGAAGGATCCCTTCTCTAAGTAAGTAAGTAACTANNNTAATCTAACTATATTCTATCTTTACTTATAAGCCTCTACCCTACTTATTCTTATAACCTATATATACTTTTATAGGTTATTCTTTTATAGGGTACTTATAAGTTAAAAGTACCTTAACCTCTATACTATTATACTAAGAGGTTATAAGCTTAGTATAAGTGTTATATACTAAAATCTTTTATTTTTATTCTTTAGTTAATTATATAAGTCCTCTTTTATACTTATATATTTATTCTTTTAACCGTTTTTTAAATAATAGTTGAATTTATTTATCTTTTTAAAAGATATTTATTTAATAGGTTAACGGTTATCCGTTTANAGTAAGCCCTTTTATTCTCTAAGAAAAACTTAAGAAAAGTATTTAGCTTATATCTTTAAGCTAATATAAATCTTATACTATACGCCTTTAAGCTATATTTAATCCTTAAGTTATAATTATTATAACTTAATAAAAATTTAACTTATAAGGGGATAAACCTATATTTATAAGTTAAATTCTAAGGATTAGTACTAAAATTTTATAATTTTATACCTAATAATCTATATTTAATAGAATAGAGGGATTAGATTACTAAACGTACTAAACCTAGTAATATATTTAAGGCTACTATAGCTTAAGGCTAATTAAATTATTTTTACCTAACTAATTATATTAATTTTTAGTTTATTTTAGCTAAAGACCTTATACCTTAAGCTAGAATTAAACGGTAGAGCTTTATAATTAAGTTACTATCTTAATTACTAATATATAGTAGTAAGCTAAACTACTATACTATCTACTTAGCTATCTAGTTAAAATCTATTAATCCCATTCACCTATATAAAGCTAAAAACAGCCTTATAGGGATTAAGGGTTAAGCTTATATTAATACCCCTTCTTATAAGCTAAATTTCACTTAGAATTCAACTAAACTAACTGAGATATTAGATTTATTAAGTATAACACTAAAAAGCCTCTTAGAGGCTAATAAAACTAACAAAATTAAAATCTATAAACTAAGCAATACTATTAAGATCTATATAATACTAATAGATTAGTAGTTAACTAGTTCTAAGAACTAAGATACTTAGTTTATAGNGTTTATTTAAAACTTTTAAAACTATATAAATATTTTAATAAAAACGGTAATTATAACGCTATAACTAAAAAATAAAAGGATAATACTTTAATTATTATAAGGTAGAATTTAAGGCCTAAACTACTAGCTTTAGTATTTAATAAAGAAGACCCCTATAAAGCGATTTTTACTTTAAAATCTGTTTATAAGGGGACCGGGCCTATTTTAAGGNTAATAACTATACCTTANTTTATACTATTAAACTAAACTATTATAAGAGCCTTAACGACTTTATAAGTAATTTTAAGGCCTATATATTAAAGTTAAAAGGCATAGGAGCTAATATTAATATAATTAATATTAAAATAGTATTTATTACTACTTTAAGTAAAAAACACCTCTTCTAGGCTAAAAGGTAGCGTTCTATACTATATAAGCCTAAAGAAGACTAACCTAAATTTAAGGATATTATTAATAATATTTTAAATAAGGGTTAAAATATTAATATTATTATAACTAACGCCTATATTAAAACGCCTTATAATAAATAAAAACCTAAAAAAAAGGCTAAAAATAAGCTTAAAACCGCTAATTTAACTAAAAATAATGTATTAAAAGTAAAAAAGTTAAATAAAAATTAAGATAAAGCTAAAACTAATATAAATACTAATAGTTTAAATTAGAGCCTATAAAACCTATTTTTAAAGGCTCTTATATAGTTAACTACTATGTAAACTTACTAAATTTAAATTTAATAAGCCTATTAAATTTAAAAAGGGTTCAAAAAGCTTAAAAAGACTATAGGCCTTAGTAATTAAGTTAAGCCTAATAAAATGGACCTTTAGCTCTATAATACTAGTTCTACTACCTATATTACTAATAGTAAAGAGTATTTTACTTAATTTACTATACCTAAGTAAAAGATTATAATAAGAACCGGTATAGGCCCTATTATACCTAAAGAAATAGGTATAATAGAATAACTAGTCTTTTATTATAGAAAATTTAACAATATAAGACTTAAAGAAGTCTTATATATACTAAATTTTCCTCTTAATATATTTTCTAGCTTAATATAGTATCAGTACTATTAAGAAAGTATAATTAATAACTCTCTAACCTAAAGGTAAGGGACCTACTTATAGGTTTAAGGGACTAAACCTTTTAAGGGGAGACTTAATATTATAATCTATTAAAATAGAGTAAACTAAGGGGGCACTCTCTAAGTACCTAACGGTTAGAAATTATAAATATATATATATAAGGTATAAGAATAAAGGCTACCCCTTAAGATAAAAGAACTATAAGAAGGTTATATAAAGATAATATAAAGTAAGTACTAATAAGCTAAGTATTAAGTACTTACTTAGTAAGCGCTTAATAATAGTTACTATATATAATTACTTTAATAAAACTAGTATTATAAACTATAAGTATATAATAGGGACTACTATTTTATACTTCAAGAACCTTTTATAGTTCTTTAGTAATTAATNATTTATCTTAAGATATCTTTTAGTTAACTCTCTATAAATTAGTTAACCTTATATTAACCTACTTTATTACCTTGTATAACTAATTACTATATAAGCCTAAGTCTATTTAATTATATTAGTAAAGACTAATATAGTATACTAGTAAGACCTAGTTAGCGTTAAACCTTAGCTTCTATTAGTAGACCCTTTACTATTAGAGGGCTAACTGTAATAAAATCCTTTCTCTAAGTAAGTAACTACTAACTAATCTCACTATATTCTATCTTTACTTATAAGCCTCTACCCTATTTATTCTTGTAACCTCTATATACTTCTATAGGTTACTCTTTTATAAAGTACTTATAAGTTAAAAGTACCTTAACCTCTACGCTATTATACGTAGAGAAACTTATCCCTTATCTTTCTTTTTAATAAAATATAAAAAATAATTTAATAGTATTATTAATAACTAATAACAAATAAATATATACTTTTTATAACCTTACTAGTAGTAGCTATAGTTATAATAGCTTTAGTAATAGCGGTATTATAGTAGTATACCTTAGTAGCCTTTTAGTTATACTCTCTAGTAGTAATAAGGCTAGAGACTTAGCCTATTTTAATTATTTATTAATACTATTTAAACCTATAGTTCGTAACTAATTAAGAACTATAATCAACTATAGTTCATAACTAATTAAGAACTATAATTAACTAAAAGATATTATTAAATAGGAAAAATATATATATAGTAATAGTTATAAAATAAAAAAATACTTCTAAAAGCTTTTTTTATATGTATTAAAGAGAAGAAAGAAGAAAAATATAAGTAGTAGTAAGAGGTAAGTAATATATATACTCAAATAACTTAGGTTATTATTTATAAAGCTAGCCTAATAATAGCTATGTAATTATAAGGTATTAATAGTTATAATAATAACTACAATAAATAAATAGTTAGGATTTCTTTTATTAATATTATACATAAGCTAATCAATCTATAAATAATATAGTATAGAGTATATATATTAATAGATTCCTTTATAAAGCAGTAGTTAAAGTAATACTTACTTTAAAAGATATTATTTATCCCCTTTACATAAATATAGATAGCTTTTAGTTTTAGGTGCGTATAGCCTCGCGCCTAAGCGGGTGTATCGTACAGGCACAGCCTAGTTACGTAACGTTAGAGTCGCTTTATTAACGGCCTCCTACACGTCTTAGGCTTCCAGGCTGCTTCGTACATCCCTTTTACCTTATTAACTATTTTCCCCAACCGTATAGCGCACCCACAAATAGCTTCACTATATATATATATAGAGAAATATTATTATAAAGGTAAAAATAGAGTAATGTAGTAGAAGGTGTTCCGCTCGCTATAATGTTCTACTCGCTAAATATATACGTTATATTCTATATATATTCTGTTATATTCTCTTTAAGTGTGCTATAGTCCCGTTAGAAGGCCCCGACAATACCACGAAATAGCCACATTTAAGACTAGCCTTGATGTTGAAAAGAGGAAGAAAAGACGCATAACCACTCACCTTAGTACATAAATCAGCAACTAAGAATCGTCAAAGGGTTCTGCCAGCTAAGCTGCAAGAAGTAAGAAATCATAAGGCCAAAAAAATGTAATATAGGATAATAAAAAATAACAATACTCCCATTAAGCCCAGGGCATCATCCAAAACCATAAGGGCTCACTAAGGAGACTCTCTCATTTACTTGATAACCGGAAGCCCATAGGTAAAAAAGCCAATTGAAATGACTACCAGTTCCATAACAAAATAAACAAACTGACCTTACTCGGTCTGAATCGTTTTGTGTCACCGGAAGTATCGTGGCTTGAAATAGACAATTCGTGTTGTGATCGGATCCTTTCCAAGTCGTACAGGAACTCGCTCGTTTTAAATGCATTGGTGTCTACAGAAAGAGGCTCATCAGACCTCTTACTTCGTATACTTACTGCTATAAATGGGCTGAAATAACCAAAATTATCGAAGCTGCCTTTCATCTTCCACAGTCATAGCTGTTTCCTATAACAAAAGGACAGGGACTAGAAGATATACTATAAGACTGTAAGGGGTGTTATCCCACTTACCGGGCTCTTAATGGCTGGCACTGTCGCGGAAGGAACCCAACCATTTCGTGGTCGATGGTAACAATTGGATAAGCGGTCACAGATCTTAATAGCCAGTAATTAATACAAGTCCATGCGCACGACCGAGAGCGGTTAAAAGCCTGGCTTGGCCTTTTGGTGGCACAGAACTGCATCATTCCACACACACAGAGTTTATAACGCACCAGCTAAGTCATAAAGGGCTCTTCTACTGCATCCATCTCACCTGCTCTCCTCGTTAAGTATTTACCCTGGTATCGATAAGCCCATAAGATCCATTTCCGTTTGTGTTATTCGTGGTTGCTCTTCTCATGTTGTTGGTTTCTCTTGGGGTTAGTGGCAGGCATATTAGGAATAGTTCCTCCAAGTATTTACGTCCCTATCTTCAGCGGCTGAAGCGATTCTTGCTGTTGGTGGCGCAAGGGTGCGTATGGTGCGAGTCGGGGATTGGTGTTGTTGATGTGGTGTTATGCCACTTTCGTCCCATGTTTGGTTGATCTGCATATCGAGGCGTACCGTCGCGATGAAAAACCTCCCTGTTTTCTCCTACGACTTTCACGCATGGTGACCGATCGTAGGAGTCCGTTGGGTGCAACGGAAAAGAAGTTGTTCGATCGTCTCTGGTGCGTGTTCGCATGCACATTGATCCGAGGTAGCTACCCCAATATATTACCGGACTTTGCACTTCTACAGCAGCCCGCCATTTCCGCTGCCGCAGCGGGAGCAGTCACGGGGGCCAGCAAGCATTTTGACTCGCTAGCCCTTCAACTCGGATTCGTATACGACGACCTGTCCTTTACGCGGGCCCTTCTTGAAACCCCGACGACATACGTGCCAATAGCGAGTCCCGGGGTAAGGCTGACACACGGGATCATCAGTGAGGGAAAGTCCCTCTTAGATCTCGTGCCCTACGATCGATTCACCGTTCTGCACTACGCCAATCCCGCGTTCGCATCCTGTGACTGGGCCATCGATCAAGGTTTGCCACAAGCTTGGTATGACGTGGGACCGGCATTCCAAGGGGGGAAGGGATTGTTGTGAGACCGGACCAACATGTGCTGCTGCATGTGGACAGCCCGGGACAGGCGAAGGATGCGGTAAGGAAGTGTCTGCATCAATGGATAGCTCGCGCAGGTTAGGATGCTTACGCTATCAGTGCATTTTGAATTTCCCTTTCAACAGATTCCGGTGTCAAGACAATCTTTTTTCAGTTCCGTACTTCTCCTTTTCTTGGCGTTCCAATTCCGAGCAGATTGAAGCTAAGTTTGTTGTGCGTTAATGCGAGTTGTAACCGAGCCCGGGGATGCATCCAGCTCCCTTCTAGGTCTCTTGTCTAGTTAACAGGTGATTCCGCAAGTTCGGCAATGAGTTGTCTAAGTCACCATTCAAAATGAAAAGAGTATCCCGCAGAAACCTTTCATTCTGAGCACGGCTTAGATATGGGACGATGGGGAGGTATTTAGTGCTCTTCTTCACCTCCGTCTAAACAATGTGTTTTTCCGCAAGTTTTGCAGAGAGTTGCCTAAGTCGGCATTCAAACCGAGTAAAGTCTTCCGCAGGAAAAAATCATTTTGAGTGCGGTTTTGATATAGGACGGCGGGGAGGCGGACAGCACTCTTCTTCACCTCCCGTCCAAACAATGGGTCATGCTGCAAGCTCGGCAATGAGCCGTTCATGACGGTACAGGAAACAAATGGAGTAACCCGCACCAAGCCTTCATTCCGAGCATAACATTAGCATGGGACGATGGGGAGGCGGTCAAAGATGTTCTTAACCTCCCGATAATTCCGCTGGCTATGTCCCATGGAACACAGACTCGAAAGTCGACGGGATCGTAAAACAAGCTGTGTTGCGTCGTCCCATGTCAAAGCCGTGCTCAGAACGACAGATTCCTGCGGGACTTCTCCATTTGCTCCGAGTTCCGAGGCAATGTTTTAATGGACGAGCCGGAGACTCTATTTGAGTCTCCGCCTCCATCGGTTCCAGCTGCCCATACGTCATGGCAACCTAAAGGCAGCAGCATTTCCTTTTCTTGCCCCACTGCTGAGCAACGGAGAAGAAGTCTCGATACGAGTTCCCCGCGTTTGTAGTGTGCAAACATCTGGATGCCCTCCAAAAAGTGAAATCTAAAGTATTCTCCAGCACGAAACTGATAATACTTAATGGGGGATAGTTGCTGGGGGTTAAACCCTGAAAAGCGAATGGTTTTCTTTGCCAATCGACATACTGAACGTCATCGTCACATTTTACCTGAAGCTCCGTTTTTCCAGCTCAAACAGTTTGGAGATCCGTAGTTAAACCAAGTGAATTGTTTTTCAAGACTGGCATCGACAGCTGAACACCTTTGCAATCTTGGTCAACAACCATGGCCGCCACACTGTCCACCCACGAAAAGGCAGAGAACGAGCGGCCGGTGTTACGGAGCACACGGATATCTACCCAACCCCAGTCACCGCCAGCGCCCCCAGCCACATCTTCGCGCCGGTCTCGGCCTCGCTCCTCTCTTGTTAGTTTTCCGGGCGTCCCCAGCGGCAACCGGCCCAATTCGGTGCACATTTCTGCGGACGAGTACAAAGCCATCGCCGACCTCGTTGAGTTAGCCAAGGACTTCCTTGAGAAGCAAAAAAGTGATGACGTCTCGACCTCCTTGACCCAAAGCGGCTCTCTCGACGTCTCGAAGCCTCCAAAGAAGGATGGGCCCCTCGACCCCTTCGGCCCCAATTTCGACGCCCGGAAGTGGGCCGAGGCCTTCTTCCGTCTCCGCTCCGACAGCTGCGAGGTGCGTAAGGCCGGCGTGGCGTTTCGCAAGCTGAGCATTTCAGGCTATGGATCCGACACGGCGTATCAGAAAACGGTCGGCAATGCGTGGTGGCTCAAGGCAGTGGCGGCTGTACGTGGGTTGTTGCGTATGAAGCGTAAAGAGGTGCGCATCCTGCAAGATCTTGAGGGGGTGGTAAACGATGGGGAGATGCTGTGTGTGCTGGGTCCCCCGGGCAGTGGATGTTCGACCTTTCTGCGAACGATCGCGGGGGACACGCAAGGCACGCAGGTGGCGGAGAATGCCTATCTCAACTACCGCGGCATAAGTGCCAACGAGATGAAGCGTTACTTCAGGGGCGACGCCATCTATACCGCCGAGGAGGACGTGCATTTCCCAGTGCTCTCGGTGGCGGACACGCTCTTCTTCGCCGCGCGCGCGAGGGCGCCTAAAACCCGGCCCGGGGGGCTCACCACCGACGAGTATGCACAGCGGGTCCGTGACGTGACCATGGCCATGCTGGGAATCCAGCACACGATGCAGACACCCGTCGGCGGCACGGATGGCGACACGGTACGTGGGGTGTCGGGCGGCGAGCGGAAGCGCGTGAGCATCGCCGAGGCGGCGCTGAGCTTTGCGCCGTTGCAGTGCTGGGATAACAGCACGCGGGGGCTGGACAGCGCCACAACGGTCGATTTTTGCAGGACGCTGCGCGTACAGAGCGACATTATGGGCATTGCGAGTGCGGTGGCAATTTATCAGGCCCCGCAGGAGGCCTACGAGCTATTTGACAAGGTCCTGGTCCTCTACGAGGGACGACAGATCTACTTTGGCAAGACAGCTGAAGCTAAACGCTATTTCCAGCGGCTTGGTTTCGTTTGTCCGCGAAACCAGACGACGCCGGATTTCCTGACGTCCATGACCAGTCCGGCCGAGCGTGAGAACTCCGTCAAGCCCGGCTACAAGGCGAAAGTCCCGCATACCCCTGACGAGTTTGCGGAGGCCTGGCGGACGAGTAGCTACCGTCTCCAACTCAGCCAGGAAGTGGACGCATATGACGCGTGCTTTGGCCTGAACGGCTCTCGCACCCACTATGCTGACTTTCTGGCAAGCAGGAAAAGCGACCAGTCGTCGCTGCAGCGGTGGAAGTCACCCTACACCCTCTCGTACCCCCGGCAGGTTCTGCTGTGCCTGTGGCGCGCCTTTGCGCTGCTCAAGGCAGCGCCACAGTTGACGGTGTCGATGCTCGTCCTCAACCTTTTCCAGACGATCATCGTGGCGAGCGTCTTCTTCCGGCTGTCCGATACGGCCGAGTCCATGAAGTCGCGTAGCACGCTGCTGTTCACCACTGCGCTGGTCAACGCCTTTGGGTGCGTGCTCGAGGTGTCGGTCCTGTACGCGAAGCGCGCTATCGTCGAGAAGCATGTGCGCTATGCCCTGTATCACGCCTCAGCCGAGGCCATCGCGGACTTGATCATGAGCTTACCTTACAAGCTGGTCTACGCCATTACGGTCAACACCATCTTCTACTGGATGTGTAACATGCGCGCGGAAGCTGGCGCCTTTTTATTCTTCGTGATGATCCAGTTCGGCATGACGCTCGCCGTGAGCTTGCTTTTCCGGCTCATCGCCTCTGTGACCAAGAGCCACACGGCGGCCATGGCTCCGTCGAGCATAGTGTTGATTACACTGGCGCTGTACACGGGTTTCGCGGTCCCGCCTATATACTACAAGTCCTACGCTACTTGGATCGCCAAGCTCAACCCTGTAGCGTATGGTTTCGAGGCCCTCATGATCAATGAGTTCGGCGACAGGCGTAGATTTCCTTGCACGGCTTTTGTTCCGTCTGGCCCGACCTATGATACGGGCATGATGGCGCAGACGCGCGTGTGTGCCACTCAGGGGGGTGTCGCAGGCGACACCTTCGTGAATGGAAGCGCATACATCACCGGTGCGTTTGGGTACTTGGACAACCATAGGTGGAGGAATGTCGGTGTCATTTTTGCGCTTACAACGGCGTACCTTCTGCTACATCTCGTTGCCACGGAGCTGGTGAGCAGCCAAAAGAGCAAAGGCGAGATGCTTGTTTTTCCAAGGGGAAAAGCCCCAATGAGGCGGGCAAGAGATGTAGAGAACCAAGTCACCAAGGGAAGGGCAGAGGCACCAAGCATGAGCACGCCCAAGACTTCCTTACCTGTCATTCCTCTTCCGCCTGCCCTTATGAAAAATGGGCATTGGGAGAGTAAGATTGCGGGCATGTACACCGATAGGAGTTCTCCAATAACAGCGGGGAGTAGAAAGGGATATTCTACAGCCAGCGCAAGTCCTCCTGCAAAGGCCTGGAACTGGCCACAGGAGAAAGACAGGATTGAGGACCGTAGCGGCAACGACAACGATGACCAGCTGGGTATTGATCGCCAGACGGCTATCTTTCACTGGAGCAACGTCTGCTACGAAGTCAAGGTCAAGAAAAACGAGATTAAGCGTGTCCTGTACGGCGTGGACGGTTGGTGTACGCCGGGTACGCTTACTGCGCTTATGGGCGTCTCGGGCGCCGGCAAGACCACACTTCTCGACGCCCTCGCCTCACGCCTGTCCACCGGCGTGGTGACGGGCGAGATGCTGGTCAACGGGGCCCCCTGCGACGCCTCTTTCCAGCAAAAGACGGGCTATGTCAAACAGCAAGACCAGCACCTGGTTACGTCGACAGTGCGCGAGGCCCTCACTTTCAGCGCCGTCCTCCGCCAGCCAGCCCAGTTTACCCACCAGGAAAAGGTTGCGTACGTCGCCAAGGTCATAAACATTTTAGGTATGGAAGAGTATGCCGATGCGGTGATTGGCGTGCCCGGGGAGGGTCTGAACGTAGAACAGCGTAAGAGACTGACTATTGGTGTTGAGCTGGCCGCCCGTCCTGCGCTGCTGTTATTTTTGGATGAGCCTACCTCGGGCCTGGATTCGCAGACGAGCTTATCGATTTGCAATTTGCTTGAGACGTTGAGGCAGAATGGGCAGGCTATTCTGTGCACGATTCATCAGCCGTCGGCGGTTGTAAGTTGATCTCACCTAAGCACTCTCCTTTCCCTCTCTAATGTATTAGACTGCTAATATGACATGTTTTCACAAAACAGCTCTTTGAGCGGTTCGATAGGCTTCTTCTCCTCGCCCGCGGCGGACGTACCGTCTACTTTGGCGAGATTGGACGCAACGCTAACGTCTTGGTCGACTATTTTATTCGCAATGGCGGGCCACGGCCCAAAAAGGGGGAGAACCCGGCTGAGTACATTCTCGATCAAGTTCGCAACAGCAGCAAAAATGGCGTAGACTGGCCAAACACCTGGCGGCAGAGCATCGAGTACAAAGAGGTCAAGGCTCACCTGGCTCGATTAAAGGTAGATATCAGGAGTATACAGAAAACAAAACACACAACGCAACAGCAGGAGGATCTCCCCTTCGCCGCACCCTTACGGACCCAGCTTTCCGAGGTGACCAGACGTGTAGCCCAACACTACTGGCGGACTCCGAGTTACATCTACTCAAAGATACTATTGACGTTCGGCGCCGCCCTCTTTATCGGCATCTCGCTGCTCAACCTGCCCAACACGCAGACGGGCATCACGGTCCAGTCCATAGCCATCTTCATATTCCTCACGACGCACCTCAGCTTGATGCAACAGATCCTGCCAATCTTCGTGGCGCAGCGCACGCTCTATGAGGGCCGCGAGCAGCCCTCACGCACGTACTCGTGGGCCGCTTTTATGGGGGGCCAGATGGCCGTCGAGATGGCTTACAACGCGCTGATGGCTCCGCCAGCATTTTTTGCATGGTACTATCTCGTCGGGCTGTACCGTAACGCAGCAGAAACAAACGATACTATCTCGCGTGGCGGACTGACTTTTCTGTTTATGCTCGTCTTCTTCCTGCAGGCCAGCACCTTTGCGCACATGATCGGGGCTTTCTTCGACCTCGCTGACCAGGCCGCCGGCATCGGCAGTCTTCTATTTGTCATGATGTTCATTTTCAACGGCATTCTCGCGACGCCACCTCGCTTCTGGGTGTGGGTGTACCGCGTCAACCCGCTCACCTACCTCGTTGGGGGGTTATTGGGCACAGGGCTTGCGAATGCGGGCATCCGCTGCGCGAAGAACGAGTTCCTGATCATGAGCTCGCCGCCCGGGCAGACGTGCGGCCAGTACTTGCAGACGTATATGGCGCAAGCGGGCGGATATCTTGCTGATCCGGCCGCCACGGGTAATTGCAGCTTCTGCACGACGAGCAACACCAATGAGGTTCTGGCCGGAGTAGACGTTGAATTCGGCAATCGATGGAATGACTTGGGGATCCTGTCCGCGTACGTCATCTTTAATGCCGTGGCTGCGTTTGTTCTTTACTGGATTCGTGTACCCAAGCCCAAGAAAGACAACAATGGCAGCAGTATCAAATCTCCTGCAGAGGCTGGGAACCGTCTCACCGTGAAGGGAGACCAAGGTGGTGCTGGCGAAAATTCAGCAACACTCCCCTGGGAAGAGAGGAAACGGGTGGACAGGTCTTTGAGCGGTCAGACCTTGCATTCCACGCAGCAGGCTACACAGGCCAGGAAAATGCTGGGATCGTTCCGGTCATCCACCAATGGCCGCATACAGGTGCTTGGGGGCAGTCGCAAGAGATACTGGGACGATGACGAGTACGATGTGGAGCATATGCGCACACTTGACCGTGAAGCAGGGAAAGATGAGGAGGAGGCAATCAAGTTGGAGGATTTGAGCAGCGGCGAAGAAGGGAACCAGGACGCAACTATGCACAGGGCGCCGACGAATCCTAAATACTGGATTTAAGGGCCGTTGATTGAAATAGTTTGTTTTTGTCAATCTTGAAGAAATTAATATTGTTCTTACCCTGAGTACACATAATTGATTTGGCATGATCAATAGGACTTGCTACACTGCCCTTGGCTGCTACACCGGACTTTTTATTGAAGGTATCGGGACATGATACTTTAATTGGAAAATACAGATAGTGTTCTTTTCGCTGTAGTAAATGTTTGTTAGCCATGGGCATAGAGTAGTGAGTCTCCTAAGTGAAATAATACTGTCAATCCGATACTATGATCTAGGTATCATTCACGTAGGGACACTGACTTGCGGGTTTGTCAAACTCTCAGTAACATTGTATTGGTGGCACTGGTTAGAGTGCAGTTATGGGAGACTTTCGCACCCTGGTTATGATTGTGGGAGAATGCTTCTCGAGAAAATACTGTGGGAAGCCTGACGTTGGACTTTTGTACATGCGGATGAATATCTCGAGATCAAGAGAACGAGAGTTTATTCAACAATCTGGCAGTTCGCCTGAATACTCTGGGTCATAGTATCCCCCACGTCCTCCTTCAACCGACACTCAATCACACTCCCCAGGCCACGACAAATCCACACCTTGAAAATCTTCAAACCAGCCGCCTCAACAACATTGCTCACTTCTTGGATAGTCCGCTGACGACCGTTTGGGCCGACTGTCAAAAGAAAACCCAAGATAAGCCCCATGGCTTGGTATTCGCCATAGTTCTTCAGCAACGGGGGCGGTGCATCGGGCAGCAGGGCGTCGCCGCAGGTCGGGTGCGTAATGTACTCGCCCATCAGCAGCCGCGATCTCCCTATTACCATAGCGTCCTTAATATGCGTGAACATCTTGATCACGTCGTCATCCTGCCAGTCCACAATGACCGCCCGAAACCAGTACACATCGGCGCCTTTAACGGGGTTCTCAGTGAAGAAATCGTGTGAGATGAGTTTAACCGCGCCTGTGGCCAACGCCTGCGGGTCCGTCTTTTGCCAGTGAGCGGTGGCGTGTTCAATCATGCCAGGCTGATCCTGGACGATGCCGACAAAGTCCTTCCGGCGGTTGGGAAAGTTAGACCGCAATGCCTCAATCGAGCTGCCGATTCCGCCGCCGACGTCGACAACCACGGCACCATTCTGGAGGATAGATTCCCAGGGGTACCCGCGCACGTCGGTCAGCCCGTACACGTACTCACCCAGCGAGCCCATCCACTTGTTGAAGAGATCACGCCGCTCGGGGTGCGCGTTCAGGAACTCAAACTGTCCCATGCCCTTGCCAATGCTCCTGGCGAAAGCCGAGTCTCGCGGTGCATAGCTGGCGCAGAGAGCCGGGTCCTTGAGGACGCTCGGGAGCACGTCGGCCGCGGAGAAGAGAAAGGAAGCGCAGCGCACCGAGCTGGCGAGCTGCTCGTCAGCCGCAAGGGCGGTCGACGCCTCGTCGTTGGCAAAGACGTCGAGGGCCGTCTCAGCGAAGATGTGGTGCGCACACAGGGTCCGCATCACGAGCCCCAGCTTGCGCGTGTCGACGATGCCCGTCTTGGCGGCGAGGGCGTCGAGGCTCATGGGTCCGCTGGTCGACAGCAGCTGGGGGATCTCCCACTCAACGGCCATGTGAAGCGCGCGAGATACGAAATAACTGTGCGCAAGATGGCCAAGGCGCCACTGCGGCGTGAATACGGCCGCCTCGAGGGAGGCCGTAGCGGCGATCACGCGCTTGCGGGCCTCCTCCGTCTTGGGATCTTTCGGGATGCGAACATCTCTATGAACTGTTGTGTCTCCGTTGACAGCCGTAGACTTGGAAGATGAAGAAGAGGAGAGTTCGGCGATGAGTTCGTTGGTTGAGGTGATAAGTATGTCCAGAAGGGAGCGGAGATGGGCGATTTGTTGTTCTGCAGTAACCATGTTGACTGATGAACCACGAATGTTTGGTCTCTTGTTTAATTACCTAGGCGACAAATTGGAGGGTCAAGATCGTTATAAGCTCGAAGAAAAAGAGCATGTCGTTTTCATGGCACTCATGTGGACTGTTTCTGAGATCACCGAGGCTTGGGCCTCGATAAGTCAGACGAGCGGGTGTTCTGGTCTCGGGTGATGTGATTGCAAATGGCTTTGATTTTTGAACCTAAAGAGGGTTTGTGATACCCAGTAAAAGGTGGGGGGGTTCCTGGTGTTTCTTGTTCGTGCTCAGAGTTACTATAATACCTAAAGATGCCAAAATTGTCCACGGACTCTGTTGCCCGATTGGGAAGCCTACTGTATTACACAGTGTACTCACAATGCCTGAAATAGCCGTAACCTTAATCGTGCCCATTATGCCATCAACCAGGACATTGTCGGTGTTATCATGCTTTGGTATTTTCAGATGAAAACATGGCGGATTGCACCTGAGCTTATTGACAACCCTGCTAGAAAATTACCTCTTTGGGTCGGGCCAAGGCGTTGAGTCGATGAATCCCGACGGTGAAGGCAAACATCCCGTCGGGACCATCGGGAATTTCCCCGCGTCACATAATTTTACGATGAAGCGCTTCTCGTTAAAGTTAGGTTTGATAGTGCCATCATAGCTGAACTCCTTCAGAGCTAAAAGCCCCTTCAAGTTACGCAGCCACTCCCATATCTGGAGTCAGTTTTGCTTACAGGAAAACTTTGATAATGCAATTAACAGGGCTATATGATCGAAATAACCTCCTTATTTATAGACTTCTGCATAGCCTCAGAAGAGATTACACATAAACGATACCATGGCTACGTGCGCATGTCTTCTTTTTCTCTCCTCCATTCCCCAAGATAAGGTTCGTTACTGTTTCTCCAGTACAAAAGGCACAATACGTATGTACTACTGATAACACTCTAGCGTTTGCCAGATCTCAATATCTAAAAGCATTACAGAATACTCCAATGCGCAGAACCGTTGTTGACGCAGACTGCTGTGCACTTCAGCCTCGGCTAAACAGAACATATGCATTGACCACAACCTTCACAACGATCGGGGAGTAGAAAGCTTAAAACTGGCGATCACTAAGCACGTACGTACAGCTGTCGCGCGTCTGAAGTTATAAGGGCAGTGCATTGATCCAACTATTAGCGGCGCGGATGTCGGAAGAGGTAGTGCTAAGCATGCAACGGCTCAACAGACTCGCAATAGAAACAATCCAAGGGGTTCGAGACAGCGACCGGCCTCTAAATCCTAAAAGGTTGACACAACTGAGCTAGACCGAAGCCGGCAACGGGGGTAGACCAGGTCTGAGTTCCATAGTCTCATCCCCATTTTTGACGTCCTTCTTCTAGTTAGTGCCCGTGATTACAAGCTGCTCTATCAACCTTAATTACCCCACTAGTTCGCTTAGATGGCCTAAACGAGACAAACCTTAAGACGCCCCCCCCCCCCCAAAACGGATAACCGCATTTAGACGATTTCTAAGGATCCAGAATTCCACTATGATAATTTAAAACATAATTTTTAATAAAACATACCAAGCCCTGGAGTTCTAAACACTAAAATAGAAACTATATCTATTACTTCTGTTTATTTATAGTTAAATTAATATCTAAGCGTAAGGGCTAAGCTATAGCCTCCCTCTTAACTACTATAATCTACTTGATTTAAATAGATTAATTATTTAGGGCTTAATATACTTTTACTTTCGGCTATTTTATTTAATAGGCTACTTAAGCCTTAAGAGCCTATATAGTAATGGTAATTAATAGATAGGCGCTATAATTAAGATATAGGCGCCGCCTTCATATAAGCGCTACCGTCTGCCTTTTTATTTAGGTAGAAAAATCAGTACCTCCCTATAAAGGCGGTAAGGGCACTTATACTACTATAACTATTCTACTTTCTTTTCTAACTTAAATTCTAGTTTAAGATTTATAAAAGTATATATTATAGCTAGCTTAATTTGTAGTTTTGAAATCTTAAATAGGAGTATATAGTTATAAGGACTTTTGTGAGAATTCTTTAGTAATTCTAACTATTTCTTATTATTACTACTCCTTTTTAGATTAATATAAGGATTAAAATTAGCTTAATAAATCCCTAAAAGGTAATCTATAATTAACTTTATATTTTAGGTTATATTTATTTATTTATAAATTTATAAGTAGGAGTTAGTATATTTATAAGCCTAAGAATGTTTTAGTAAGGCTTTAGGGGCCTATATAAGGGCCTTATTCTTCCTTAAGAAGAATCCCTTCTCTAAGTAAGTAAGTAACTAATAACTAATTNATATTCTATCTTTACTTATAAGCCTCTACCTTACTTATTCTTATAACCTATATATACTTCTATAGGTTACTCTTTTATAAGGTATCTATAAGTTAAAGGTACTCTAACCTCTATACTATTATACTAAGACTTATTTAATTATTTTTATATTTTATATTAAAAGTATAAGATTAAGTTACTAATAGTCTTAGTTTAATTATGTTTAGTTAGACTTCTCTTTATAAACTATAATAAGATTCTAAGTATATAAGTACTTTTTTATTAGTAATTAATAGGGATGTATAATAAATTAATAGGGACGTATAACTCTTAGGGACGTATAAGATTTATATACTATAATTAGGTTAATCTTCAATATTAGTATAGCTAAATTCTACTAACCTTTTTAGAAGTACTCCCTCCTTTAGCTCCTTACTTCCTTAAGGTAATTTAAATATATATTAGAGCCTTAATTTCTATTATATAACTACCCCTTTAGTATCTTCCTTTATAACTTAACTAAAGCGTTAGCTATATTACTAAGTTAGAAGTTATAGCTTAACTAATAAAATACATCCTTAAAAATACTAACGTTACTATAACTATAATTTACTATTATCCCTTTTTTAACTAATAGTATTTTTAGTATTAATTAGTACTATAGAGCTAATAACCTAAAAGAATAATATAACTTTATTATAGAAGTTCTATTTAAAATAATAATATAACTAACGCTTAATAAATTATATAAAGTAGATAGTACTAAAAAAAATAAAAGCTCTTTTTTTAGTATTAATATTTAAAAAGAAAAAAGTAACTTTAATATACTATTTTACTTAATCTTAAGCTAAAATATAGCGTATAACTATAGTAATAATAAGCTTAACCTCTTATTTAACTTAATTTTAAATAGTTTAATACTATTTTAAATATAATATATAAGGTTATTAGAATAAACTATAGGCTTATTAATATACTCCTTTAATAATATAAGAGAGTTTATTTATAATAGGAGACTTAGGGCTATTTACTATACTCTTTTACTATCCCCTCTCTTAGAGACTTACCCTACCTTACTTACCTCTATAATAAAGCCTTTAGGTAATACCTTTATAATCCTCTTTAATAATAGTAATATTCTATACTATAAGTAATAAGTCCTTATTATTTCTTTTTAATATTATTTTAAACCTATTAATTCCTAGCGACCTTAAACTAACTATTACTACCCTCTTTAATTAAGTTAATATATTTATTAAAGTAGCTAGCTTTAATATAACTAAATAGAATAGTTATAAGTATAAGGGCTATTATATATAATATATATTTTATTATAATTACTTTAGGGATCTTAGGCTAACTAAAGGTATAGGTATTAAATTGTAAGGACCCTAAAAATATAGCTATAAATAATAGGTTATTACTAAGGCTTTAGAGGATAGAAAGTAGCTCTTATGTTAATACTTAAAGCCTAAATATAGTTAGTATAACTATAGACTTAGCTTAAGACTATCTACCTACTTATCCTATAGGAGGCTAACTTAGCCTATTAGGGCTGCTATTAAGACTATAAGTCGCTACGTTAGTATTTAGGCTTATAATATAGGTACTGTTATTTAAGAGTAGTTCTCTAAATTAGACTTTACTTAATAAAATACCTATAACGCTTAAGCTTAAATTAACTATAAAAGGCTAAATAGGTACTTATCTACTATAGTACTAATTAAGCTATTTAATAAGTAAGAGATACCTTATATTATAAAGTAGGTAAATAATAAGTCTAATTAATTAGTTAGCCTTATTTAAACGTTCCCTTTATATCTTTAGATATAAAAGTAATTCCTAAAAGCTATTAGCTTTAATAATATATATAATACTAACTATTTTAATCTTTTATTATTTTAAGCTATAAAGTAGACTTATTTTAAATCTATCTTTAATATAGTATTTAGTCGTATTAATAATAAAAGGCTTAAGGGGTTTTAATTCCTTTCTATAAGTATCTACTAACTTATAAAGTAGAACTTTATTTAATAACTAAACGTTATTATTATAGATTATAATAAGTAAATAAAAGCTATATTAAATAACTAATTTTGAAACGTTTAATAATAACTTTATATCTACTATATTAACTTTAATATCCTTTTTAAAGCTAAATAGAAATAAATTAAAGACTATAGTTATTAAAGGAATAGTAGTAGGTCTAAAGATAATAAATCTATACCTTAAGAGGATACTATACTTAGCGATAAGGACTAAGAATATATTTATATACCTATATATAATACTATTCTATATACTTATTATAGTATTCTAAAGATATAGAAGTTAGTTCTCTTTATTAAGACTAAAGAAGCCTATAAAAAAGCGTAGTTAGCTCTTTATAAAGAGTTTAATAATTAATAACCTATACTTTAGTATCTTTATAGGATATATATATATTAATAAAGGTATAATAAGTATACTGTTTTATTTAATACTACTAGAACTTTAATTTATAAGTTACTTTTAAGATAGAATTAAGTAATAATAATATTGAGGGATACCTCTTTAACGGTCTTAATAACCTATATTAACTTATTAACGTTATATAGAATATAATTAAGGATTAGGAGTTATACTTTATTAAAGCCTATATATAGAATAAAGTATTTATATCCTATAAGTATATAGGCTTAAAGTTAGAAGTACTAAGTAAACTCTATATAATAGTCTCCTTAAAGTACCTTAATTTAATTAGAAAGTAATACTAACTAATAAAGAAGGCTATACCTACTAATAGGAACCTATTTCCTACCCCTTTTAGGGACTATACTAATATATATTCTATTTTAGTAGAATATAGTATCCTATATTACTATAAGATCTACTTTAAACTTAAGAAAGAGATACTATTTAATAAGTAAGAGGTCTACTTATAATAGCGGTTATAGGAATTATTATCTTAAGACCTATACTGATAGATTCTTAATCTTAAGATCGCTACGTCCTTTTATAAGTAGCTAATAAATACTATATAGCCTATACTAACTTAGTTAGCTATATAAAGTAATAACTAAATATAATTATAAATAAGTAAGGTAACTAAAAGTTAACTATTAGGTTATAAATAAGGCCGTCTACTAAGAAGCTAAAATAAATTACTAATAGTTAGGCTATTATAAAAAGTAAGCTAGTTAAGCCTAAAGTATTCTGCTTTAGCTTTAACTTAATAATAAATATAAAGCTAGTTTAGTACGTTAAGCGCTAAGAAAAGTATAGAAGTTTATACTAATAGACAGTACTTATAGCTAAGTATTTATAAGAAGAGAAGTATATAAAAATAGTTATATAGTAGTAGTAGTAATAAATAAGGTTAGAATATACTTTCTTATTATATAAATATACTATTAACTCTTATAGTATATTCTTACCTTTATACTTCTTACTAACTAGCTTTAAATATAGCGTTCTTTTAGTTTTTAGTAACAATAGATTAAAGCTATATAGGTTAAAGGTAGAGCGCTCTTCTAACTAAAGAAAAGATCTAGGTTTAAGTCCTACTATAGTTAATTTTTATGATCCTCTTATAAGACCTTTTTACTTATTAATAATATTATATACTATTTTAGCTACTAAGTATAAGAGGTAACTTAGGTTAGGTATAAGATTACTATTTAAGATTTATAAAATAATAAGTAAGTAGCTATTTATAATTTATAAATCTTAAATAGAAAAGGAGGGACTATTAAGTAAATAAGCCTTACTACCTTTACTTAGAAGTATCTATAGGTTAGTAAAGAATTAAGTTAATTATAGTATATAAATCTTATACGTGCCTAAGAGTTATACGTCCCTATTTATTTATTATACGTCCCTATTAATTACCTTTTTATTATAGTAATAGTTTTAGTTCCTATTTTCTTTTCCTTTTTTAACTTATTTTTTAAGTTATAAAGTAATTTATTAAATTAACTTAGGATTTTCTTAAGTATATCTCTAAGTTTAAATTTACTTATATAGTACTTAGAAGTTATATCTTAAGATATATTTAAACTATTAATCTTACGTTTATAAGCTACTATTTAGGCTTTAAGGTATTAAAGATACTATTAAAATAAGGTAGGGAATTAAGTAAGTAAGTAAGTAAGTAAGAGACAATATATACTACCTAAATCCTAGAACTATTATATACCCTTAGTTATAACGCCTTAAGGGTGACTTACTACCTATTACTACCCTTAAGGAACTATAATAAAAGAAAGAGAGCTTATTTAGCCTTAATTAGGCTTAAATAAGGTCTTTTATTATATAAGTAGCTACTAAGTAAGTTTAGTATACTTTATTACTTAGTAGTAAAAGTACCTTAAGGGAGGTAGTAGTACTACTATAGTAGCTAAGTATTTAAAAAGAAGCGTCTATAAGAGAGGCCTTTTTAGGGAAATTAATCCAAATAATTTATCTCTATCTATCTATAAGTATCTATATACTAAAGTCTATAATAGTAATACTATTATTACTACTAATCCTTATATATATTATTATTCCCCTTAATTAGGACTAAAAGATACTTTAAACCTCTATTTTATACTAGGATATAAAAGAAAAAATATAATAACTAAAGTAAATTAAGCTAGAAATCTACATCCTAACTACTACCCTACTTTACTATCTTACTTACTCTTTATTATCCTTATAGATTAGGTAGTTATTATTAATATAATCAGTCTATAGGACTACTTTATATAGCGCTCCTTTATATACTATACTAAATTAGTTCTTTTTAAGTACTAACTAAGTTTTATAAAACTATTAATAGTATTAAGTAATATATCTTAGCTTACTATAGTTATAGTTCCTAAAGTCTTAGGTTTTACTTTTATTATAAGCAGGTTAGGGCAACTAACTATAGCATAAAGTAAAAGCTTTAGTAATAATTACTCTGGTATTATTATCCTCTATTTTATACTATATAGCTATACTAGCTAATACCCTAACTAGTTAGGTCGTAACACTATATCTCTCCTCTAAGAGGTATATCCCTATACTAAGGACTAATCGGACATATTATAAATATAATATAGAGAAACCTAAGTAGCGGTATAGGGCCTACCTATATATACCTACTACGTTTAGGTATTATAACAGATAAGCAAAGGTACTACCTAACCTTATATACAACTTATAGGAATTAAACCTATAACCCCTCTATACAGTACAAAGTTATTATTATATTACAAGTAGGTTAAGGTAACTTACTATAGTATAAAGTAAAAGCTTTAGTAATAATAACTCTAGTATTATTATCCTCTATTCTATACTATATAGCTATACTAACTAGTACCCTAACTATTATAACCTATTTAAATATAGCAAACTAAAGGGGCACTCTTTAAGCGCCTAACGGTTAGGAATTATAAATATATATATATAAGGTATAGGAATAAAGGCTACCCCTTAGGATAAAAGAACTATAGAAAGGTTATATAAAGATAACGTAAGGTAAGTACTAATAAGGTAAGTACTCAGCGCTCACCTAATAAGCGCTTACTAATAGTTACTATATATAATTACCTTAATAAAACCAGCATTATAGACTATAAGTATATAATAGGGACTACTACCTAATACTTAGAGACCCTTTTATAGTTCTTTAGTAATTAAATTTATAATTTATTTTAAAATATCTTTTAACTAACTCTCTATAAATTAGTTAACCTTATATTAACCTATCTTATTAACTTATATAACTAATTACTATATAAGCCTAAGTCTATTTAATTATACTAATAAAGACTAATATAGTACACTAATAAGACCTAGTTAGTATTAAACCTTAGCTTCTATTAGCAGACCCCTTACTATTAAAAGGCTAGCTATAACACTAACTAGTTAGGTTATAATAACTTTATAGGCCTGTTTAAGCTATACTATAGTTTATAGGGCTACTATAATACTTATAAGTTATACGTTACTAAAGTAGTTATTTATAGTTATCTTTATTATAAATAATTCTTACTTAAGGGTATATTTAAATGTTTCTTTCTAGTTACTATTAATACCTTTTAATAAAGTTAATAAATCATTTTTTCTTACCTTTTCCTTTATATTATTTATATAAGTAATTGTTAATCTTAATTATTAATTCTATATAATAAGAAAATTTATAAAATCATTCTATTTAATAATTTAACCCTTAACTTTATCTTTAACTCTTTAATTAAGTACAAAGACTTTAGTATTATTAATAAACTAAGCTATATATAGATATACTTAAACTTAGTTATATATTATATTACTACTCTCTTTTATTTAAAGTTAATAAGGTTTTATTTAAACTGTTACTATTTATTAAGGTCTTAAAATAAAGAAACTAAGGCTTCTTTTAATTTATAATATTTATTAAAAATACTTTAGGTTTTAAGTTTAAGCTCTTTTTATTTATAAGTTATAGAGTTAGTAAGGTAAGGCTTAAACTAAGTAAGAACCTTTTCTTTAAAGAATAAAGCTATATAAATAACGTTATTAGTATTATTTCTAATACTAATAGTATAAAAGTAGTAATAAGTCTTAACTTATATAAAGAGACCTTTAGATATCTAAGAATTCTATTAATACCTTAACGTATATTAAGGTAAAGCTTTTTAAATTAAATAATGAGGTATTAATAATTATACAGTAATCTAAAGGGTATTAACCTCTTTTTAAATAGTAAAAAGTCTTTTTCAGTTTAGATTTTATTAAATAACTACTTAAAGTTTTATAACTTTATTTATATTATTATTAATAGTTTTTATATTTTAGCTTTATCTTTATTAGTTTTCTTATATTATTTTATAAGTTGAGTATTATTTTCTTTATTATTATTAGACTTAACGTCCTTTATCTTTTAGTTTAAACTTTCAATAAGTACTTTACCTTTAGGTAAGATAGCTTGAAATCTTAAAGAAATAAATAAACTATTAGTAGTCTTAATAGATATAGTGATACTATATTTATATTGTTAGTTAGTAGTACTAAGGGTTTACTTATCAATAGCAGTATTTTAAGTATTATAGTAAGTCTTTAATAATAAGGGGTCTATTAATAAAATCTAAAGCTTAATACTAATTAAACTTAGTTAATATATTATATTAGTTTTAGTATTATAACTAATATGTTTAGGCTTATATAGTAATTAGTTATGTAAGTTATTAAGGTAGGTTAATATAAATTTAGTTACTCTATATAAAGTTAACTTAAAAATGTTTTAAAATAAATTATAAAGTTAGTTATAAAAGAGCTATAAAAGGTTCTTTAAGTACTAAATAATAGTTTAACGATATCCTTATAGTCCTTTAATATTACTTATTTAAGGTAGTTATATAATATATTTCTTAATAAGGATCTACTAAGTAACTACTTAGTACTTACCTTATTAGTAATTACCTTATATTATCTCTATTTAACCTTTTTATAATTCTTTTATTCTAAGAGATAACTATTATTCCTATACCTTATATATATATCTCTATAATTCCTAACTGTTAGGCGCCTAGAAAGCGCTCCTTAGTTTCTATATTTTAACGGATTGCAAGCCTAAATAGGGTGGTATACAGGATGCCCTATTAACATAACGCTTTATAGATACTTATACCTTAAAGTACTTCTTTTTCCATATTTTCTATATATTCTTCTATATACGTTAGTATACTAAGTTAATTAAGATTATCAAAAAAATAATTAGAATTCTCTTAGTATGAACTTCTCATTACATAAAGTCAAGTAGTGAGGTGTTTTAGGGAAAATAGTAAGCTAAATATGGTGATCGGTTGTTGTAGGTGATCGGTTGTGGGGGGCCCCTCTTACCTTCCCCTGTCATCACTATATGAAACTTTTCTTTTAGACTCTAAGCCCGAGTCTGTCATGCCTGTCATGCCTGTCAAACCATGCGTTTAGGACGGGACGGATAACGTCACTCAAAGATCTCATTTTATAGCATTGTTTCACATATCGAGAGCAACCTTGTCCACTTGATCTCATAGGCCAAACGTTCTTAATCAGTCTCGCTGACTTGCACTCGCATCGCATTCGTGCTCGGTTGCTAAAAAGCATTTCGCTCCCCAAAAGGTTAAGGTAATCCAACAGTCACTAAGCTTCTGAAGAACGAATACCTCTGATGAACTAGTGACGGCCAAAAGAGGCAACTCGTTGCGAATTTCGGCAATCAATAAATACATACCCGATCCAGTGATCTTTGATAATTGCCAGGAGAGATTCCCGGGCGATATTCGATTTCCACAGAGAAACAGTAATCACCAAAGCGAAAGCAGTCACCACGAGTACGAGCACTCGCCAGTCAGCCAGGATACCACTGAAGTAAATGAGTAAAGCGGAATCAGAAATTACGAGTACGAGTACCAGCCAGACAGCCAACAACACCACTACGAACATCAACAACCTTAGAATGGAAAGTCACCACGCAACCACTGTCCATGGCGCCAACGGCACCACAAAGAAAAATATCTACAACGAAGACGACCCTTCCACTTCTTCCGAAGGCAGGCCTCTCGTCTCCTCATGGCTCCCCATCATCGAAAACAGCCTCTACTCGCTCCTACGCTGGACGGGCTCCTACCCGGCCGAGGTCCAGGAATCCCACCTCACCTTCGTACGTGAGGCCGTTGTCCCCTGCCTCAAGCCGCCTGCTGCGGCTGACAAGCTGCACTATATTGGAACGCACCACCACGGGCCGTTCGAAGCAAGCGTCGCCTTTGCGTCTCACAAAAAGGCCAAAGTGCGGTTTGCAGTGCAGCCGTTGATAAATATAAGCCCTGGGGGCGACGATCCCATGGGGGAGAAGGAAATGCGCAAGAAAATAGAGAATTTGGCGTCAGCATGCAATGCGGACCGCACGTGGCTGAATCCCTACATCGATTCTGTCTTCCTTACTTCTCAGGAGGAGAAGACTTTGCTCGACAAACACGCCAGTGGTGGTGGTGCTGGTAGTCCGCTACCGCGTCAGATCTGCTTTGTCGGTTTCGATCTCGAATCCGAGGTGGACAAGAACGGGAAAGCGGCCATCACCTTTAAGGTCTACCTGTTCCCGCAACTCAAAGCTCTCGCAACGGGCCAGAAGCTGGAGGACATCACCGAGTCCGTTGTGGAACGACTTGCCGAAGGCGATAAGGAGATGTTGGCCGCCTGGAAATTGCTCAGGAAGTTTCTCGAGTCCGACGCAGGGGATTATCCATACATATATTTCCTTGCCATCGACTGCCTGGCCCCCCACAAGAAGCCACGCTTCAAGGTGTACGTCCACACACGCTTCAACTCGCTCGCCACGGCCCGCAACGTCTTCACTCTGGGTGGTCTTCTTCCCCCTGCTTCCGCCGACTTTGTACCACAAGTCTGGCCCCTGCTCTTGGACATGGAAGACATTCCCTTGGATAAAATGGACGGCATGGAGAAGCCGCTCAACGATCCGGAGAGTAAGTATTGTGGGCTTTGCTTCGCCTTCGCATTGGTGCCGGGCCAGGCAGTCCCGCAAGTCAAGGTTTACGTGCCCATGTGGCAGTACGCGCGTGATGAGCCCGGTATCGTAGAGCGCTACCAGCGCATCCTGGAGACGCAGGGGAAGATGGGTGATTACGATGTTGGATCTGCTTTCAAATGCGCCTTGTGAGTATTGTCCTTGCTGCGAAGGTCTTTCTAGGCTCATGAACGCTCACTAATGCTAACTGATTATTGTTCTTAACAGCGGCGTTGAGAGGGAGACTGGTTTGCATACCATGGCAATGATGACATCTTCGGCAAAAGGTGTAGGGCTTACCACTTATCTTGGCCCAAGGGTTTGGGAGTGAGCTTTAATGGTAGACTTCGTGGGAGTTTAATCAACCGTTATAATATCAAAATGAAATCATTGCGCTTTAAAAACCGTGAAGTCAGCGTCACGAAAGCCAGAAAAATGTGAAAAGCTATTCCAAATATCTGTGTCTCACTTTTTAGGGGGTTTTACTTCCCCGAAGCTATCTGAAAGTCCCAGCTATGCCGAGTGACTTGGCTATTACTTGGAGGGAGGTTTGATTGAAGGAAACTCCACACATGTGATAAACATCATGTTTTCAACAATAACTTATACTTAGATTTTCTTCGATTTAGACGATAAAGTCGTATAGCTGTTTGTAACTTTTACAGGTTGAGTTTCAATTATCCTTTTCAACTTGTCGCGGAACTATCTCAACCCAAAGTGGGTGCTTGTCCCAAATTCCGTAACTGTTCTGGTCTAGCCAGTCAAAGCTGAGGTCAGCCAGTTTAAGGTCGAAATTGTACAACAGACTGGCCATGATGAGTCTCATCTCGGGGTACGCAAGGCTGCGTAGGAGCTGGTCAGTAACCATCATTCTTGACACAGAGGGGGACACGAAGAAGAAAAAATGGGCACCCACTTCTTCCCAATACAGTCTCTCGGTCCTGCCGAAAACACCTTTACGCAATCTCTCCTATCCCCATTATATTTGGCAGGCCGTTCGCTGTCGTCTAGCCACCGCTCCGGTACGAATTCCTCGGGATCGACGAAGTTGTCCGGATGATGTGCAATCGCGTACAGCGGAATATCGACGCGCGTGCCTGCCGGCACGTAGCGCCCGCAGATAATACGGCCCCCATGTGGCACTATGCGCGGCATGGGCGTCGGCGCAGGAGGGTACAGGCGCATGGCCTCCTCGATGCACGCGTTGAGATACGGCAACTTGCGCAGGCCGGTAAAAGTCATGTCCGCCTGCGGATCGTTGACGGCGGCGTCGAGCTCGGCGCGCAGCGTAGCCATCTTGGTCGGATGCCTGAGTAGCAGGTAAGTCAGGGCCGACGTGGCGGCCGTTGTGGTCTCTGTGCCGCCGATCATGAACGTCGCGGCGTTGGAGTACATCTCAGCGCGCGTGATGCCTAATCGCTTCCCGCTCCCACTGTTCTGCATGATCATCGACCAGACGTCGCTGCCCGAGTCGTCACTGCGGTCCAGGCGCTTGTCGACGCGGTCCATCGAGAAGCGATTATGCTGGGCGCGGCGTTTGCGACTGCCACCCCAGATGTATTCGAGGAGCAGCGGCCCTAAGGGCGGGTGCCACCCCATCATGGCCATGCCGAGCGTGACCGTCTTGATGGTCGAGTACGTGTCGCGGACCCACTGGCGCGCCGACTGGTCGCTCTCAAGCATGCCGAGCGGCTCGCCGTACATGAGGTCGCCCATGATGTCAAAGGCCAGGTAGCTCAGCCAGGTCATGAGGTCGATGTGACCATCAGAAGAAGCAGGCTCCGCGTTCTGGTCGGCCAGCTTGCGCATTAAGTTGCGGACATGGCCCTGAACGAGGCTCTCCTGCTTGAGCACGGCACGTTCTGAAAAAGCATGCGAGAAGATGCGCCGCTGCCGCTGGTGATTGGCATCGTCGGCGCGCACTATGCCCTTCTCCGGCGCTGCCATGTCTGGCCCCAGTCCGACAAAGTCCTTGGGCATGTCGCCGCCACCGCCCGCCTTGGCATAGATGTCGTGCCAGGCATCAGGGTGACTGTAGCTCAGCTCGTTCGGGCCGATGCGTACAATATGGCCGTACTTTTTATGGAGGAACAACGGCCAGCTGTGGTTCGATCCATTGGCTCGGTGCCACAGCGAGGTGATGGTGGTGGTGCGAGCGAGAAACGGGCCTGGGTAGCTCGCTAGGGGATGGAGGGTCAGGTAGTAGATGGTGCGTAGCACAAAAACTCCGATGATGACCAGGCCGAGACTCCGGAGGAGATCCGGTAAATTCGGTATGTCAATGTAGAAAGATAAGTCCAGAATCATCATATCCTTGTGGATCGGTCCTTAATCGAGCTGCTGCTTTTTTTCACACTTTGACTTTGCTTCGGTCCTGTCCGTGTAAGTAGTAGTTATCCTTCGTATAACAAGTCGAATGCTAGGGGAAGAAAATAAGGAGAGACCGTCGTCACAGTCTCGGCTTCTGAAAATGACATGCGTAACGACAAGCTAACCTAATGAGGCTTGAGTTGCAAGTAAACAATACGAAGACGAACATCCCTGAATAGGATTTCCTTGCAATTAATGAACGATATTACGTGAGACAGTCGGGCAGAGCGCCGTGATTCATATGATCCGAAAAAGAAGCTTTTGACGTGATTATGCGGACATGGAAGCCGAGGAAAGTCTCCCGAATAGGGACCTTGACGTAGCCTGCAGGCGTGACAGCTGTCCAGGTAGCTCCTTCTTGTCTTCCCCCCCGTTTCTCCGGTGCACTGGAAGCTTTCTCGCTCCCATGATTTCCTAGACCAGAAATTCACCGGTAGAAGTTTGGACGAAAGCCGTCGCCGAGACGTGGCGCCATATCGATTGAGACCTCGACCCGAGAGAACCGAGGGATCGGACATATGATCTTGTGGATAACGGAAACACTTTATTTTTCCAAGTTTTAGCAATCATAAGTAGCCGATAATGTCTCCTATTTTTGCTTGGTGCAGTGGCTGTAATATTCCCCTCTTTTGTTGGTAAATCTTTTCGCTACTATGTCTGCTTTACAGGCCCCCCCAACGCCATCCCCATCTCCCACACCATCTCCCACACCATCTACCTCATCTTCCTTATGGAAAAAGCCACAGCAAGATGTGGCTAAGTACACGAGATCATCATCACCGCCACTATCACCACTACCATTCTTACCCTTCCTCAATGGATCCCAAATATCAGTTGGAGGCAGTATCACGCCGCCAGAAACCCCAGAGAAGAATCAAGACGTCACTGGCACAACATCCGGGACAGTAGTCGACTGCCCGATTTCCAAGGCTAGCTTCTTGCTTGCCCAGGCCTCTTTGGCAACGGGGCTGTTCGGAGGTTCATCAACAACCGAGTTCAAGTTCCGCAGCCCAGGCTCACCCAAAGCGGGAACGCGAATACTCCGTTTTGGCAAAGGCCTTGACGGATGTTTTACTCGCACCAGAGGCTTTCTGGGAGACCAACAAACGCATCAAACCCACGTCACCACCCGCGGTCTTGTCTTGGCACGCTCAGGCCAACGCTTGCCAGCGTCCCTGGAGGCATGGGAGTTGGTTCATGGGAATCTGCCGCGGTTACTCCGAGCCGGACGAGTGCGCCAAGCCATCGACGCTTTAGGCGAGCGCGCTGCAGGGGAGAGAGACGCGTGGAATGACCTGGAACAGCGCCATCTCGCCCGAGCGGCTCTAGTTCTGAGCGCCTTGGCTCACGCGTACATGTTCGGCGAGGAGCAAGGCAAGGGCAAAGGCAAAGGGGACGACGGACTTCCCCATCTGCCGCGCCATATCCTCTGTGCGTGGGATAGAGTTTGTACCGAGTTGGGAAGACCCCTGACTGGGAGGGTAAGTGTACATACTTCGAACACCATACCTACATAGTACAGTAGCTAACTTACCAGAAAGGTACCTGCCGATGACGTTCTTAACAATGCCGTTGGCAATAATTCATTCAGCTTAAGCAGTACCTACTTCGGCCTTCCCGAGGAGCGGCTGTCCTCAGGGCTGCAGGGCACTATGGAGGCCGTCTTTGCGCCCGCGCTGTCTGCCATGGCGCTCGCGCAGAACGGCGTTCGGGCTGATCAGCCCAACCTGGTCGCGCAATGCTTGGAGAGCCTGGCTGCACGCATTGTGAAGTGCGCCCACGTGTTCGACACCATGACACCGCGCGACACGGCGCACTTTGACCCTGTTGTCTGGATCAAGACGTACCCCGCGATGGGCCGTGCGGTGACGTCCGGCGAGCTCGGGAACAGCGGCGTTGATGCACCACTATTCCATGCGCTGGACGCGTTCATCGGTCGCCAGGATGTCAAGGGTGACTTGAAGGGGATGCAGAGCGACCGACGGGCCACGCTGCCGGCCAATATTTGTGCATTCTTGGATGCCCTTGGTGACGGGTCTGGAAGCGTCAGGAACTATGTCGCTGCTCTCCGCGCTCAGCAACACCGTCTGTCCTCTGCAGAGCAGTCGCAATACCAGCATCTCTCGGCGGCGTGGGATGGGCTCTTACAGATGTATGTCTGGTTCCTTGAACGGCATCGCGTCAAGGCTGTCGGCATCACAGGCGTGAGCCTGAACACAGGGCGACATTCGACGAGTAGCGGCGTCAAGAGTTGCGACCAGGCCAAAGGCATGGCAGCAGGAAAACCAAAAATGCGTCCCGAGACCATGCTCAGCATGCAAATGAAGAAAGGCATGGCGTCGCGGCTGGGCGGGCGACCGGTCTGGCAAGACGCGTATGTGCAGTCGCAGACCGCATATGAGGGCAGCGTAGTGGTGGCAGTAAGATTGGATACCAATTTGCCGCTCAAGCCGGGCGATCGAGTGCAAATCTGGCCGCCGAGAAAGAAGAGGAAGGTCAACAAAAGGTCTTCCCACCAGCGCCGGTTGCGGGCTGCCCCCCCAGAAGATATTGATTCGTCAGACATGAGTGACGATGATGCTGAGCCGAGATTCTACTCCATCGCCCGTGTCATGCGAGATGTGGTTGATGGGACGACAGACTCAGGGGGAGGCGGTATGACCATCACTTTGACTGTCGGTCAACACTCGCCCGAAGGTCTGGTATCCTCGTTCCTCAGCACTACTGCTCAAGGTACACCTCTCCGCCTTCGTCCCTGCCCTTCTCTGCGTTTCCGCCAACCGCGCGACCTGGCCGCGCCGCTGGTGCTGATCGGTCAGGGCAGCGGTGTTGGCCCCTTGGTGGGCTTTCTGCACGACCGGGTGGCGTTGGTCCAAGACGACGTGCGTGAAGTAGGCGAGGTACTTCTCTTGGTGGCTACCCAAACACGTCGCCATGTCCCTTGTCCACTAGAGAGCTTAGAACAACTATCCAAAGCTTTGCCGTTGACCGTAGTCTTGGCTCTGAGCCAGGATAGTCACTTTATGATCCGCAACGGGACCTGGACTCAGCTCTCCCAGGGGGAACGGCGCGTCACGCGCCATTTGGTTCAGTACCGGGAACACATCCAGCAGCTCGTGAAAGAAAAAGGCGGCCATGTCTTTGTCTGCGGCACCTACGACTTTGGGGCTACGGTAATGACCAGTCTTGAACTGGGCCAACCGCAACAGCAGCAGCAAGCAGAACAAGTCCAAGATGAAAATGACGAATGTTACGAGAACAACCGCACACAGATACCCTCACCTCCAGAGCATTGGGATCAGCTGCATCAGGATCTCTTCACCATGGTAAAAGAGAACTCAACCTCGCGGTCCCCAACAGACCCCAAGAACCCCATCATCAGTCTCTCCAACCTCGCAGCCCACAACTCCATCACCTCTTGCTGGACAGCCATCGGCGGAACAGTGTACGACATGACGTCCTTCCTGGCCAGCCACCCGGGCGGACCAAAAACGCTCCTTGAGTCAGCGGGCACCATCGCCGACACGCGCTTTACCGAAACGCACGGCGGTTCTCACGCTCAGGAGATCAAGGGTTACCTCCAGAGATACACCATTGGGCGTCTGTCCACAGCTACCACAGACACAGGCACGCAGATGATTACAGCAAAACTCATTGGTGCCCTGGTGAAGATGCAAAACGCGCTTACTAATAATACCGCCTTTGACGGAAGCCGTGGACCGGTTCCCATGTATGTGTATCAGGATGCTTTGCTCGTTTTTGCCGATGGCTTAGACGGCGTGGTGGGCATTCTGTCAGACGTCGTCACTGACAATTACTCTTCGGAGCTGAAAGAAGCCATGGTAAATACGCAGGAACTGTTGAAAAGGGCTTTCACAGTATTGAAAGACGGATGTAAGGGTTTCCTAATGGCTGCTGGTTCTAAGGGCTCCGGTCCCCCCTCTACGCTGCTTGAGGAGAGTGAAGATTTCGTCCGGAAGCTGTACAGGGAGCCTACTAGGAAGGTGCATGCGGCTATTGATGCTTGCAAGAGGGGCCTTGGTGAGATTGAAACTGAGAGAGAGGTGGGGATTTTTGATGTTTATGACGATGAAAACACTGCTTCATTAAAACGTGTCTTGGAAAGATTTAACACTAGTTTAGCAAGCATAGGTGCGGATCTACTCTACTAGAATTTCAAATCATCATATTCTCCAAACACTTCACCGCGAACTTTGGCAAAGCCCGATATGATTCAACCTTTCCATCGAGGATCAAGTCCTTCAAGGAAGCTTTCTTATACCCGGGAACGTCCCACACATCAGGGGAAAGCATAGCCATCAACTCTCCCGTCCCCCAGATTTTGCGACAGAACCAAGTGAGAGTAAAGATCTCTCCAGCCTCGACGCAGTTTTGAATCTCCGTCTGGACTTCTTATAGGCTTCGGGTGACCACCTTGGGTTCTGCGCCGTGCTTCTGCTTCATTACGGCAGCGATCTCTTCTCCAGTGGGCGCAAGCTCGGACAGGCTGATGACCCAGTTCTGGATGTCAGACACAGGGTTGGCCGCGAAAATTGAGAGGTACGCCGCTGCGACGTAGTCTCTCGTGCTTAGTTCAGAAGTCACCACTGGACGTTACGAGATAAATAAGGCATCATTTATAACATAACACATACTCGCCTTTTCAAAGGCAGCATTAGCCGTGTAAACGAGCCTGTTCCCTTTGAGATCGATTCCCATCGCACTGGTTGTGTTCATGGATGATTAGCAATGCGATCCCTGAAATGATGGGGCCATGGAGGCTCACTAGATGCTCAGTGTATATTCAGCAAAATCACCAATGAGGACTACAGTCATGGGGATGCCGGCCTCTCGAACAGCTTGTTGGAGATCTTCCTTGGGTTTGATGAAGGGAATGAGCCGTCCCTCCTCACCATAACGTAGACCCAAGTCAGACGGCACGAAGAGCTTGACAGTGGTTCGCGACATAGCCTTGATGAACCCATATTCCCCGCTAACGCCCTCATCTCCAATGAGAGAATTAGGCATCAAGCCAGCAACTTCTTGCATAGACGAATAACTTTAAGTATACACGAATAACGACTTACAGAACGATATTAATGTCCTGCAGCGCATAGACCAGAGCATCCTCGCCTAGTACGTCTATCTCGATCTTTCGGACGCCGGCAGGAAGGGAGGAGGTATTGGAACTGGGCAGATACACCACCATGATGGGGGCGCCAGGAGCAATCAAGGCAGCCATCATACAGGCGTTGGCAAAACCGCGGTGGCATACACAGCTATACGGTTGAAAACCATGTTGGCGAAGGACCAGACGACGAGGAGTTTCGGAGCGGCCGTAAATGATTGAGAATAAGAGAGAACTGCTGGACTTGGCGCTATATACGACACGATGTTACTTGTTGACGTATTACAGTGATGCTACGTATTGCATGATGTGGGAAGTGACTTGATTGTTCTAAGCTAAGGAGCGCTGGCTATGCTGGCTCTAAGGTAAGGGGTAGAGGATGACCTCTTATGTAAGGCATGCCACGGTGCCCGAGCCCGGAGGTCGGGGCTCCGTAGGCCCGTCTGCCACATGACGTAACAACGGCTTATGTTGACTGCCGGTACGTTGAAAGACGGGCCATCGGCCTCGCCGCTTTCTTTGTATGGCCCTGCTCCTGCATGCGAACCGTCTTGTGGTAGGTCGGCGGGCACGACTTTGATTCGTTGCGCCTGCGGCTAACATAGTGAAAACGCTTTGGGTCGTGACACCTCCCTCCCGCTCGTCCTGAGCTTGTGTCCACATCCGGATCAAGTGGCGCTTGGACCAATCGCCGTTTCGAACCATGTATGTTAGAGCCCGTCTGATCAAGGAAGGCATTTTCTCTACACTTGCCTTTTGGTCAGTACTAAAGATGTCTTTCCGTATTGCCCCTGACTAATTAAAACACGAAGTCTTCTGGCCCATTTGTTCAGTGCGATGCGCTAGTAAAGAGGCGAACATCTTTAAGTATATCCACGTCTCTAACTTAGCGGCGTCAAGGACAGGGCTAATTTTACACTTGTTAACTTGAATCCTAGATGAAAAAGGATTACTAAAGGTGTTATTTAAAAATAAGACTATTAAATATAGGTCTGTTCCCTTTTTAAGATACTATTTTTAGTATCTTAGGGAAGAATTTAATAACTTTATATAGATATAAACACTATAAATACTCTTCGTATTAAGTTACTTTAATCTATTATATAGTTTAGAATCCTTAATATATCCTCTTTATCTTTTAAATACTTAGTTAATTTAGTACTAGTCTATACTACCTTTATATTTTAAATATATATTTTATTAGAACCTTAATTAATAACAACCTATTAAGCATTACTAACTTCTTATAACCTAAGATTAGCTTAGTGATTGTTATAGCTAGCCTTCTAATAGTAAGAGGTCTACTAATAAAAGCTAAGGTTTAACGCTAACTAAGTCTTAATAGTGTGTTATATTAGTCTTATTAATATAATTAAGATATTTAGGCTTAGTAATTAATACATAGGTACTGCGTATTAATATATAGGCGCTGCCCTTATATAGGCGCTACTATCTACCTTTTTAATTAGCTAAAAAACTTATTATTAGTATAACCTATTTCTATTAGACCTATAAAAGGTAGCTTACCCTTTTTATTCTTTTTATTATTTAATTAATTTAACCTTAGTTTTTCTATACTCCTTACTTATTATAGCTTTATTAACTAAAGCTAAAGGTATTCTATAGTCCTAAACTTAACATATTTTATAGTACCTAACTTAACTTAATTACCTTCTTACTTTAGGTTATATCTTTTAAAAGTAACTATTAATTAATTATAACCTATAACTATTATCTAACCTACCTTTATTATTACTAAACCCGGTGATATCGACTACCTATATATAACTATTTGCGTATAGGTAGAGCTCCTTATATTAAGGACCTCCCCCTTTACTATAGTTATAAGAGATTAACTACTTTATACTATATATTTTAAGACCTACCTTTACTTCTTATTATTACTTTTTATTATTACTTTATTTATTTTAGTAGCGTTATTCTTTACTACGTTAATATACTTATATTAGTTATATCCCTTTTACTTTAGTAACTAATAGGTAGAACGACTATAATATTTAGTAATATAACTTTTTCTTTTTCTTTTCTCCTTATAGTTTTATAGAGTATAACTATAGCTAAATAGTAAATAAAAGTATTAATAGTTTTATAGACTTTAATTATAGCTATATAGTAAATAAAAGTTAAAAGAAAAGACTAAAAGATCCAAGACCTCTATTATCTCTATTAACGGTTTTATAGAGCTTAGCTTAACTAAGTAGTAAATAAAAGTTAATAGAGAGAATTAAAGTTAAAACCTTCTTAATACAACTATATATTAATATAGTCTTATAGAAAAAAATATAATTAAAATAACGTTAATAATAGCGTTATCAAACAAAAGGATAATTAAAGATACTAAATAGCTCTATTAATTTATTATAAGAAACTTAAAATATAAGATAGTTATTAGTCTCTTAGTATACTTTATTAAAAAGCTTAAGCTCTTTACTAAGATAATTTAAAATAGTAACTAACTATACTACTATTAAGGCTTATAATAGAATATTAACTCTTTAGATAATTAGGTACTTAATAAGTATATAGCTTAAGAAACCTTAAAAAGAATCTTAGATTATATAACTATATATAATATAGTTAAGTACCTTTATACTCTTAATATATAAACTAATATTAAGGAGTAACGATTCTATATTAAAAAAAGGAATATATTTAAAAAGGGGAAGAATCTAAAGCTACTACTAGTATTATAAAAGCTAATAGCTAAGTTAGTAATGTTCTTAAAGCTAGTATAGCCTTTTATAATAACTAAAGTTAGACCCTTAAAGTAAACTTTTTATAATATAAGGGCTAATTTAAGTAATATAAAAACCCCTTTATATTAATTAGATAATATAGAGATAAAAAGCGTACTATTTATTAAGAACTAAGGTATATTTATACCCTTATAGTTAAACTTCATAAGGGAACTAAGTTAGATAATATTAATACCGGTCTAAGTCTAAAAGATAATAGTAAAATTCCTTAAGACTTAGTTATATTTAATAAAGTAAATAATTAATTAAAATAGCTAAAAGGGGAATAATACCTAAGTAACTAAAGACCTACCCCCTAAGCTTTTAATCTCTTAGCTAAACGTACTAAATAAACTATAAAGTAAAGACTTAATCTTTTATAATAACTTAGGAATAGCTTATTACTATAAAGTAGACTTTTAGCTTATATCTATTAAAGCTAAGTATACTTTAGCTAAGGACTAATATAGTCTACTTAATAAAGTTAGTAACTACTTTAGAGGTAACGCCCTATATTAATAAATATATATCTTTATTAAAAAAGAACGCTACTATACCTATATATTACTACTATTATTCTAAGTAGTAATATAAAGACGTTTTATACTTAGTTTAATAGAATATAATAAATAGCTAACTACCTATAAATAGTCTATATATAATATCTATAGAAATAAGGATATTTATTAGTTTATATAATAATACTTTAAGTATATATATAATTAAGGTAATACTTAAGATATCTAAAAGCCTATAAAACTTTATTTATTACTATACCTAAAGCTTTAAAAGCTTATTTAAGAACTATATAATAGTAATATAGTAAGGAGCTTTTATAGGTTACTTAAAGAGAAAAATAGAACGCTTAAAAACGCTTATAGGAGATCTTAATTTAGTTAAGTATAACTTAGCTTAGCCTTTAATTCTATTACCCTTTATAGTAATAAGAATAAAGAAAAGTATAATAGAATAGTAAACTAAAGAGCTAAACGCTAATAGCTAAAGTAAAAAGGTAATAATAGCTAATAGTAAAATAGTATAAAGGGGCCGACTAGATTCACCTAGCTGTTACTAACCGGTTGATAGCTGGACGTTAGGCAGGCCTAACTATAAGCTAGGAAAATCCTTATAGGAAAGGGGATTAAATAAGTTAAAGTTTATATACCACAATATACCGACTATTACCTATATCTTTTTTAGTTAAGCGCCTATAGTACACCCCTTATAATTCTTTAACTTCTACCTCTATAGAGTAATTAGTATAAAATAGAACNGTAAGAGACTAATAAGTAACTAAACGGTTAGTAATATATATATAAATAATAGTATTAATAAACTATAGGCGTCTATATTACTACTAATAACTATATAGGTAGCTAAACCGAACGGATATTTTATAAATAGGACGCTATACTTAATATAATAATCCCTAAAACCCTACCCTCTTAAGGATAACGTAAGCAGTATAAATAGTAATAAACCCTAAACAGTAGATAAGACTTTAGTAATACTAAACTATCTAAAGTACTAAAGGCGCGCTAATATACTAGCTAGTAGGGACTTAGGAGCGTTAGTACACTACTTATAAAGAAATAATAACTTTATACTAAGGACTATAACTA
>MPGH01000050.1:3430-25165 GCA_001937105.1 Colletotrichum chlorophyti | reverse complement strand
AATTTAGTTTTTTAACTATTAGGTCTTATACTTAAAAGATAATTCTTTATAGATTATATATAGTTATCTTTAAGTTCTTTCTCTAAAGCTATTAAGGCTTAATAGAGGTCTTTAGTTAATACTTTTCTATTAGTATTACTAAGATCTAGCCTTTTATTTATAATAGATAAGGTATATATCTATTTAGTAGTTTTAATAGTCCTTAATATATCTACTTTAGTACTTTATTAAGTACTTAGGATCTAAATAGAATTTAATAAAGCTAAAGTTATTTAGTTTATTTAAAATTTAGTTCTTAATTTACTAAAGTCTATATATATATTAAATAGACTATTAATTAAATCTTTATAAAAAGAAAGTATTCTTAAGTTTCTCTCTTAAGTAGTTAATAGAAAGTTATAAATATACTATACTTAGAATACTTTACTATAGTTATTATCTATAGGTAGTAGTTTAAAGTAATCTCTAAGTATAAATATATTANTATCTTTCTTAAGGTAGATATACTTCTTTATTAGTCTATTTAAAAGGTCTTATTTAGTAGGTATTAAGTGGACTAATACTATAGTTTAAACGTTATAGGTAGTAACTTACTCCTTAGGGTTAGAGCTTCCTTTTAAGTATTCTTTTTAAAACCTATAGCTTTATAAAGGTTCTTCTTTATTAAAGGATAAGACGTATTTAGATATATTATAATTATATTGTAGTTAATAACTAAGTGGTAGAGACAGTACTTATTACTATATCTCGTTTAGTTATTCTTAAGCTCTATACTAAAAGCGTAAGCGTTGTAGTTAGTAGTCTTTATTTAATCCTATTTAATTGGATTTATTACTCTATACTGTAATTAAGTCTTAAGTATATAGGTATTTTCTTATTATAGTAATAGTCTTAGTTTTTATTTCTCTTTCTTTCTAAACTTAGTCTTTAAGTTCTTAGTTAATTTATTAAATTAACTTAGGGTTTCCCTAAGTATATCTTTAAATCCAAATCTACTTATATATTACTTAGATAGTTAGGTCCTAAGAAACGTTTAATGTATTAATTTTATATTAGTAGGCTATTATAAAAGCCTATTTAAGTCGTTAAACTTTTAGTTTATTATCTTGTTCTTAATATTTAGCGCCTTATATTAATATTTTAGATTTAAACTTATCTTATTTAATATCTTATTTTTAAGCTACTATAAGAGTTTTAAGTTATTAAGGGTACTATCCTACTTATTCCTTATTACTTTAATAGATATAATAATCGTTATTAAAGTATATAGTCTATAATAAGGAGTTATATAGTATTTCCTTATAGGCTATACTAACTTACTTCTTTTTAGGTACTAGCTTAAACTTCTTAAGGTATTAGTAGTTATATACTATATATCCTAACTTATTATAGTTATAGTATTTAAAACCTTAGGTTTTACCTTAAGGTACTTTAGATACTATACTAAGGTCTATAGGACTACTATAGTACCTATAAGCGGTACTATATTAGAGCGGTTGTTTAGCCTTAAGGTTATTATAGTTATATTTATTATAAATAATTTATCCTTATAGATAAGCTTAAAAGTTCCTCTTTAGTTACTATTAGTATTTCTTACTAAAGTTAATAGGTTATTGTTTTTTACCTTTTTCTTTATATTATTTATATAAGTAGTTATATATTTTAATAGTTAGTTTAGTATAACTAAAGAAGCCCTTAAGACGGTCCTATTTAACTAATTTATCTTTAACTTTATCTTTAAGTCCCTAATAGAATATAAAGATCTTAGTATTATCTATATACTTAAGTTTTATATAAATATATTTAAACTTAGTAGTATAATATATAGCTACTCCCTTCTACCTAAGATTAATAAGGTCTTATTTATATTATTACTATTTATTAAGTTCTTAAAATAAAAAGAGTAGAGCTTTCTTAAAGCTATAGTACCTAATAAAGATTTATTAAGTCTTTAGTTTAAGTTCCTTTTATTTATACGTTATAAAGTTAGTAAAATAAAGTTTAAACTAAATAAAGGCTTTCCCTATAAAGAATAAAGTAGTATAGATAACTCTTTTAGTATTATCTCTAAAGTTAATAATATAATAGTAATAATAAGCCTTAACCTATATAAGGAATCCTTTTAAGTATCCTAAGGTTCTACTAAAGGCTTAAGGCGTATTAAGCTTAAGTTTCTTATATACTTTAATAGAGGTATTAATAATATTAGTAGTAGCTTAAAGTATATTAATTTCTTCCTAAAGTTCCTAAAGTTTAGCTAAGTTAGGGTCTCTAAAGATACTATTCTTAAGTTTCTAAAGTTCTATAGTGTTATTATTAAAGAGTTCTTTAAGTTTTTAATTATAAGTTTTATTCTTTTAAACCTTTATCTAAAGTTAGTTATAAATTTTCTTAGTAATAACTAAGTTACTATTAGAATTATAAATAATATTTAGTATATCTTTATCTTTAGTACTAACTAACTCTTAAGTAAGACTCCTTTATAGCTATTTATTAGCTAAGGGAGTTAAACTAAGAGTTAGTAACTTAATAGTAGAGGTATAAAAAGATATACTATTATTATACTAGTTAGTAGCGTTAAGGGTTAACTTACTAAATAGAAGTAATTAAAGTATTATAACTAGCCTTTTAATAGTAAAGGGTCTACTAATAAAAGCTAAGGTTTAACGTTAACTAAATCTTACTAAAGTACTATATTAGTTTTATTAATATAATTAAGGTATTTAGGCTTATATAGTAATTAATTATATAAATTAATAAGGTAGGTTAATATAAGGTTAATTAGTTTATAGAGAGTTAACTAAAAGATATTTTAAAATAAATTATAAAGTTAACTACTAAAGAGCTATAGAGTATAAGCTTTAATAAGGTTAAGCTTATCCTATATATAAGCTTTAATTCTATAGTCCTTTTTTATTAGTTACTATAGGATGCTATTATTCTATTAGTCCTTAAAGAGGACTGCCCTTAGTATTATCGGTCCTAACTAAGGACCGCTTATTAAACGTTAGTCCTTTTATTATTATATAACTTATCTATAGTTCTTCTGTTCTAAATAAGACCTTATTATTCCTATACCTTACGTATATATATTTTATATTTTTAGTTTTTAAGCGCCTATAGGGCGTCCTTAGTCCTATTGTATCTTATAAGTTATAACACTATATATAACTATTTATATATAAGTAGAGCTCTTTATATTAAGGAGCTCCCCCTTTACTATAGTTATAAAAGATTAACTACTTTATACTATATATCTTAAGACCTACCTTTACTTCTTATTATTACTTCTTATTATTACTTTATTTACTTTAATAGCGTTATCCTTTACTATATTAACGTATTTATACCAGTCGTACCCCTTCTACCTTAACAACTAGTAGGCAGAACGACTATAACACCGCCCCTCCCCTTTTTAAAACTATAAAGCGGCTTACTATCTAACTTAAGGCCTCCCTCTCCCTTTATAGCTATAAAGTAGATTAGTAATAAATCCCCTCTTCCTCTTATAGCTAAAGAGTAGATTACTATTAAGGCTATACCTCTCCCTTTTATAGGTACTATAGGGTAGATTACTATTTAGGCCCTATCTCCCTTCTATAGCTATAGAGCGGATTACTAATATATATCTTAGGGTACCTTCTCCCTTTATAGCTATAGAGTAGATTAGTAATAAAGTGCCTTCTCCTTTTATAGCTATAGAGTAGATTAGTAATAAAGCCCCTTCTCCTTTTATAGCTATAGAGTAGATTAGTAATAAAGCCCCTCTTCCTTTTATAGCTATAGAGGGGCATTANGGGGGGGGGGGGGGGCCGTTAGGTTATAGACGGCTGTAAAGGGAAGGGGGTGGGTGTTAGGTTAGGTTATAGGAGCACGCGTATAGGCCTAACCTTATTTAGTAGGGCGGGTCCAGAAAAGCAGGGCGGGTCGCGCCGCTGCCTGTCTGCCCTAGGCCTTAAGGTTATAAAGTATAGCGTTAATACAGACTAAAAAAGCAATATAAGGGCGTTGGTTATAGGTAAGATAAATTCTTAGCCTCTTATTAGCCGTAGCTGGTTATATAATTTGAAATAAACAAACCAATTGTTAAGCAGTAGTTAGATAAGTAGGGATCAATGTATATATATTGATGAGTATAACAAATGAATGACTATAGGAAGAAACCCTGTATACAATGAGTGTCCGATCCCCTTATATAAGGGTACCCTTGCTAACCTTACTTATACCTCTCGTTAAGCATCAGTTAGGTCGCTTAAAGTAAAACAATTACTATAACGAATTTACTAGGACAGCCTAATACCAATTATATCAAGATGAGAGAGGGCGAGAACTTGCTTAGTTAAATAGGAATAGTCTCGACCTAGGCGATTGGTTTTGACGACAAATAGACGATTTGTTACAAGACTTGCCCACATTTCTGTGCCGAGTGACTCCTATTGTTCCTGTGATTCCTGTATATACCCAGTGTTATGGCCGCCAGGTGCCCGTTCGGCGCTCCCTAATCCTATGTACCCCAATGGGTCATAATGAGAAGTCTCTCCCCTTAGATCTCTTAAGAAGTTTTGGTGCGCCGAATTCCACTAGTACAGTTTCTGTTAGTTTTGTCTTTCTGCAAGCTAGTTCGGTTGAAAACGTACTTAGAACCAGCTTGTCCATTGTTACGCGACTTCCCCTCTTGTACGGAGGGTTTCATTATGGCCCCCATGGGCGGGCCACTGCCCCAGCCACCGCCCCCGCCACCGCCCCCGCCCATTCCGCCCCCCCTTCCACCTCCCCCTCTACCCATGAACATTGCTGGTGGAGGGTTCAACATTGGTGGGTTCTGAGGTACGTGAGGGTTTGGTTGATCGGGCACTCCGGGATGATTGCCGCCCATGAGACCGCCAACGATCATCAACATTCTGGGGGGATCCCACTCGTTCATAAGGCCCTCCTCCGCGACGGCAGTAGCTGTTGGCAGAAGGAGTAAAAGCACTGAGGAACGCATTGCTAAAATAGTTTTTCGTGTTGGAAAGCGGTCTTAAATTGCTGAAGGAAATAGTTTGCTTGGTTCGCCAGAATTCGTTGAGTGGGCATTGACACTTCTTATTTATAAAACCGCTGGCTGTCTGAAAACAACCTGTTGCTATACCTTTAGTTCTAGGTTACGCCTCCTATTGCGTGACTTGTTGAATGATACTGGATCTAGAAAAGTGTATTTAGTAAAGGTGAAAGTACTTGTGGTTATACGTAAAATTCCATATTGTTTTAGTACTTGATACTTCATCCTTAGTATTTAATGACTAGCTGCCTTTTGAGAACTGTGAACTATACCAACTAACTTAACCAAGCATCAAGTAACACCATCCATGTGCCCCAAGTTGCTGCTTGTAGCTGTGAGACTGGAAGGCATTTAGCATGGCTGAGATGAAGACCGTAACCTGTTAAGCACTCTATGCGTTGAAAGGTGCCGAGAGCCTAAAAGAACACCGAAGACCTAAAGGGTATCTAAAAACGTCAACAAGTTACCAATAATTAGCTTGATGGGCTGTTTCAGTAGGTGGGGCTTCGCAGCCTTAGCTCAACGGGTTCTTTTTCCTCATTTAAAGACTGCCGATGGGGAAGCCAAGATTCAGTCTTTGTTCGATGATTGGTATACTTTGAGCTGCACCGCCAATCCCAGTTCATACCTTCCGTTCCCTTTAATAGTTGCTGTTAAGTGAAGGTGATGTATTAAGTATTAAGACTTAGTATGTACTTGATTTTATTAGGTTAAACTACTTAGTAAAAGCTTAGATCTTATGACGCCTGAGTTGTGATTACGTCTTGGAAGTAAGAGAGATCAAGAGGCAAGATAAAGTATTATATAGATCTTTAGCTCCTATAACAAACTTTCGAGTTAAACATCTCGCTCCTTAGGTTTGAAGGGTTCTTGTTTTCCCTTGACAGCTTTTACTTTTTAGACGGAGTAGTCCTGTCTTCATATACTGGTTCCGCTACTCTTCTCCAGGCAGCCGTTCCGGATCTGACAGGGACAGTGGATTGAGCGGGGGAATAGTATGCATGCCGAGACGTGAGGCAAGTTAGGTAGAAGAACCAAGCAGACATAAGGGAAGGCACAGGTACAATACAAAGGACTAACGAAGAACACACTAGAAAGCAACACTAGCTATAAACAAAGGTTCTCGATACCTAAAGCAGTAGTAATAGGCTCTGTATAAACAAGAACAGCTAAAGGCCTACAGCTACAATTATAATGTATTGCGTAGTAACATACATAACCTCTCCCGTGACGCTTTGGAACTGATAGTGAGGATAAGGCGGATTATTGGCAATCTGCTGATGCTTATAAGTCGATTTCGTATACTTATAGGGAAGTTGTTGAACGCTTACGCGGAACTCAAAACCGACCCCAGTTTTTTACAGCCAGCCGCCTACTGCCTGCAGTGCAGATAATTGCCGATGCATAGAGTGGCGGATTTAGGTGTTTAGGTCCACCCGTGACAGAGCACCTGAATATATAGGTTCGTTGGATAGACTCTGCCGTTTTCAAGTCTAATTAAGTAAAATATATAGAACTAGGCCGCGATGAACTACGTAAGAGCAGCTGTAATAATACGAATTTCAGTATCAAGGCCGTGTGTAAAGCAAAGCTAATCGTCATCGCTTACAGCGGCCTATTGCCTTGAAGGGTGACGCACCTCTCCGCCTATCTTAGCAGTCTTACTAAAGGAAAACCCTTAGTCTTGGGGTCCATACTAGTGTGTAGCGACTACGCTCACACCACTGCCCCCCATATTAGAGGGGTTATATCCTGTAAACGAACTTTCCTATAAGCTAGGCTTTCTACTATATAGGCGGTTTTATAGTATTAAAGGTACGAGAAGAAGGTTACTACCAGTAGGGCTATAAAGGGCGAATTTCATTTATAAGGCTTATAAATACGTATTGTTAAAGAGAGTTGAAAACTTAACGTTAACGTTTAGGACTTTGATTATAGCGTAAATGTATGTTTCTCATAATTTCTGTAGTTTCTAGGTGAAATCAAACTTGAGTTATAAAGTTACGAATTAATGGATATTGTACCCTAACCCTAATTGAGCAGAGTTTGGAAATAGTGTTTACTTATAAAATAAGAAACCTTCTACCTAAAAAGGAAAAAAAGTTTCATAACGTATATTGGGAAAGGAACCCTATTATTCTTTTACTTTGATACTAATTACACTTTAGAAGCAATTAAGTCGGGCATTGCAAAGAAACAAACATCTAAGAGGTCTAGTTCTTGTTCGACTGCTTAAACTAAAATTCTCTAACGCACCGGCTCACCAGATGAAATGATTGGAGATATTGTAAAGCTGCATTGCTGTTTCAAGGCCGTCTTTGGTTTCGCCCCTCAACGACGTTATACTTTACCTCCATCATTTTCACTGCTAGTAAACACGTTTGGCGTCGTGGCCCGACTCTATCCCTAGGCCTCTATAAGCCAACCTGGTCTGAGTTTTCCTCAATCGGTCTTGTCCGACGCGAAGGACACAGAGTCTAAGAGTTGCGAGGCTCATCCGAGACAGCGAACCCTGTAGCTAACCCACGCAGGGTCACCCAGAACGTAGACGCGGCCGGCCTGGCCACCAGGGCGGAAGGCTCCTTAGTTGTAGTTGAAGACGGGAAACCAGACGAAAAGGCCCTCCTGGCCACGGTCGCAGCTGCTGTTGATAGTGACGCCGCGGATGGTGGTTATGGTGTACGAATAGCTGACAGACAGGCCCATATTGGCGCTGAACACTTTCCGGAACTCGCTGCCGAGTCTGAAGCTAGCACTGATGCCGGCGCTGACAGACCTGGAGTTTGAGCGGTGGAACTAATCTCCGGCGGGCAGACGGCCGCTGATCTCACGTTGAGTGCCGGGCGCCTCGACGTTGTAGCGTCTGAGTGTGGTGGGATAGCTTGTCATTTGCTGGATGGACTTCAACACTTCTTGAGCTTCTTGAAGCTTCACAGCTGATTAAGGAAGTAGATCGATTACTTACACGTTTATCGAGGCGTGTGACCTCGGCCGTCTCGGACGCAGTCTCATTTGCAGCCGCAAGCAAGTTGGCGGCGGTGTTTTGCTCGATGAATATTTCCTTGTACCAGGGCGTGTCATCCAACGAAAGAGTAGCGACGGTCATCTCATCTTCAGGCATCATACGCCAGTCATAGTTTGCATAAACGGCGACCTCGGTCCACGGTTGAACGATATTGGCGGTGTGGTAGCCGCCTTCTCTGGGCTTGCACGTGTTTATTACCGGGCGAGCGTATGTTCTCCAGAAGCCGCTAGTCTGGCGAACTTGGCGACCATCATTGTGACAGACCAGATGCGGCAGTTACCCCGCCTCCAGATGCGGCAAGCATTTGCATTAAAGCATATTCGAGCCGGTTTTGATTTTATTAGCTTACGTTAGTATAAATCTTAATAGGGTATATTCACCACTTCTATTCTTACTCTCTAGTACTCTTATATCCTGTTATACTTAAGAAGTTTCTTATAAAGTAGTTTTTAGAGTAATTATACCTAAATAGCTAGCTTAAGCTAGTTTTACTATATTTTACTACTCCTAAAGAGAAAAGAGATATATTATACTTTTATAATAAAGGCATACTAATATACGCTTTACCTATTAATAGTATTATAAATATAGTACTAGTTAACTATATTAACTTAATGCCTTTACCTTTATAGATATAATTATTTAGTAGTATATAATATTCCTTTTTTAATAGTAGTAGCATTTACAGGCTTATTTATACTATACTTACACTAAACGTTAAGGCGTTTTTAATAGAAAAATAGTTAGAATCTCCCTATTTCTTATTAAGACATACTAATATAACTTTTTATTTAATATAATAAGAAAGGCGCTAAGACTTAAGGAAATCCTAAATATAGCTTATTAGCCTTTAATTAAAAGGTACTTAAAAAACTTTTATTTTATTTTACTTAGCTTATAATACTATAACTAATAATAATAAGTTAAGTAGTTCTATTATTACATCCAATTATATTTCTAAGTTATTACTCTTTAAAAAGGATAGTTCTAGTAAAGATTTATTTTAGGTTTGAAGGTTAATAGGGCTAAGTAACATTACTAAATAACTCTATATTTTAAGAGGATATATACTTTCTTTTATAAAAAGTAAGAGGGTTGACTTAATAAAGTACCTCTACCTGTATAAAATAAATAGAGTAATTATTTATATACCTATAAAGCTAAACTTATATGAATACTTACTAATGTTACTTATAAGTATAATTAAAATAAGACTTTTAAACTAATTCTTTATAAAGGGATACCTTATATACCGCTTAGTAGTGTTTATAATAACCTTAGGTCCTCTTACTATTAGCTTAAATATAAGGTAACTAAGAACAATATTAAGTAGTATATAGGATAATCTTTATTAAAATAGTAGCTTTAAAAGTCTTATATAAGAGTAGCTATAGGTTATCTACTATAGGCCATTTACTTATTATAGCTTATAGGCTATAAGTTATAGGCTACTTACTTATTATAGTAAATAGGCTCTTAATTATAGCCTCTAGGTTATTAGTTATAGGCTACTTACTTGTTATAGTAATTAGGTTATTAATTATAGCCTGTATGTTACTAGTTGTAGGTTATTTACTCGCTATACTAGTCTTACTCTATAGGTTACTGGTTATAAGCTATGTACTTGTTATAGTAGATAGGTTACTACTTATAGCCTATAGGTTATTAATTGTAACCTATAAATTACTTATTATAAGGAATAGGTTATTAATTGTAGCTTATAAGTTATTAAATCTTAGTTATTTTGCTACTATAAGCTATATGTTATTAGTTATAACCTTTCTATCTATAAGTTTCTTATTGTAATGTGTATTAGGGTAAGAGAGATAATAATAAAGACTGCGTTAAGACCCCTTTAATCAAGGCGGTATCTACCCTACCGTGCCCTACTACTAAGGTTTAGATAAAAGAGTAAACAAAGTGTTCTTAAAACAAGCTACTCTTTAACATTTTGCGTTACTTTATCTTAAAGCTGTACTGAGTAAAGCTTAGTAGTAAGGTTTAGTTAAGATGCGCATCTAAGTAAATTGAAAGCAAGGCTTACTAAATTTAAAAACCCAAGCTTGATGAATAACATATATATGCTTTGATTTCCTTTTCCTTTTTTAAATTAGGACAATCGGCTATAGTGCAAGAGATTAGGGTGAATTGTTCGCAGAAAGACCCCGTTTGCAAACACTAATTTACCTTTGTTACTTATCAACAATGCATCCTACTAAAACTTTTGGCGCGTTGATTTACGCCGGTCAAGTATTTGGTAGCGATCCATCCACCTGGTATCCGCCGATCACCGGTAGAGACGCTCAACAACTTGTCACTAACAAGGACGACAGGGCACAATGTCTTCTTCCTCGACAGAAAACCGACTTTGACCTTTACACCCTGCAGCGTAACATTTCATCCGATCAGCAATCCACATGTGTTTGGTCAGACAATCACAAACAGCAATACTGCGTGTTTGCGGATCCGCAGTTCAATAACGGAAAGGGCATAACCGTAATAACGACCCCTGAACGTGCGCGGCATATTTTCAAATCAAACGCGTCGATGCCAAGCTCTACTGGCGAACCGTTGTTCAGAACTACAGGTGCCGGAATCAAAGGCCGAGGCATATTTGCAGACAGATACATACGCGCTGGCAGTCTCATCACTAGAGAGTCACCAATCGTTTTCCTGGACCGCAATTGGGCCCGAGGCATCTCATCTGAAGAAACTCGGTTGGCGCTTTTAGCATCAGCAATTGGAAGGCTACCAAGAGTCACACAGCAAACGGTTCGCGAGCTCTATGGTGGACCAGATACAGACAGCAGCATGCAAAAGGTTTGGACAAATGCTTATGGAGTCTCTGGAGGGCCGACAGAGGAGTGGCCAGGCCTCAAGAATGGCTCGGATCTTGGCATGATAGCAGTGCATGCTAATATTTCTGTGAGCTCTTAATAACACAAGTGGCTAGATAATAGCAGCATCACTAACAGCGCAACAGAAGATTAACCACGGCTGTCGGCCTAACGCGGTAGTTCGGTGGGACTGGGATCTGCTTGAACATAAGCTCTATGCAGTCCGCGACATTACTGCTGGTGAGGAGATCACTATGTCCTACTTTGATGCCATACGGACCCGGAAAGACCGCCAAGATCACACAAAACAGAATCTTACCTTTGAGTGCGCTTGTACGCAATGTAAGGCTGAGGGAAAATTCTCTGATTTATCCGACGACCGTGTCAACGAGATTCTATTATTAGAACAGTACTTAGAAAACAGACAAATCGCACCAGCTGAGCCAACGGCAATGGCTGAGTTGCTAGTGAGTCTGTATAAGCAAGAGGGTCTGGACGTTTATATCAGTAAGCCATATGCAATTGCAGCACTCGAGTGGAATGGTGCAGGTTATGAGTATCAAGCACGCTTATGGGCATACCAGAGTGTTAAGGCCGGTCTATTCGGTAGTTTGGATGTAGGAATCGAAGAATATCTGGAGGACATGGAAGCATTACTGGATGGAGTAAGAAAGCACTGGTCTTGGAGATACCGTGTACGCTAGCAGGCCACGGCGTAGCGTATCTTACAATTGAGGCACCATTCCAACACTACCGCAGCACATCGAGTGGTATCGCATTCTTCGGGATAGATAGGCGGTCCACTAGATCAATCTAAAGACTACTCGTCTGTACCGCAAACCTAGTTCTCACTATAGTAGTTGGGCGAATAGTGTCATCGCTCAAGGAAATGTCAAGGAATCCTCATCACAAAGCCACGGGATGTGAGGGGCTAGAGACTGGAAGTTTACTATTGTAAAGAGCTCAGCGAAAGGTTTTGTGCGAAGCTGTGGACATTGTCGAGGGCACTCGATATGCTGAGAAGGATATAAAAACGGGTTCCTGAAGCGATAATGAGTCGATGATTGAAAAGCTCTGCACTTAAATATTGCAGCCCTTCATTTTTAAGAAACGCCCAGTCTCTTCAACGGCAACATGTTTTTCAGCCTTTCTTCGCTGCCCGTGGCGGTTCTCGCTACGATGATGGGCTTCGTTACTGTATCGCCCGTCTCTTTAGCCGGAGTGGTTCCTCGTTAATATGATTACACTCGTCCGCTCATACAAGCCCAACTTCAATAATTGTACTTACTTAGTCGAAGTAAATAAGTCTGTACACTAAGATTGCGAACACCCCCTCTATTCTAAGTAATATTATTATAGTTAAGAGACTATTTACCAATTACTATATTATTTTACTTTTATTACTTAGCTAATAAGAATTAATAATAAAGATATTTAAATTTAATCTCTTATTCCCTAGCTGTTCTTATAGCTTAAAAAGAGACTTTTAAGGCCTATTATTATAACCTATAGCTTAAGTAGTACGTTCTTCTTTACCTTAAGTAGATATATATCCATTTAGATTTAACCCTAACCCTATATATATCCTATAATTAGTAATAATTATATTCTTATCATTTAGGCTTTAAGTAACCTTAAAGAAGAGGAGGCGGCTTTAAATCCTATATATATTAAATTAGAGAAGTCCTATAAAGCTCTACCTCTTAGGTCTCTTAATTATTTAAGAGTTATTAGTACTTTTAAAGCTAATAGGTTCTAATATACTAAGTTACTAAAGGCTTTAAGGTCTTTAGTACTACCTCTTTCTTACTTATAGTAAGGAATTAACTACTTTAAAGTACCTTATCTTAGTTATAAAAAAATATAATATCTACCTTTTATCTTTATTAAATAATTCTAAGTTAGAGGGTATCTTAATATACCTCCCTATAGTAGTAGAGGAAGTTCCTTTTATTTAGTATTAAGAGACCTATTAAGGTAAAGAGGACGTTAATTCTCTTATAATAAACTACCTAAAAACGACTAAATATTATAACGTTTAGAGGTTAGGTGTTACGGCCAGCCTTCTAATAGTAAGGGATCTACTAACAGAAGCTGAGGTTTGACGCTAACTAGATCTTATGGGAGTGCTGTGTTGGTCTTGCTGGTATAATTGATGGTTTTAGGCTTATATAGTGATCAGTTGTATAAGTTAATAAGGTAGGTTAACATAAGGTTAACCAGTTTATAGAGAGTTAGCTAAAAAATATCCTAAGATAAATTATAAAGCTTACTATAAGGTGCTAAAAGAAATGTTATAAAGTTAATTACTAAAGAGCTATAAAAGGGTTCTCTAAGTACTTAGGTGGTCCTTACTATATACTTATAGTTTGTAATGTTAGTTATATTAAGGTAATTATTTATAGTAATTACTTATAAGTAATCACTAGGTAAGCGCTTAGTGCTTACCTTATTAGTAATCACTTATATTATCTTTATATAACCTAGGGTAGATAGGCGGCGGTGCGACCCGCCCCACTTTTCCCGACCCGCCCCGCTTTTCCCTAGGCCGGGGCCTGTGTGCAGGCGCCTCCCCGACCTAAGGCGACCTAAAGCTAACCCGCTCGGCCCTCCCCCTTTACAGCCGTCTATAACGTAACGGTCACCCCCCCCCTACCGCCCCCCCTTAAATCCACTCTACAGCTACAAAATAAGAGGGCGGCTCTATTACTAATCTACTCTACAGCTATAAAGGGAGGGGGCCCCTAAGAGACAGATAGTAATACCGCTCTATAGCTATAAAAGGGAGAGCAGCTCTATTAGTATAATCTACTTTATAGCTATAAAAGGTAAGGCATAGCCCTAATAGTAATCTACCCTATAGCTATAAAAAAAAGAGAGCGGCTTTATTAATAATCTACCTTATAGCTATAAAGGGAGGGGGGGGGCTTTATTATTAATCTACTCTATAGCTATAAAGGGAGAGGGGCTTTATTACTAATCCAGCCTATATCTATAAAGGGAGAGGGTGCCTTAAGATATATATTAGTAATCCACTCTATAGCTATAAAAAGGAGACAGAGCCTAAATAGTAACCTACTCTATAGCCCCTATAAAAGGGGGAGGTACAGCCTTAATAGTAATCTATTCTATAGCTATAAAGGGAGAGAGAGGCCTTAAAATAAATAGTAATACCGCTTTATAGCTATAAAAAGAAGAGTAGCTTTATTAGTAATCTACTTTATAGCTATAAAAGGAGAGGTATAGCCCTAATAGTAATTTACTTTATAGCTATAAAAGGGGGATAAGCGGGCCTTAGTTAACTATTATAGCTATATACTTTATCTACTTTATACCTATATAGCTCTTACTTAATAGAAGTAAGGTAGTTATAAGCGTTTAATAATAAAACCTTTATTTAATAGCTATAAAGATGGTTATAAAGACTAAGTAGCTTAATAGCCTTAGCGCTTTTAATAGTAATAATAGTATAGCCTTAACGTTTATAATTAAATAGCTATTAAGAATAAATAGTTTAATTAATATAACAGCTATAGTAGTTATAATAGCCTTAGTAGTTATAATAGCCCTAATAGCTATAATAGCCTTAATAGCTATAATAGCTTTAATAGTTATAATAGCTATAGCCTTAACTTAACTTATAACTATAAATCCTAAGCGGTTTAATACCTATAGTATAACGGCCTTAATAGTACTAACGGCCTAAATAGCTAGGCGTTATAACCTCTTAATAACCTATTTTATTCCCTATACTATATATATATTATAGAACCCTTAGAATATACCTCCCCCCCCCTTACCCTTATCTTCCTCCCTCTTCTCTTTTTTACTAGCCTTTAGGCTGTTATTTTTATTATTACTATTATTATTACTACCCTTACCTTTATTATCCTTACCTTTAACCCCCCTACCGTCCTTATTAACATCTAATATATCTTTATTTTAGTTATTATTATCCTCTATAATAACTATAGGAGCTATTAAAGGTAGGTTACTATAGTTAAGGTTAAGGGCCTTAATAATAAAGTTATCCTTAACCTTAGCTACCCTCTCTTAAATAGCCTTAACTATTATGTTTAACTAAAACTTAACGCTACCGGCCTTTTAGATTAGTTATATAGCGGTAATAATATACCTTACCTTATCTATTAGTACCTCTATTTTATTAAGCGGCCCCTTTTAATAGGCTAAGGCCTTTTCCTATACGCCCTTAGGTAGTAATAATAGTACTACCTAAGCAGTAGGGGATAGGAGTGGGAGTAGTAGTAGTTACGTTAGTTATAGATATAGGCCTAGCCCTTATCGTTAGAGGGGTTACTGACCCCTTAGCTAGTGTCCCCTTTAGTAGGACCTTAGTAATAGGCCTTAACGCCGGTAGGGTAAAGGACGGTACCCTCTCCCTCTATAGTATTATCTATAGGAAGGACGCCAGTAGCGCACTATAGCCCGCTATACCTACTATATACTTACTGATAAAGCGCCCTACCGCCCGTACGAACACCTTAGGCTCCACTACTAGCCGGCCGTTCTACCTTATCGCCTAAAGGCCGGCCGCTACCTCTTCAGCCGACCTATACAGCGCCCAGTCGCCACCGACCGCCGCCTCTACGTTACTATCGCCCAGGCCGGCCAGCCGCTCGCCCAGCTGCTGTGCGCACGCCCTCTAGGTTAAGGCCCGCATAGCGTCGCCATCGTCCTATAAGGTATACAGCTATAACTTAAGCAGCTTAGCTAAGAGGCCAGCTATAGCGTCTATACCTTTATCAGCCTTACGCTTACTAAGGACGGAGCCGGTACTAGTAATACCGCTACCGCCCCGCCCTACTAATATTAGCGTTTTACTCCTAAGCAGCTACTAGCCCTATTATAGTTAGGCCTTACGCTTCTTAGTAAGGAAGTTCTTAAGGTTAAGGAAGCTAAAAGCCGTTACCTCCTCCCTCTACCTTACGCCCTCTACTACTAATAATATATAGCTAACGGCCTTTTATATTAGGTCGCTATACTACTATACCGCTATAAACGCCTTAGCTTAGTCCTATAGCCCTAGTTAGCCCCTCTTAAGTATAGCGGCCGTCTATTAGAGCCCCTTAGCTATACCTACTATTATATTAATGTTCTTAGCTAGCGCCTTAATAGTAGCTATTACTAACTTACCTACCTTTCTACTACTACTACCGCCACTAACGTTAGTACTGCCCCTATCCTTATTATATACGTTCTTTATTAACGCCCTCATTATTAAGTAGTAACCATTACCCCCTACTATTATTACTAAGCTACTAATACTACTATTATTATAATTATAACTACTATTAATACTATAGTTATACCTATTTAGGGTTCTATTATATATATAATCCTCTTCCTCCTTACTACTACTACCCTCCCCTTTATTAAAGGCACTACTGTCGTCCTTATTACTGCTCTCAGCCCCTTTACTTTAACTACAGCGCCTTACCTTTACCTTCTTATTCCTCTCTATCCTATCCTATTACCTTATTAGCCGGTTCTAACCTACCCTCTAAGAACGTTAGTAGTAGGCTATATTTAAAGTAAACTCTACTACGTTATACTCTATTAACATACTATATACCTTCTACTTATTATTAACTAATATACTCTCTTAAATATAAAGTATATTACTAATATTCTTTTTATTACTAAAGAACTATAAGGTATAGTTTAAGGCCTTTCTAAACCGCCCCTTATCTATAATCTAAAACTACTTCTTTTTATACTTTTCTAATACCTCCCGCCCCTTAAGGTAGTAATAGATATTATTAAAGATAGTATAGTCTACCTCTTTAAACTTTATATTCTATTTATTTACTTTATTCTTTTAAAAGTAAACTATAATATAAAGGGGTAGAGTAAGAGTAAAGAGAGGCTTATTACTATTAAGGTAGTATAACGCCTTACTAATAGCTTATTAACTATAGAAGTTAGAGAATACTTTATATAGTTATATTTACTTAAGCGTTTAGGCTTAATTAGATTACTTAATAGCTAAGGCTTATGTTTTATATATACTATTAACCCTTATTAATAAAAACGGTACTTCTCTTTATACTTAATAGGATAGTTTAGTTATAACTTTAGCTTAGCCTTACTTATTATTTATATTATTTATAACTAATAGTATAGTTAGTAGATAGTTTAGTATTTAATACTTATTATATAAAAGGGCTTTTACTAAGTAAATACTTTAAAAATAGCCTACTTAGCCTCTAATACAGCCCTTATTAGTAATAAATAGATAAGGTAGATAAATAGTATTTTATTAGGCTTATATACAACCCTAAATAGTGCCTTATAGTANCCCCCTAGTTAGGCCTTTTATAGCCTTATATACCCTATATTAAACAGGGGACGGTTATAAAAGGTTAGCCTTACTACCCTTTAGTAGTTATAGCTATAACTAAAGCTATAGCTATAGCTTAAGCTAGCGTTAGTACTAAAGCTAAATAGCCTAACTTAACGTCTTTTAAGGCTATAACTATATAAGATATAACTATAAAAGGTTATATAGGCTATAGAAAGCGTCTACCCCTTAAGAAATATTATACTATTTTAATTACTTATTTAGAACTACCCCTATCCCCCCTACTCTTTATCCTTTTATATAATTAAGAGGGCTTAAGTAAATACGTTATATTTAAAGTTAAAATCCACTATATAACTAGCTTTATGTTTACTTATCTTTAGTATCTTAGACCGATACTATAAGGATACTTAGGCCCCTTTCCCCCCCCCCTCCTTTCCCTTCTCTTTAGCTACCCCACCCCTCTACTATTAGTAGAGCGCCCTACCCTTTATAGCTATAGAGTTAATAGCTAAAGAAGGAACTAAGGTCTCCCTCCCTTATAAGCTCCTTCTTTTTTCTACCCTTATAGTCTATTTAAGTAAGGTAAGAGGTTAAAGCTACTCGTTCCTTTTTTAGTTTTAGCTTAGTTTTTACCTACCTTAATAAGTATCTTCCCTTTAGCCCTACCTTATAAGAGTAATTATCTCTCTCCCTTTACCCCTTTAATTTTCTTTCCTTCTTTCTATCATACATCATACTTTGGTTTAGGATTAAGAAATTGGGAGAAATCTGAGAAAAGGCGGAAGGTTTTATAGTTTTTTTAGACATTTTCACTAAATAATAGCGCTTTTTAAATAGTTTATTATATTATCCTTAGTAATAGACACTAAATTCCTACGTTTTACGCTACCTAAAGGTATTTAAGAAGGTAGAAGATAGGTTAAGAATACTAAGTAGTAATTTAAGATAAGTAGATAGTTTATTAAGGATACTAATTAATTTACGTCTCCCAGTAGATAGAAAGATTTAGGCCTTTTATTTTAGAATACTAATTAATTTATATCTCCTAATAAACAGAAAGATTTAAGCCTCTTATTTCAGGATACTAATTAATTTATATCTCCTAATAGATAGAAAGATTTAGGCCTATTATTTTAGAATACTTATTAATTTATATCTCTTAATAAATAAAAAGATTTAGGCCTCTTATTTTAGGATACTAATTAATTTACGTCTCCTAGTAGATAGAAAGATTTAGGCCTCTTAGTAGATAGAAAGATTTAGGCCTATTATTTTAAGATACTAATTAATTTATATCTCCTAATAGATAGAAAGATTAAGCCCTTTTATTTTAAGATACTAATAGATTTAGTAGATAATAGGGTAATTACTTTAAAAGAAAGCTATATAATTAAACTATACTAACTATTATTTTTAACTTAATTATAACTTATAAATCTTAGACCTCCCTAAGAGTTATACCTCTCTATTAATTATCTTAATTACTTATATCTTCTTAATTTTATAAAACTCTATATAATACTATTAGTAGCTAACCTTTATTACTCTCTAATATATATTATAACTTAGGATCCTAGAATAATATATTTACTATAACCTTATTTTACTCCTTAATTAATCGTTATATTATACCTATTATCCAACTACCTTACTAACTTACTTTACCCTTTACCTTATTAATTATTTAGATTAACTTCTATTCTATTAGAATGTCTATTATCTGTTCTTTTAGCCTACCGTTCTACGTCCTAGGTTAAAATATATATATATAAATATACTACTTAAAACCATTATTCTTAATATAGAGTAGCTTTTAAGAGCCTTTCTTAATTAAGCCTATTATACTATTATTTCTAAGGTAAGGTAATATAGAATAATAATAAAATAAAAGTTAATAAAAAGCAGCCTTAAAGTAGAAATATTAAATAAGGCATAAATAGGACAGCTCTTTAAGTTTATTAAGAGTAGTAAAGTAGTACTTCTAGAAGTTATGGTTTTTAAACGATTATTATAAACCGTTTTTTTGCCCCTTTTATACCTAACCTATTTAGTCTTTACTACCTTAGAGGAAGTTAAATACTCTTAATAGATTAATATAGTATATCCGGTTCTTAGATATAATTTAGGTATAGTAACTATTTATAGTATAGAAATCTATAATCTTAGTATAGGTAAATATAATCTTATTAGTATTAACCCTTACCTTTAGAGCCTCTAGCTACTCCTTCTTAGGTATAAGAGTAGAAAGTATAACTTACTACTATAGATAGAGAATATAGTAATAGATAAGCTTATATATAACTAATACCCTCTAAATATTACTTATATTAGTTTAAAGAAGCTATAAGAGGCTTAAGAAGTAATCTTTTAGTATTTTACTAATTAGTATATACTTTTTCTTATTAAGTAGAGTTAAAGTTTAGAAGTTAGGTAACCTAATATATAAGGTAGTAGTATGTGATTAGAATCCTATCTAGTTAGTAATTTCTAAGCTTATAAAGGTAAAGCTATATAACTCTCTTATCTTCCTAAAGCTAAGACTAAGACCTATTAGCTTAAATAGGCTATTAAAGATATAATACCGGACCCTTGGGTTAAGAGGGCTTAAGAAAGTATAGGCTATAGTTATAAGAATTATATATAAGTAACTAATAAATAGAGTATAAAAATACAGATCGCTTAAGCTATTAATATAATCTATTATAAAGAAGTATTATTATAGTACTTAATAAATAAAGGACTAAGTTAGTTAAGAATTAATATAGTAAAATAATAAGTTCCCTAGGTATTATAATAAAGCTACCCTCTTAATCCAGCTCTATTTAGGTATAGTAAAGTATAATAGCTATTTATTATCTTAATAGCTAATCTTCTATATAAGGCCTTTTAAGTACCGCTACTTAGAACGCTACCTATAGCTATATATTATTACTACTATTACTATAGATCTAACGTATTAGTAGACTACTAGGAGGTCTCTATCTATTTTCCTTTTCTAAGAATTACCGTCTATATAAAATAGCTACTTAACCTTCTCTAATATATATCTATTATTTATAAGGTATATATTGTTACGGCCAGCCTTCTGACAGTGAGGGGTCTGCTAATAGAAGCTGAGGTTTAACGCTAACTGATTTTGTTAGTGCGTTGCGCGGGTCTTGTTGGTATAATTAATAGGTTTAGGCTTATACGGTGATTAGTTATATAAGTTAATAAGGTAGGTTAATATAAGGTTAACTAATTTATAGAAAGTCGGCTAAAAAATATCCTAAAATAAATTACAAAGTTAATTACTAAAGAGCTATAGAAGGGTTTTCTAAGTGCTTAGGTGGTCCTTACTATATACTTATAGTCTGTAATACTAGTTATATTAAGGTAATCGCTTATAGTAATTACTAGTAAGCGCTCACTAGGTGAGCGCTTAGTGCTCACCTTATTAGTAATCACCTTATATTATCTCTATATAACCTTCCTATAGTTCTTCTATTCTAAGAGGCAGCCTTTATTTCTATACCTTATATATATACATTTATAATTCCTAACCGTTAGGCGCCTAAAGAGTACCCCTTAGTTTATTATATTCTAATAAGTTATAATATTAGGTCTCCCCTTAAAAGGTCTAGTCCTTTAGACCTATAAGTAGGTCCTCTACTCCTAAGTTAGGGAGTTATTAATTATACTCCCTTAATAGTACTAATACTATATTAGGTTACGTTCTCCCTTTTAATTCTATAAGGAAATCCTTAACTCTTTATTATTATTATCTTATTAATTCTATTATAAAGTTTAGTTTTAACGTTATGCTTTATACTTTTTATTAGTTATAGGGCTTTTATTATAAAATACTAAAGCGTTCCTTAAAGTATAGTAAGTATATCTACTATAGTTATAATTATAATGCTTTAGGGGTGGCCTTTAATTCTTATAAGTCCTTATTATCTTAATATTTAAACTTAATTTAATATTATAGTAGTTAGTTATTTATTAGATAAGTCTTTTTATTTAGAGTATAAAGAGGAGGCTACTAAAAAGGTATTTTAAGAGAGGGTAGCTATACTATGAAAGGTATAGGCTGAGATAGATAAGTCGCTTATTAAGCTAAAGCGTTTATATAAGGAGAAACAAATAGTCTTTAAGAAGGGTTATAAGGATGTAAATATAAGTTTAGTAGCTTTAGAGGAGGAGGAAGCTTATAAGGAGTCTTCTATAGTAATAGATGTATAGGTTAATAGTAGCATCGACCTAATTAACTAAGATATAGTGTTCTAAGATACTAAGCTTTAAGATTTTAGTTTTAGTAGTTCTAAAGTAGCTACTAATAGTACTAAAGGTTTATAACTAGTTCCTATATATTATCTTTATATCTATATCCTTTCTATTTAATAAAGTATTCTATTTTATTATTACTTTATTAGTAGTTAATAATTCATTTAACTTTATATTTTAGTTTATTAGTATTAATAATAATATAGTCCTTAGTATATAATCCTTTTAGTATTAGTTTAAG
>MPGH01000005.1:293060-314219 GCA_001937105.1 Colletotrichum chlorophyti | reverse complement strand
TATAATTAATATTATAAGCCTATATAAGTTATATAAAAAAAAAGAGATCTTAGAGGTAAGATAGATTAGCGGTAAAGATAACCTAGTAGACGCCCTTACTAAGAAAGTNACTAAATTCAGTACTCTAATAATTAATTATNNAAGTAATACACTATAGATCTAAATTAAGGCGTACGTTAAGAGGTTAGGGGAGAAGAGTAATTAATAATTGCTATATATAAAAAAAGAGCCTCTTATACTATAATGTATTTCTTTAACTTAGTACTTAATTGCTCCCTAAAAGTTATTCCTTTATTATTTCTCTAAATTTATTACTTTATACAACTACCTAACTGTCTACCTATAAGCTGTATAATAAACTAAAGAAGAAAGAAGATAAAATTACTTCTTTTTAATTAATAAAGGGTTATAAAAAGATCTTAAGAAGGAGCTAGAGGTTCTAATATTCTTAGAGAGACGCTTACTAATTATATAAGCATCCTAACCCTAACTAATAGAGGGATGCTAATAATTACTAGGACTGCTACTATTATTAGATAACAAATTGCTATTATTAGTACTAGAGACGTTATTAACGCCCTTATAACGGCATTAGGCTCTATATAACTAAAAGATACATTTAGTATAAGCACCGTCTCTATATAAATTAAGACAGACGTACTAATAGAAGTGTAGATTAGCAATAGTTACGCACTTATTAGCGCACATACAAACAGAATAACTATAGGACTAAATAAGGATTATATAAAAGTAATCCTTATAGCGTATAATAAATGTAACTATCTAAAGGATAGAGCAATTACTAAACATTTAGATCTTAATATTAATAGAAGGGAGACTAATAATCCAGACCTCCTTATTCTATTTATACAATTAGTAAGAAGCCTAATTAACTATTATATAAAGGAAAGAATAACGTACGTTAATAGCTAAGGATATTAAGAAGTGGTAATTATTATTATTACTAGTAGGTAGATAGAGCCACTAGACGCCGCCCTTAGCCTAGACTTAGATATTACTAATAGAAGTATTAACGTTCTAAATTAAGATAATAGATATTATACTGTACGAAAAGAGGTAAGATAGTATTAGGTTATTTAGAGGATTCTTATTTATACGCTTTTGCTTAATTTACATAGGTTTGTTATTTATGTATAAGGAAAAAGGAAAAGAAGAAAAACAATAGAAAGAAGAAGAGGGTTATATTTATTATAGCCAGCTAGGTAGCTAGCTAACGGTAGGTAGGTAGGTAAGGTGAAGTTAAAAAGGTAAATTAATAACTACTACGTAACCAACCTACTTAACTAAGAAGGAAGGAAGGAGGGAGTAAGCGTTTTATTCTTTATTTAATTTTACATTATATAACAGTTAGTAGCCTAACCTACTAATTCTATATATAAGGTTATTAATAGCACAATTAGTATAACCTAATTAGCTAGAATAAAGGGCCTGTACGATTATACTATAAAAGAAAAGTTATAAGTGTTAGAACAGCACTATTATATAATTATATAATACCTATAACGGAAGGGGAGAGTACATAGACTAAATAACTTAGCACTTAAGAGGGGAAGGTTTGTATTCGGACCGAACTAACTTAAGTACGTACAAGCTAGATATATCTACTTATATACCAGCTAAGTCTTATAGTTAAAAGGACAGTCACAGATATCTAGTCTTTAGTTCACCCTATATTTTCCCGGTACCTACGTACACGTGCTAAAGCCCGTTCAACATAGACCTTAATATAAAGCAATTTAACTAAACTTTAAGATTTAAATAACTACTTTAACTACTATTATTATATATAAAAATAGCTATATAAAAAGGTAGATTATATATAATTAATTAAGTAAGGGACTTAAAGGCTTATATAGATATAATAGAGTAGTTATAAATAGAAATAAGTTAGAATAGTATTTATATAAAGAGATAAAAAATATATATATAAATATAGCGTCTATAAGGAGCTTAGTTATAATACTTATATATATTAGAAAGTTAAATCTACCTCTAAAAAAGAGGATTTTAAATAGTTTAAATTAATTAAAAGCGTTATAGTTAATTTCTTTTATATATTATTATATAAGTACTAAAAGGTAAACTGTTTACTTATATAACCTATTTACTTATAGACTATATTAACTTTAGTAAATATATTTACTATACTTTAAATAACGTTTTAGTGTTTTATAATAAAAATCTTATAACTAATAAAAAGTATAAAGTATAACGTTTAAACTAAATTTTATAATAAAATTAATAAAATAATAATAATAAAGATTTAAGGAGTTCTTTATATAACTAAAAAAGAATATAACTTAATATAGTATTATTACTATTAAGGAAGTATAATTAATAACTTCTTAACCTAAAAGTAAGAGACCTACTTTTAGGTCTTAAGGACTAAACCTTTTAAAGGGAGACCTAATATTATAACCTATTAAAATATAATAAATTAAGGGGTACTCTCTAAGTACCTAATAGTTAGAAATTATAGATATATATATAAGGTATAAGAATAAAGGTGATTACTTAAGAATAAAAGAACTATAAAAAGATTATATAGAGAGNAATATAAGGTAATTACTANATAAGGTAAGTACTAAGCGCTTACTTAGTAAGTACTTATTAGTAATTACTATATATAATTACCTTAATACTATTAGTACTAAGGACTATAAGTATATAGTAAGGACTATTATTTAGTACTTAGAGAACCTTCTATAGCTCTTTAGTAATTAACTTTATGATTTATCTTAGGATATCTTTTAGCTGACTCTCTATGAATTAGTTAACCTTATGTTAACCTACCTTGTTGACTTATACGACTGATCTGTAAGCCTAAGCATCCCGATTATACCAACAAGTCCCGCACAGCACACCAGCAACACTCAGTTAGCGTCAAACCTCAGCTTCTGTTAGCAGACCCCTCACTGTCAGAAGGCTGGCCGTAACAGTACAGTGGCAATATATGGTTATGTTTGTTTCCAACTTCTTTAAGTTTTTTCTTTAAGTTTTTTCTTTAACTACCTTCACGATGATAGAATTGCATCTGGACGATGGACTGAGTTCAGCCGGGCAATTGTAGATTTTAAGGCTGTGGGTGCATTGTAAGCGGGTACAGCCCTTGTCAAAAAGAATAACTACCTATCAAATAGCGTCCATGGAGCTGGGAAGTGATACGTCATATCGCCGCTCTATATTTAGAAAAACGTCACTCATCGGTCTCTGAAGGTGCAGCAATGAAAGCTTGCTTTCGGTCTCCGTTTATGTATAAGCAAAACAAGCAGCAGAATAAGGGGCCAAGTAAAGAAAGAGCAACCTTAACGTGGTCTGGGATATCACCGCCAGAGATTCATATAAATCCAAGGCATCCAGCCTTAAGAAGCTAAAAGTCAGTCAAAGATAAAATGTCAATCGGAAGGGACAACACCTTTGATGCGTTTTCTAAGATACAGATACTAGTCCTAAGAATTTCCCCACAAGTACTTTGCCACAACATCATCAAAGCAAGCCAATCGGAACAGAAACCCCTTGAGCATATTGAGCGAGCCATATTCGAAGGCACGTCACCGGTTGGTTGGCATTATAAGTATCTGTGAAGATTGTTTGAGTTAAGGCGTGTCACGGTTCCCGCTTCACATTTCCCTTTCGCACGCTGGCGGAGTTGCCGCCAGTGAAAATTTATTTAATTCGTCTTTCAGTAGTAGCCTATGTTGGGGAGCTTTCTGCAACTGAGGTGTATTCAGTATGCATACAGGATCCATGTTTTGTTGAGATAGTTCCAGAGTTAATTTTGCACGACGTGGTGCTCGAAAGGGATGTTGTTTGAGTGCACGGCAAGGCTCCGTGCCATGCGCGCATCACACGCGAACCGCGGCATCATCGGGCGTAGCCGTCCACTTATGCACTCAAGCCGAGACCGTTGAGTTAGTCATTCACGTGGCAGTGGAAGTCGGGGGACGGCCAAAGATGGCCATTTCTAGTGTCAAATCGGGCGATAGCCCGGCAGATAGATGCCGCAAAGGGCATCGACGCCGGTTCATGCTCGCGGGGCGTAGGGAGTATCGGCGTTAATGAGGACAGGACCCATCGGCTTTAGCATCAGAATCCACTCGGTCTCGCCGGTTCATCCTCCCTCCAGCCAACGACCCAGACCCCTGACCCTTCCCGGTTGCCGCTTCTGGCAAGGCCTGAAAGCAACGGAAAGTCTAATCGTCCGCACCTTGTGTGTGTGCTTTGTCAAACAAGACGCAAAAACCGGAAAGATGTGGGGGCGACCGCGCTCCGTCCCCGCCGTGATCGATCATGAAGAAATTTTGGCGGGGTTCCCACGTCAGCGAAGGGGTAACGAGTCAAGCCCTCCAAATTCATGTGGAACAAGAAGAGGCGGTCCTTCGTTGTGACGTCAAGCTGACCAATTGACAGCGTGATGTCTCGTACCTTGTTCCGCACTGTATTCCGCCCTTCCCTCCTTTGCCTACTATGGTAAGGTCGACACCATTCTAGTGTCAGACACTGCTTGATTCGATCGATGGTGGGGTAAAATGTCAAGAAATACCGTGATGGCTAGACCGTCGATGGAGCTTTGATAGAAGTCGCTGGTCAAGTACAAAAGAGCTCGAAACCCCACAGTCGCTGACCTGAGAGCAGCTTGACATATCACGCTATATACCACTGATACCCGAAGATACCCTTGAACGTTCCAATTCATTCAATTGCCAAAACACCATCTCCTTTTCAACCACCAACAAACACAAAACATCCAAAATGGCCCCCAAGGTTCTCGTTGTTCTCACCTCGGTTGACAAGACCGAGAAGTCTGGCAAGCCCATCGGCTGGTACCTGGTATGTTGCCATTACCTTGAACTCACCGCAAACATGTCCAATATCTAACCCGTTGCTACAGCCCGAACTTGCCCACCCCTACGATGTCCTGAAGGAGGCTGGCGCCGAGATGACCTTCGCTTCCCCTAAGGGCGGCGTCTCACCCCTCGACCAGGCCTCCGTCGAGATGTTCGCCAACGACCCTTCGTCCAAGAACTTCCTCGAGAACCACAAGGACATCTGGGAGAACACCGAGCCTCTCAAGAACTTTGTCGGTCGCGCCTCTGAGTTCGACGCCCTCTTCTTCCCCGGCGGTCACGGCCCCATGTACGACCTCGCCTTCGATGCCGACTCTCACAAGATCATCGCCGAGTTCGCCTCTCAGAACAAGCCTGTCAGCGCCGTCTGCCACGGCCCCGCCGCCCTCGTCAACGCCAAGACCGCTGACGGCGAGTACCTCATCAAGGGCAAGACCGTCACTGGCTTTTCCAACACTGAGGAGGACCAGGCTGGCTTCACCCCGGAGATGAACTTCCTGCTCGAGGACCGCCTGAAGGAGAACGGCGGCAAATACGTCCTCGCCGACGCCCCCTGGGGCGAGAAGGTTGTAGTTGATGGTATCGTCATCACCGGCCAGAACCCTGCGTCTGCCCATGGTGTCGGCAAGGCCATTGCCAAGGCTATCGGTCTGTAGAGAATGAGCGTATGATATGATTATGAAAATGTTATGAGAAACTCTATAGTAATTATACACTGATTCAAGCGGTCCACTGAATCTTGCCTTGTCATCGGGCGTTAATCTGAATTGTTGCGATACACAGGTATTGTTAACAATCTGACTTGTCCGAGGTGCTAGCATTTATTGAGCCTAGGATATCTGTAGACTAATGACTGGTAATGCGTTAAGAGTTTCATTTTGGTTTACTATACTTGGTCCACGCTCTAAAACGTCCGCCGCCCAACTCAAGGTTAACAGCCTTCAATTCCCTCCCCCTCGAATATCTCGAAGTCAGCATCGACATCATTGACATCGATCAACGGCACTTCCCATACCCACCAATTAATATCTCGAGACAAAACCAGCTTGAAGTTCCCAAAAGTCGCTCCTCATCCACAATTGTAAACGTAATTACCGCAGATCTTGTTAAACAAGAACTGCTCCTCATAAGACACCTTAATTTGACTCTATTCTGGAAAACGCTCCGTTCGGCTTTCATGGACCGAACGAGACGCCGTGAGATAAGTGGTTCCGATACGTGAAGACCAGCCTGAACAACAGTAGTATGTTGGTTGTAGGTGCTTGGACTGTATGGTATCTCTAGCTGAACCTCTATTTCTTCCTTCGCGACGGAGTTGGCCCAATGCACGAGAAAGCGCTCCAAAATGTAATACTTGCATTTGACAAGCTCAACCGAATTGTGACTTCTTACCATGAGATACGAATTTGCATCTTCCCAACTGGCGATGCGATGCCGACTGTGAATGCAATTTTCGATAATTTCGTCCAGCTGGCGTTTGTAGTCAGAGAAACGGAACTCAACGTTGGTCCTAGACGCTGATCTTGTGCGTCGCGGCACGGTGGTCCCCCAAGCGTTGTAGTAGTTGTCAAGGTACTCGTTAAGAATCTCCCCTTTGTGTTGTTCCACAAAGCGCTCATTATCGATCATGAATTCGCTGAAGTGTGTTTTCATTCCATGCCATTTGCGAGGCATTTCGCGAACTTGAGCCTGCATGACCATCTCCCGAATTGCTTCGGAAATCCGTTACAGAAGAGGGGACGCAATTGCGAGACCTCCTGTTAGGGGGAATCCGGGCATGATCAAGGAGTGGTGACAGGTGTGCTCTTATCGACGAGTGATGTATGTAAATAGCGGAAGAAGCCAAAAGTCTTCTCCGGCCTATAAATGCGAAAGATCTTGACCATTCAGGAGCTCGCATACAGTGAATCGGAAAACGATTGGATTCACTGCATGAATTTCGAATTCGGCGTCAATTATGTAAAACTGAATCTGGTTAATGCGGCATTCACTGGAACCCAAACTCAACACAGAGCAATTTATAACTTTTGATTTAATAGGCATTCTGTACTGGATCCGCCGTTGTATGAAATCTAAGTGATGAACCTGAAACCGTTGAGAACTCCCCTCTGTGAGTCCTGGTCCAGCCTATTCAATGCATCTGCATTGCCCGGACTAATTTCAGCGCGCAGACCCTCAAATCGCCGATTCGCCCTCTTCAAAACGAAACAAAGCCCAAGTATGCAGGTCAAACCAAGCACCTGGAAAGCCAAGATGCAAGACCAAGATACCTGGAAGTCTGGGCCGTATCGGTCTAGCCAGTAGTTGGCAAATAAGGAGGCGCTGTTGGCGAGGGTGTTTGCGATGCCAATAGCCGCGGCACGCTTCACAGGCGGTTGGACGATGGTGGAGGAGAGTCAGGGATACGTCGTGGAGTAAATACCAAAGGTTCCTGCGCTGACGAGGAAGGTCAAGGCGTATCGTGGCCATTTTTGATGAGAAAGAATAACAAGTGTGACCGTAGCTGCAATGGCTGTGATTGAGGAGATGGCTGCGTGAGGTGAGCGCTTCTGCTGTCGGTCTGCGTCCCAGGCGAAGGCCAAGGCCCAGCAAAATGAAAACAAGTAAGGAGGGGCTGTGAGGAGGAGGACGGTAGTGTTGCTCTTGAAGCCGATTTCCTTGATTAGTGTTGGGAAGAAGTGAGAGAACGATATGGACGCTGTTGTTGACATCTGTAGGCAGGCGAACAGCCATACGCGGTAATCCGATAGCGCCATGAGAATGGCTTGCTTGAGCGGCGTTTCCTCCTGGCCCAGAACTTCTTCACTGCCGGCGTCAGCAGCCAAACGACCCTGGGCAACAACCTTTTCCTCTTCGATCAACCATTTTGTCGTTCCTGGGTAATCTGGCAGAGTAAAAAACGCGATGATTCCGATATAGATCGTAACGAGGCCCTCTAAGATAAAAAACCATCTTTAAGCGGCGAGGTGGCTCACGTTTGCCATACCGGAGAGGATACCCGCAGAAATAAGGCCGGCAAAACAATTGGAGAGAAGAATGCCGCAGACGAGGAGAGCCATGCGTATACCCAATTCTTTCTTGGTGTACCAGCAGCTTAGGTAGTACATAGCTCCAGGGAAGAAAGGGGCTTCGACAATGCCTAAAAAGAACCTGACAATGAGGAGACCAGCAGGAGATGAGGCGGCAGCCGTGCAACCACTGACCAAGGCCCAAAGAATGATGCAGCCAGGCTGATGAGTGTTAGCGCCTTCTTGAAGAATGCACGACGGCTTTCGGATGCTGACTGACCAGAAACATGTGCGGCTGCAACTTGGTCATGATAATGGTAGATGGGAGAGCTGCATGGCAATATATCCTGCCGAAAAGATTGAAATGGCTGTCTGATAAGTCGCTCCTTTGACGTGGGTATCCTCTTGGAGGCCGTACAAACGGGCTTGGGTTATTGAGTTTCGGTCGAAGTAGTTAAACAAGTAAATGATAACAATAAGCGGCAGAAGGCGAACGTCAATCTTCCTGACTAGACGACCTTTCAACTCTTTCGAGACCTCAGGAGCATAGGACCGATACGTGCCCATCACCCCCTGGCTCTTCATCGGTACGTTTTCAACTTCATCGCTCGTTTGCTTCGCTGTATCATCCAGCTGTGCTGACGAAACCCTGTCAAGATTCATTATCAAAAATAAGAAATATCTGAGAGAGAACTAGGAATGGTGGTGTGACTCCAAGCTCAAAATCAATCAATGTTGGGAAATCAGGTTCATTGTATGCATAACTTGGCAAATGCTTGTTCTTCGCTTCCCCGGAGGTTTACCCCACGTTTCCCCATACCGACTTTGGCAGAATCTACCCCAGGGTTGAGGAGCGGCTCGGGCCCGGACCGAAGCCCAATGCTTGACTCCGACGCCAGGTCTCCCATCAATGTCGGCCATGCTTCTTACTTAGCCCAGGTGACGGAAAGCCCGGGCTGGGTTGGACACAAGCATGAGCTTCCATTGGTCGTTTGTAAGCCAGCTCTTCAAAGTCGCCAACTCTGCGTTTGTGTCTACATGTTCCAACGGAGGAGCAGAAATGAGACCCGTCGCAGATGTGTTGACATGAGGCCAGTCGCTGCCCCACAGCAATGCTTCGGACGCACTGCTGGCAAATGCTTGCACAACTGGTTTCATACCTTCAATGTTTCTCGGGGACCTCCTGTGAAGGGCGCCAACCTTCACGTACAACTTGCCCGACTTCATAAGACGCAAAAAGCTGTTCAGGTCGTCGCTGCCAATGTCCGAAGGGCTCGCAGATCCGTTGTGATCAGCGATAATCGTGATTCCTTCAAGTGCTGGATGGCTTAATAGGGTTTCTGCAATAGCAGACCAGATTGCAAGAGGCAATTGAGCTGAAATGCTCCAGCTGAGTCTGCCTAGAGGAACTTTTTGAGCAACGTCGATCAACTGCCTACGGACCCAGTCTACGTTATCTCCTGAACCCCCATAGGAGCCGTGGATCCGGACAGCGCGAACCCCGGTCTCGTGAAGACGATCGTAATCGGACGCGGTCAGGTTTCTCAGAGTTCCGCAAGCCTCTGTATCCCAGACAACAGTGCCCAAAACGTGTTTTTTCGAATCAAGCTCCCGTGAGAGACGGAGATTCTCCAACAATCCATCGTAACCATCTTCAATGGTAGCTTGAACGAGAATTGCATTGTCCGAGATAGTGTTCTGGAGGAAGGCGTCCATCTTCGCCGGTTCCGGAGTATAAGCACGATTCGTTTTGAACGGATGGAGCTCTGGGTCGAAACAATGCATATGGCAGTTCCATGCCATTGGAGGAAGCTGTACGATATCCATTACGACAGGAATGTTGAGTAAGCCCAGTGACAAAGATAGGTAGTTGAAGGATAACTGAGTCTCGTGTGACTACCTCTTAATGACGCTGCGAGATGATCATAATCCGGAATTGGTTTAAAGCTGTCTGAGACCGTTTTATAATTGTTAATTTTCGTGACTGAAGAATTCTCATAACGATGGAGAATCCTAAGGTGTAGATTCGGCCAATCGGAGGGTGTCCACCTCCTCTACAAAAGAGGGCCGGCGGGATTCCGAAACGGACGGAGAAGGTCCGAAACTGAGTTATTATAAGCTGAACAACTTTCGCAGCTAGATCGAAAACATTTCAAGGTCCTTCTTTCTGGAAATGCGGAGCTTAGAGAATGTAGGTTTCGATCATTTCCTTGGTGGAATATTAGACTACGCTTGAAGTTTGTCGCAAGTTATGCTGGCGAGGCTTCCAGCTAATTTTGTCGAGGATGGTCTTCGCGGGACCTTCTGAAAAGCCTGGGGGATGGCGGCTATATTTTGTTTCAAGGTCTAGTTGACGCAAAATGAGAACGCTTTCGACCCATGTCACAACAGAGCTACCTGAACGGGTGCACATATTACCAGTGACCCAAGTACACTTACCTTGGAAAGCAGTTCTGGCTCGCCTTATCTAGGTGTCTGCTGGCTGTCAGGAAGCACCGAGAAGTTTCGTGAAACGATCTACTCGTTATTAAGCCTAGTGGAAATAGGTCTCAAATGTTTATTCAGTGCTCTGAGCAAATCATGGCATCAAAACAAAAGTTGATCAACCTAAATGTGCCACAGGGTTGCATGTTGCTATTGACCTTTGGTACCTTGTTCTGTGCTCTCTGCTTTCTTGCGGGCACTTTCTTTCAACTGAGAGTCATCTGGCCGTACCAACTCCACTTGAGGCATCATGAAAAATGCCACAACAAACGCGACCGATGCAAGGCCAGCCATCACCCAGAATATTACTCGGAAGGCCTGCTGATATCCAGGGAGGATGGCAGCGCGTACCCTATCTGCCTCGACCTGCGGAAGACTGGACAGTACATGTTGAGGATTCGCCATCAACCTCCTGGCATCACTTTCATCTAGAGCCAGGGTCTCTATGCTGGCCGAAATAATGTTGTTACTATCCCACGCTGTGAGCCATTCTTCTGAATATAGAGATAAAGGCATCCAGAGTAGCTACTCACATAATCGTCCCAGAGATTGCGAGTCCCATTGTACTTCCAAGATTTCTAATGAAGCTGGATATCTCATTAGCTCCCTACACTTTCATAGAAACACGGAAATGCCAGAGAAGACGCGAAAACCCTTACTTGCGAAATGAGGTGACCACAGCCATATCCCTCCGGCTCACGCCAGCTTGAATCGCTATTAATGCTCTAGTATAAAGTGTCAGTGGCAAGCGTCAAGTTCACACTCACAGCAACTCGACTTACGGTTGAAGTGTATTTCCAACCCCTGCCCCAACCAGAAGTGAGTATCCCACTTGCTTGACTATGCTGGAGTTCTCGTCCAAGGTCGACAGGAGGCCGATCCCCACAGCCCACAACACCCAGCCAAGCAAGATACATTCCCTGTAGCGGCCAATCTTGTGTACGACGAGTCCTGCGAGAGTGCTGAAAAGGGTTTGTGTAAGAGTAATGGGCAGCAACATGGCGCCGGCCTTGGTGGCGGAGTATCCGTAGGCGAGCTGGTAAAATGAGGGTATGTAGTAGACTTGAACGACGAAGTTCCACCCATTAATCGCCATGGTGATGCAGGCGCCGTTCACGATCTTGGATCTGAAGATGTGCACTAATACCGAGGGTAGGTTAGCCCATGCCAGAACGATGATGTGTAAGATGTTGCTTCTTACAAGGGACGAGGGGATATTTGGCCCCTCTCCATTGCCAAAAGACGAAGCCGACACAAACGAAGAACCCGACGACAAGTGTGACAACCACGTCGACTGACTTCCACGGGTGCTCAGCTCCACCCCAGGTCAATCCAAGCATCAGGACAGATGTGCCGGCTAAAGCGAGGAAGCCCCCGATAAAGTCAACGGCTTTCAGCTTTCTATAGGACGACAACAAGGTCAGAACCAGCACAGCTTTACAGACCTAAATTGTGTGAATTCAGAAGAACCTACAACTTCCAGTCACCTTCCACTTTTCTAAGGGGCATAATGAATAGGACGCATAGTGTGCAAAGGAGCGTCAGGGGCATATTCAAGCGGAATATCCATCTCCACGAGTCCCGTGACCGGGAAGCGAGCGCGCCGCCTATTACTGGACCGATGCCATTTGCAATGGCAACGACAGAACCCTGAGGAAGACGTAAGCGCTACTCCAAATTCTTATAATGTTGATGGCATGCACGTCTTCGGTGGATTCTGACGCGCGGGGTGATACCACATACCAGTATACCCTGATACTTGCCCCTTTCCCTGAGTGGTACCACATCACTGACTATCATCTGGGCGACAGTCATCAGGCCGCCGCCTCCAATGCCTGTCCAGGCTCGAAAGATAATCAGCTGCGTGCCAGTGTTGGCAAGAGACGAAGCTAGTGATCCGGTGAAGAAGATAGCCAAGCCGATCAGGAGGATGACTTTCCGTGACCAGATGTCCGAAAGGCGTCCATAAAGGAGCTGACCGACCGTCGACGTTCTGCATCATTCGTCGCGTGTGAGCGGACCAGAGCGGAAATGGAATATCGCTGGATCTGACTTACATGAAGTACCCACTGGCAATCCACGCAGTCTGGTTGCTGGCATTGAGGGCATTACCAATGATGTTCAAACTAGCAGCCAGCGTTGTCTGGTCCATGAGAGCGACGAGGTCGACACTGGCGCAGGCCAGGAAGATCTAGATGATAGGCTTCATGAGATTCCAACCCCTTCGATCGTCGTACCGTGGCTTACCGTGATAATTGTCCTCGGACGGACATAATTCGTTTGCTCGTTGAACTCGTGCGTTGGCTTCTCAGCCTTAGAACAGCTCGAGTCTTGCTGCGTGACGTTGGAGCGGCCCTCGTCAGTTGGCACGACTTCCTCGGTCTGTTGACTGAAGACTCCACTCCTTTGTATTTGGTTCATAATTCTAGTCGTCTTTGAGACGAAGGCAAGTGGTCAATCGAACCCGAATTTGTCGACAACAACAATGGGTCGAGTGAAATGCACGAATGGGCGAGAAATGCGACCCTTCAAAGACCAAAACCCAGCCATCAAGGTAACTGTCAAGGTCGAGCGTCCATGTTCTTAAAGCTGCATTCATGCGACGCTAAGATGTCACGTCCTTAGTGTCGATTCTCGCTGCTGGACGCCAAATTCGCGCTATTACTTGTCACCACGATCGTCGGGGGAGACAGGCATTCTTGCCCCTGTCCTTGAAACGAGGTTTTGCAGATCTTGACAGGGATGGACCCGAAAACAAGAACCCTGGTGGAATGTAGCAACGGAACTGCCTCAACTAGGATCAATTGATTGAAACGAGCTCAAACTAACTCCCTCAAATGTTCTTTGCTTCAAAGTCTTTCATAAGTCGTCGAATCGCAACTTTTCAGCCAATCTCCGAACGGCAACTTTCAGCCGGACTACCACCTCATGAAATAAAAGTAGATTTGATTTGCGTCGTTTACCATCGAGGAGAGCGATTGGCACCGTGATCAGATGTAACCCCCTTGTACACTCATTATATCGCGCAAGGTGCACTAGGATCAAGACTATCTTGATGACTCTTGCATCGATTGGTAGTAATCGATGAGGTCTTGTGCCTCAATGTCGACAAGGCACTTGGCATTAGTCTTGATCCACCCTTAGGTTTGCAGATTGTGCAGACTGAAGAAGGAGAAACAACGAAAATCGTGTACAAATGGTCGAGGAAAGCTTCGACTGGCCAAATCGGATCAACCTATCCATTACTTGAGGCTATCTGAGCAGGTTACATGAAGTTGCATTCATCATGCCGGCCCACAATTCGACACGGCTGAGTCTCCAGCTTTCTAGTCATTCACCCTCGTATGCGAGTGACTTACGCTGACGCCTTTCTCTTGCGTGGGCAGACAATGTCTGTGAACGTGTATTGATCCTGTTGTTGCGGATTTCAACGAGTATAAAGTGTCTCTAAAAGCTCCTTTAGTTATGCCGAAAACACTTCCTGTCAAGACACAGCATCACCTCGACTCAGTCCGATCCTATCTCACCCACCACACTAAGCTTCGAGCATACCTATGTCAGAATGAGCACCCAAAATCCCCTGAATGTCTACACGGGACCCAACTCCGTGAAGGACTACTTCGACCCTGACATCGGTCCTCCCTTACCACTCGTTGAGATACCAGATATTCTCAACCCCTATCGCAAGCATGGCGTCCACATCTACGCCAAGATGATGTCCATGCATCCTGCCAATAACGTCAAGGCAATGCCAGCCCTAAACCTCCTTCAGACAGGTGTCGTTCCTGGAAAGACTGAGACCATTGTCGAGTATAGCTCAGGCTCAACAGTCATTTCCATGTCCCTGGCGTCACGAGTGTACTACGGCGTCTCAGATGTCCGAGCCTTCCTCAGTAACAAAACCAGTGAGGCAAAACTAAGGCTCATGCAGTTCTTCGGCTTAGACATGTGGGTATTCACTATGAATTCTCGACATGTACCTAGATGAAGCAGCTGATCTCCTGTGACTTCCATGTAGAACGTTGTTCGGAGGGCCGTCGCAGCCTGAACCACTGGATCCGAGAGGGGGAATTTGTGCTGCAAGACATCTTGGCCATAAGTCTGACTCTGTCATCAACCCTAACCAATACGAAAATGACGATGTTAGTTACAGTGATGCCTTTAGTCCGCTTTTTCAGTTTCTACAAACGGGGAACACTGACAATGTACATTTCTTTAGAATTGGAAATCTCACGTCCGTTGGACGGGGCCTCAAATTTTCAAGCAATTGCCGCAAATCACTCTCATTTGTGCGGGAATGGGCACTTCGGGTAAGTCGAACTGTCTCATATGCCAAAGACCCTCAAGCAAATGCATCATCTCATCTTCCATAGGCACTCTCACCGGTCTGGGAACCTACTTCAAAGATGCGAAGCCTTCTGTCTACAGACTGGGAGTCTGCACCGCCCCTGGTGACCGAGTTCCGGGGCCACGCTCGTACGCGTTGCTTCAGCCGGTGGAATTCCCCTGGAGGTCAGCTGTTGATCATATTGAACACGTCGGGTCCCACGATTCCTTCTCCCTTTCTCTGGAACTTTCCAGGCAAGGCCTCATCTGCGGCCCTTCGTCTGGGTTCAACCTAAAGGGCCTGTATCAGTTCTTGGACAAGCAGCTGGCTGCAAAGACGTTGAACAATCTGAAAGATGACAGGGGAGATATGCACTGTGTTTTCGTTTGTTGCGACTTGCCGTACCAGTACATCGACGAGTATTTCGCAAAGCTGGGACCGGAGCACTTCCCAACGATCCACAACAAGGTACCGCGACTCTCTTGCTACTACAGATGTACCATACTGATTATACCCCAATACAGAATCTCCAAAAAGTCGATCTCTATCGCTACGACGAAGCCTGGGAGAGGGACCCCACCGATGCCTTCGTACAGATTCCTCCAACTAGCCTCATCCACGCCGAAGACGCACAGCTGCCCAGCACGCCACGATACGTGAGCACCGAGAATGCGCCCTTTATCCCTCGCCTTCCGAACACAGTCATTATTGATCTGCGCCGAACGGAAGACTATCGAAACCTGAACATACCCGGATCCATCAACATCCCTGCCGTAGCCTCAAAAGACTGGAAGCCTTTCGCGGACGCCGTCCTTCTCGAGAAGCTTTGGACAGAGCTCGAGGCTTTGTTCGCCCCGACGACTGATACGGGAAAGCAGATGGAGGGGTACCGCCGGAGACCAGTCTTGGTGGTGTGCTACAATGGAGACTGCTCTCGGGTGGCAACTAGTGTGCTCCGCGCCCAGGGTTTCGAGGCCGACAGCGTCCGAGGAGGCCTTCGCGCCTTGACCGACTTGCGGGAGTTAGAGGAACTATCTTCCGCCACGATTTCGAAGCAACCCGCAGTGATTTCGAGCGTACGAGAGCTGCCTGTTGCGGACCACGGGATGCCAAAAATGGGAGTTGTTTGAGCCTGTTTTCGGTCCAACTATAGCATTCAGTTCTAGTTTCAAGATACCACATGATTTTGATCGCAACATTCTTCAGAGTACGTCTAGCAGTGATAATATGAGAAGCGATTGATGGAGCGTCCGCACAGCGGCGTTAGATGGGCTTCAATTAATGTAAGGTTAATGAATCATCATTGAACATGGCCTATTCTTGCCTCGACTCATCCTGTTCCTAGCTAATCAGATCTTTGTTGTAGTTCTCACTGTCTTCAAGAAACTTTCAACGTCCTGCAAGAACAGCTCTGGCTGTTCAAGAGCCGCAAAATGGCCTCCCTGAGAGGTAGTCAGTACATATCCATGGGTTCAAGTTTCGTATGCTGCGCACGCGTGGAATGCGTTGGGAAGCATTTACCTTTTCATGTGCCTGGTAGAATTTCAAATTGGGATAGACCCTCTCTGCCCAGGCCTTCGGCATGAAGGTGATCTCTTTTGGGAAGCAAGAGTAGCCTAGCGGGATCTCTTTCGAGATTTGAACAGGAAGCGCTTCTCCCGTCGTAAAGCTCTGTGCCATAGAACGGTAGGGGTAGACACTCCTCGGGAATGTGCCCGTGAACCAGTAAAGGCTCACTAGCTCCAAGATCATCTCCAGTTGCAGAGGGTGGTTTGAGTCTACCCATTCCACGTACTTCTCGCCGATCCTACAACCTGTCAGCGTTACCAATCTTTTGAGGTTAGTATGGAGGAAAGATATTACCAGGCTAACAGAGAAAGCGGGCTCGCAGACAAGACCAGGCCGATGGTCGCTGGTCTCAAACCATGCTCTAGAGCGTATGACACTCCCTGCTTGCGGAACCCCTCCATCCGTTGGAGCTGTTCAAGCTCCTGCGAATTGAGGAGGTCAGTGCCGCCGTTATCGTCCTCCGGGTTAGGAGGGATCAAATTCACTGTAGGCTGGTCAGTCCATCGTTTTGCTGTTATGTAGGCTATTCCGAATCTTACAATGGATTGCCTTGCACTCTTTAAACTCGACAGACATTATGCTGGCTAGGAAGCTCCCAACATCGCCTCCCTGGGCGACGTACCCGGAACCGAATCCAAGATCCAACATCAGCTGGTGCATAGCCTTCGCTACCTCCTTCACGTCCGTCTCCTTGTCCAAGGGGATGGAAGACGCCGAAAATCCGTAGCCTGGCACCGAAGGTACAACAATATGATATGGTAGGGTGTCTGGGCTGTACTTGCTGACAAGGAGATCGAGCATTGGCAAGAATTCGAGAAAGGACCCAGGCCAGCCGTGCATGAAAATGACCGGGAGAGCGTCTTTCTTGTTCGAGAAGAGAGCGACAAAGTGCACGTCCAAGGTTCCGAGGTGAGAGCTATCGACGCGCGCCTTGAAATTCGGGAACGAGTTGATGCGGTCTTCGAGCTTTCGCCAGTCGAACTCATTTAGCCAGGCATCCTTGGCGTCCTGGAGCCACTTGCGCGTGACGCCAAAGCGGCGGTCTTCTTGTTGGTTATACCACGTGTGCGGTCCTATTTTGGACAATTTCAAGAGCTGTTTGAACTCTTCTAGGTCCTCGTCCGGCACCCTAAGTCTGAACGTCTCCGGGTTCTTGAGAGCTCCGATCGGAATGTTTCCGAATGCTTGCGACATGATGTGAAGGGTGGTAGCTGAGCGGCTTGTGACAGTAACTTTGAGTGATTTTGATGGCGAAACAAGACGGTCTGGGATTTTAGGACACTCAGAAAGGCGAGCAATTGCAGCTGTTAAATGAGTGAACAAGGCGCTTAAGAATCACGGAGTATGGCGAACTTGGGAAGTCCGGGGCATCGGCACCTATTTCGTATCTCAAACCGATCCCAGAGGAGTGAAAGTACATGCCCCTGGGTTCTCATTGTTAGTCTGCTCGGAGAATTGCTTTTCTTTTAGACTCGTCCCTCTTCCATACATCTCCTGCTGCAGTCGACAGTTACTACTAGATACAATGCCGGTCTCCTTACGAACGAATCAAGTACGTTCAAAAAACGATGGCTCTTTATGAGATGGCGAACATAAGGTCTTAAAATTTTACCGTCTTGTTGAGGGTTTCGTTGTGCTAACATCAACGACTTCGGATCGGCGTATCTGATACACGCATCATCATGGAATCATCCGTTCAGCGGAACAGAACGTGCCATACTTTCTGCGGGTCGGGGTGGCCTCTCCCCGCCCGCAACCCCACCTACCGTCCTTGGCCGAGGTATCGAACTCCGCTTTTATAGCTCTCATCAGTAGGAGCCGTCGGGACGGACATCTGGAATCGACGCCATTGCATAGATGAGAGTCTTACCTAGCACTATTCCGGTGTAAAGATAAGCTTTCCCTAGTACGGCTTGCAATGTCCCACAGATGAGGAGATTAACAGCTACTAGAAGGATCATCAAGAATATAGTGTTCCGGTAAATACCGACCAACAGCGGGTTTACCTGATTTTGTATGATCGACCTAGTTGCTTAGGTAAAGAGCCATTCAGGTATGCGACAGGCCGTACACAATTTGTGACAGGCACCGTTGTATGTATAGTAATACGCAAATAACCCCTGCTTGGCAGGACGGGGCGGACGGACAACATGAGTCCGGCAGTGGCCAGACGATAACCGACTCGAATGAAACGAGTCATAATTACGTACATGAGTAGACGTTTATGTACGTTGACGGACAGCTATAGGAACCCGATTGATCCACGCTTTTTGGAAAAAAGCTAAAAGGTCTGCTTCGGAGTACCGTGATGTAGCTCGATGCAGCTAATGGAGAAAGCTTGTCTGACTAATATCTATTCATATACCAATGTTGCACAAGGCAGGAATTGACCTGATGGTCTGACAATTGGGTCAGTGGATGGCACGGATATGGGGAAACAGCACAAACCCGTCGCCTACTGTCATGCCATCGGTCTGCGATGAACCAGCCTCCGAGCCCCGCCACTTTCCTTAGTATTTGGAAATTGTGACGAGCTAGAGCACACAGCCATAGGTGGGAGAGATTGTATAAAGAGTGACTTGATTCTAGAAGAAGGTTTCCTATGTGTAACGCGCGTATAAATAGGTACTTAGTGAGTATATTATAAGAATAGCCTATACCTATACCGGTCTAGTGTACTTAGTAAGCGTTAACTACTTTATAATATACCCTTAACTGNCTTAAAGTAGTTCTTAACTATAAATCTATTAACTAAAACCCCTTATAGACTATTAAATAATATATTCTAAGTACTTTATTTAGAAATAATAAAGGAAATTATTATTAAATAAGTATATTAAAGTATACTATTATTTATTTACTATACACTCTTTTTTTTATTTAAAGTTAATTATTAATATTAAATTTTACTTTACTTTTTATTTTTAGTATATTATAGGTCTACTAAGGGCTACTTAGAGGGCTAATAAGAGGGCTAGCCTATTTAGGCCTATTATATTATAGTGATTTTTTATAGCTGGCTTCCTATTAATTCTTTTCCTCTTTACGCCTCTATTTATAAAAAGTACGCCTACCTACCTAACCCTTTTAAATTACCCCCTATATATATACGCTACTAAGAATTATACTAATATATACTTTTATAGAGAATAAATAAACAAAATGTCTTCTAACGGCTCCTTTAGTAAGTATTTATCTTTTTATACCTATAAAAGGCTTATAGGAATCGTTTAGAACTATACTAATATATTTATATAGTAACTTACGTTAAGTACGCTTGCCTTACTAGGCTTATTACCTCTATAGCTGTAGAGGCTAACGCCGCCCCTACTACCGCCCCTACTGACCCTACGCCTCCTCCTATACGCCCCCATTAAGAGACTCCTCCTATTAAGTTTAACCCCTTTATAGTAGTTACGCTTAAGGCTGATAGTAGCTTAGTTCCTACTAGCGGTTCCTCTAAGGGGGAACTAGCTAGGGAGATAGAGTCGCTAGCCGCTAAGGGTAAGCATAAGGGTAAGTGGATGTTACGTACGTATACGTCTAAGAACTTATAACTAATATACTTATATAGCTAAAAAAGAAGAGGAAAAAGAAGAAGAAGAAGAGCCTAAGAAGGAGGCTAAGCCTCTAGCTAAAAAGAGGCGTATTACCCTAAAGAAGATTATATACCTTTTTATATCTACTTATTAGTTACTACTAATAGTAAGCTTTTAGCCCCTAAGAAATAAGGAGTTAGTAAGGAGGTTAAGTAGGAGGTTTAGTACCTTCCCTACCTCTAAGCTACGCTCTATAGCTTAGACTTTAGGCACTACTTAGTAGTAACTAATAGCTATTACCTATAGTACTTTAATAGACGCTCTTTAGAGCATTATATACTAATACCCCTAGTAGTAAGGCCCTTTATAGCTAAGCTTTAGGTAGCTACTAAGGCCCCTAAATTAAGTAGACCTAATTTAAAGTTAAAGAAGACTATAAGTTATTTTATTCTTATATTTATTTCTATATATTACTAACTAATTCTTAGATTATTATTAATATTTATATAACTATATAAGCGGTCCTTAATAAGGCTAGAGAGGTAGAAGAGCTTATTACCTATATAGTTAAAGAGTAACTTACTACCTTAAAGGGTAAGGGTAAGGGTAAGGAGGTTTTAACCTCTAAGCTTAAGCCTAAGCTTATACCTCTACTGCCTACTACATCTGTTATATCTAGGTCTAGTAGTACAGTAGGTAGAGCTAACAGCTCTACCTCTACTACTANATATAAGAGCTATAAGGCCGGGCTGCTTAACGCTATTAGCCCTCTTATTAGGGATGCCCTTATAGCTCCTTTAGGTCGTTATCTTAACTGCTACTTTAAGTAGTACAGCCTATAGGCCTTTTTCTACTTACTCTTTTTAGGCCCTTTAGGGTAGGATTTCTATTTACTAGCTATAGACTATTTTTTAAATTCTTTTTTTATACTTAGTATAGTATCTAAATATAGCCTAATTTAATTACTTTTCCCCTCTTTATTACTATACTCTATAATTATACCTTATATATTATAGAGGTTTAGTAATATATAGAAATATTTAAATTTTACCTTAAAAAGGTTTTTAATAAGTCTATTAGTAGGTATTTAATCTATAGGTATATATATTACTTAAAAGCTACCTATAACGTACCTTTTATATAGCTATATATTCTAGATATTAACGTACTAAAGGTATATTAAGATTCTTTTTCCCTCCTTTATAATAAGGTATATTATTTACTAATTATTATAGTAAATTTTCTATATATTACTAAGCTTAAGTACTATTTTATAAAAAAGGTACTTAAGAGCTATTATCTCCTTTATAGTATGCTTAAAGCTAAGTAGCTCTACCTCTATAGTTAAGGTTATAACTATATTC
>MPGH01000005.1:223136-288337 GCA_001937105.1 Colletotrichum chlorophyti | reverse complement strand
GTGTCATGAGAATAGCCCGTGCCCACACCGGTCCGGTGTGCTCGGTGAGCGTTGACCACTTCGTGACAGAAATGAATGTAAATAGCTGAGACGAAGCCTCATTGGGATTTATTTGATAACTCCCCGAGCCATGAAGGTCTGCGCAATGTTGTGCGACGATGACGGGTGCGGCGAGAGCACGCAAGCAATGAAAACCGGATTCGATTTTTGGATAATCACTAGACTGCCAACATCGAACTCGTCCTGGGGTCCCTCCTCACATTGCATCGTAGATAGAATTTTGAACTTCGCTTGAGGCAACAGGTAGTTGATAAGCAACATCGGCGGAGGAAAGTTCGTAGGCCAGGTACATCCGGAGCTTTGAGCTCGTCCTGACACGGATGCAATATGATGTGTGGATCGAGAAAAGGGAACAAGGCAGCAAGGGGGTACGGGGCCGCAGGGTGCGACTCAAATTTCGGTGAAGAAAGGGCCATTTCGTGTACGTTGTATTTATCAGACATTGTACCGTGACATCAGCTGTTATTCCAATTCTTGAGTACGCTCTTGTGGGTGGACGTAGGATACGATAATGAGGCAGAATACTCGTCTGAGCACACTGGCTCGAGTTGGGCTGATTCTAAGTCAGCCGAGGCTTTGGTGACTCAAGCAACCCTCTTAATGTTGGGCGAATCTCCGGAGGCAGCGACGAAGGCAGCCAACAGGCAGCTGTGAGGCAACCTACCTCTCACCACTTTAATGTCATCGGCCTCAACTAACCACGCCACTGGTGCAATGGGATCCTTTTATCTGAAATTGGGAGCCCCGTGGCTTTCGCAACGAATCCTGATTTCTGTATCACATGCACATGGATCGACATATAAACGTGTCTGCATCGCGGTGAGCCTACGAAGTTAATCGCCATGCCTTTAGAGGCTGTATTGCCAACGCTGGCGTCGTGGTAACCGAGATCGACCCACAGGACCACCTCGACAATGCGACCGACACTGGGAAGAACTCGAATGAAACCCGCTTTTCTAGGCTCAGTTTCCCACTTGTTCCGTCTTTGTATTCCCAGACGACCCAACTTTGTGAAGAAAAAACAGACATTGACCTCCCGAGACTCAGAAATGAGTAACAAAAACCCGAACGTGGTGTCGATTGGGGATGTTACAGATACCGATTTTGGCCTGTACAGGCCGTCAGCGGAACCTCAAGTCATCGACATGCAGGGCATAGATGAGTGGGCGTTGTTCTTTGCTCTGAAGAAGAACTTTGGTCTCCACAACTTCAAAATAGATCAAAAGTCGGACAGATACGAAATATGGGCCCCGAGAGACATCAGAGAAGTCAGTCATATCCCCCCTCCCCCCTTACCAGAAGCAGGCTGTCAAAACCTGGCTGCGTGCTGAAAGATGAGGTGGTGGGACACGACAATATCACCTGCATTTCAAGTTGCACGAGTGGCTGAGCATGCGCTGACGCACACGACAGTGGGAAATCGACAGGTGTAGACTGTGATGAGATGATCAGGGACTTTTCCTGTGTTTAATTGGGATTTACGGACCAAATCCAGACGCGTATGATGGATGTGGCCTAGAGTTACGGGAGGTTAAGGCGTAGTAACACAGATATACATTAAGGGGCGATACTAGCCGGCCTCAGTACCTCGCCATGAGATATCAGATTATGAGAATTGTCTTTCAGATTTTAGGGATATGGGATCATTTCCTACAGGATAGGTTTACGTCAGGCTGGCACCGCAAAGCCTACAAGGCTTTTTTGGTACTTCAAGCTTTCCCACTGGCGGCAGATATGGAGTTGCTTTTGTACTGCATTCAATCCTCAAAGACATCCATTCCTCCGTATCATTCAGGGAAGATCGCTCGGCGGTGACGCTCGGCATGTAGGCCTTCAGCCGTCTCGACTGACGGCAACAAATCAGTTTTCTGAGCACAGCCTGACGAAGATCAGCTGAGGTTGAGGTTTTTCTTCTCCGGATCACACCAAGAAATCAAGAGCCGACAGCCATCACATAATTGCGGGCCTGCGACGCGCACGCCATTATTCGGCCACTCATCGAGGACATCCCCTTCCCCAGCCTTCTCGTTGTAATTCACCCCCATAAAGTGTTAATTACGCAAAACAAGCAACTAACTTTAGACAGGAACCACCAGTTAAATGCAATGCTCACGCCATTGAAGCAGTTCTGTCGTCGCCTTTGGAATGTGAACAGGGAAGACAACAGTCAACGCGTGAAAGGTAGTAGACACATCGGCCACACCCCCGGCGACCACTCCCTAGGCGTGAACGACAAACTAAATCAGCCGGCGGACGAAAGGCCGGTGTGCTCTACGACAGAATTTACCCTCAAAGCTCTACACGGCGGGGCTGTCGACAAGTCGTTGCCAGCCGCTACTTCACGCGACCAAACAGTAAAAGCGCTTTCTCCGGCAACGCCCAACATACCTGTCGAACTGCTGCACGCCAGTAGCCACCTAAAAATTCAAATCGACGACCATGATAATTTACTCGGCGAACCAACAGAATCTCCGCATGGCCGCCATTCAGATTCCGATTTTCTGCTGGTCCTCAACCCTGGACTCTCAGTACCAAAACCCTCCCACGGAACCGAATCGCTCACGACGGAGGGGGGTCTGCCAATATGCTTCGACGGGGGCCAGTCTTACGAGTCCGCCTTTCTCCGTCAGCTATCCGCCAACAGACAAAACAGAAGTACTGAACTCTACGACCACGCTGTTTCCAGCGTTACCCTTGCAGGAGTGCTCGACGACCTGACAAACAACAAAACAATGAAGCAAAGCGCTATGGATGCCAAAGGGAAGTTCATTCCAACTACAACGCTGCACGATATCATGACTCCGACGACCGTCAGACACCTCCTACGAGAGTTGTTTCCAGGCACGGGAGTATGGGCTACGGAAGATGTTCAACGCATCGCCCCAAATGACCTCGGCAAACCAGGTCTTCGGCGCATCTTCGCCATACTCATCATCATCCAAAAACACAATGACATATTACAACTTCTTGGTTTCGACCCCTTTGTCAATGATTTACACCTCCCAATTACGGATGCCACCTCAAACTCGCCTGATAGCTCTCGGCTTCAAGACTTCTTCCGCCATCAGGGCTGGTTGGACAAGAATATCTCCGACTTCTGTCGTACACAGTGGGAAGTTTCGCCAGTCTTTTTCGCCAACGGAAGTGGTCTCGTAATACACTATCAATGTCGAATAGGCGATATTATACCCCTGATTAGGCATACCAATGGTATATTCAAGAAAGGCGGTTACGGTGAAGTAAGGTCATATGTACTTCACGAAGACCAACAATCTTTGAAAAGATATACGGTATGTGTTACCCATCCGGAAAAGGTATTTTCCTTCGAACAATGCAAGAATAAAACAAGGAACTAATAAGCTAGACCAACGGCGCTAAACATCCTGTCGCTGTCAAGAAGCTCACTCGTAACGTGAATCGAGCTGAGTTTGTGAAGGAGATTAGCATCCTTCGACGCCTTACTCGGTCACCACGGGGCCACAACCAGCACCTCGCGAAGCTGCTTTGCACATTCGAAATACCGAAAGGACTCAATCACGATGATGATAGTGACTATTTCATGATGTTTGAGTGGGCTGACATGACCTTGGAGGATCTTATGGCAAAGGATCCTCAAACAGTTGCAGAACAGTCAAGATTACACTCGTGGGTAGCAAGACAGGTGTATGGCCTTGCAACCGCCCTCGAAGCAATACACCACTATCAGCCAGATTCCGACGACACCAACGATGCCACTCACGGTATCCACGGCGACTTGAAGCCTCAGAATATTCTTCTCTATCGCCACTGGAAGGATCCAGATCTCGAATCCACTGATAATTCTGATGGTGTTGATCGACAACTCGGAGCAGGACCCAATGACAAGTCTTTCGCAGACATTGGCGTCCTTCAAATCACTGATTTCGGACGGAGTTCTTTTCATCACACTACCACTGCAGAGGACATCAAGTTCACATCGCTCAACGGCGATTATTGTCCGCCAGAGCTCCACTTACGTCTTGCTGTCTCTCCATCCTTGGACATTTGGACCATGGCATGCCTCTATCTTGATATTTTAACATGGCTACTTGACGGTCCTCGCGGGCTCGATAAATTCAGAGAGCAAAGAGATAGAACCCCGGGCTTTGTTGCAGACTATCACAGATGCTTCTATAGCGTCGATAAAAGGGACGAACATGTGCGAATATCCGTGAGCCAGGCAGTTCTCACGGTAAGCCCCCTTACACGGTGGCCGGAACCATACTTTGATCCTTCCACACGCTTTTCTGAAGCCAAGAATGGAGCTAATCTTTTTTATACAGTGGTCAAATAACCTCTACAATTCTGCGAGGGGCTCCGACTTTACACGAGAATTTCTGAGGCTGGTGCTTGGTCGAATGCTCGTCGTTGAGCCCAAAGAAAGCAGCGATTTCGAATCTGCCCCGGAACCAAAACCGATTTCCAGTAATGAAGACCACTCAATTCAAAAAAGTGCACCTCCGATGAATAGAATCAAAGCTAAAGAACTGACACAACAGCTTGAGCCGCTTAGAGGCCGGCAAATCGACTACTACAAATCGTCTACCGCAGACATCAGTCACAACTTTCTCTCATCGCCACGCACCATGATTCACTCTCCATATTCGTACACCAGACTGGTTGACAACATAGAAGCCAGGATGGAAACCAGAGACGGCTAGTCAAAAGGTAGCCGGCGTGGCGCGACGGCGAGGTGCATGAAGTCAAAAGTTCAGATCAAGTTTATGAAGGGAGGTCGCACATACACTTCTGGAGTACATTGAGATCAATGATTTGGCATGTCGAATAGAGAGAGCTCAACGGTACTAGCCTACCCCATGTTCGATACTCATAATGCACGGCTGCACAGCAAACCAACTATGCTTGCAAATTCCCACGTTTTTGTCTTAGTAAACTTCTACTGGGTTGTTGTAACCTCGAAACTAGACAAGAGTCTCTTTCACTGTTAACATACGTTTTTAGGAGGGTCTAGGAGGGCTAAACCAGTTCCCAGAAACGCCGACGCATTGTGCGATGCCAGGAGATGTAGACACATCAGTAAATAAATCAATCGATCATCTTGAGAGATCTACTTGAGCAATTTTTACGTCAAGTTGAGTGTATGCGTTGTTGGTACTCGTCATGGTAAAGCATTGCTCGAAGTTGTTCTTTTCAGTATTTGAACCACCCCACCCCCAATGAAAATTGATCCCGCCAGCGCAGTTTTCGTAGTCGGGGAAAGTCACCAAACATGCCGAGACAGTTGTCACTGCGACGAGAAGCAGCGGGAGTCTTGCGTTGAGTTTTCATCGTGAAGAATGAGAAGTTGGGCTGATACCTGGAGATGGTTTTGTTTTGTGTACGTGCGAGAAGCTGGGGAGATGCTGCAAAACTAAGCTCTTTTTCTACCTCCTTCAAAGTTCAGAAACGCCATCTCGACTCATCATACTGCCCTGAATGAGACAACTCGTCTTGGTAGAATGAGGTTCAAGAAGGCTTACTTAGTCGATGATTTCTAGCGAAACCTTGTCTTAGGGCTCTTCAAGGATCACCGCCCAAAGTCACAATGCGACTTGCCCTTTTTCTCTCTCGTTGGCAACGTGTCCCTCGACCCTTCGGGTGATGATTCGTGGTATTCATTTGACCATTACTGCGATAGAAAATTCATTTTGGAGCATAAGCCAGCTGTCTGATGACTGTTTACTGCTTTTGGTATCTGCTTTTTGGTCTTCGATAATTGTCAATCACCCATTGGTGAAAGCCTTCGAGTGACCAAAGAATTCCGTGCGGTGTCAATGATAACTACCAAGATTTAACTAAGAGAATGAAACTTTGATATCCCAGATCACGCAGTAGAATGTCATCAGTATTTACCTTACGAATGAAGCAAACATGCTCCTTCCTCCCAAATAAATCTGTATAAGCAGTGAGATTTTTGCTCGTTAAATAAAGTTTCAAACAGTTGCCGTTTATCTCAGTCCACACGTCCAGAGAGCCTCTCGAGACCAGCGAGCTGGTCCTGCGGGCAATGTTAATTAAATTTGAGCTGTGAGGAATAGAAATACTGGAAGTAGGGCGGCTTACGCTGGTCAAGTCTTGTTCCGCAAACAGAATCCATCTGTCTGTTTCTTGCTGCAAAGCCGACGTCAAGTATCAGCAATTAATCGGCGGTCGCAAAGTGATAGATGCGTTTGTAACGGGCCGAGCTTGGCCACTAACCTTTATTTCGTAGCTGTCCTTGCCGAGCACATTGTTCAAATACTTCCTCACTTCCCAGATATCAAGATATGACTCCTGGAATGGGAATGCGCGTCTTGGTCGCAACTTTTTCTTCTGTGGCGACTTCGACTGCAAAGCATGTTCCGGCAGGTGTTCGATCTCGTTGCTTTTTGCGGCGGAATTTGCCGACTGCGGAGGCTTTAAGGGTGTTATACCGATGCCGCCAACAATATTCATATCGGTCTGGAGTAAATCCTCGGCTTTCCCACCATGCTTGGCACTGTTGGCTTTCTCCGTTGACGACGGGAATGGAGACGAGGACTGTTGATGACCCCTTTGCTGCTTAGTGGCGGTTTTGTCTCTCCCTGAAGGAGCAGTTAGGCGCAGCCGGCCTAGACAGCTCTTGAACCAGGGCCATGTTTTCAGGTTGGAGCTGGCCATTTCGGAAGTCATTGAAAAGTCACTGTTCGGGCTCAATGGAATCGTTCTCGGGGATGACGTTGGCAAATGATAGAGATAGTGGAAGCATGAGCACTACTTTGCACAATAATAATACAGGGCCGGATGTAATTATTAAAGCCACTGTAAGAAGCAATGGTTCGCATGGTCCGCATATGATTTGTGAAAATAATATGCAGCCCGGTTCCCTAGGACACGATCGACTACATGCATGTGTGTAACACGGAGTGGCGTTCAGCTGGGCTGACTGCGCCGATGACCTGGCAATGGTTCAATGAAGGAGCCAAGGCACCCTTGCGCAGTTCTCTCGCTCACGGAGAAGGCTCCCTTTGCACTGCCTCCACTCTAAATCAAATTTATATCCCTATGAGCGAACTGACTCAAGAATAGTGTAAAATGGATTACATCAAGGCACAAGATATGTCAACAAACTACATTTACCAGCGTCGCATTTACTGCTCTAATCTTTCCGCTACGTTCCTTTGTCACCTACGCTGACATGGAGTCACTGTGGGCACGAAAGGCCTTTTCGGGCGCTGACTTCCGCCGATTTGTTGGAATTGAACCATCCGAATCTCGTATACAACAATCTCAGGGCATCTGCCTATGCATAACTGGCGATACTTTGGTACGTACCAACTTCATACCTATGGGGTCATTGACACGCCGTTAGTCCATGGAGATGCTCATCTGTAAAACAGAAGGAACCTGAATGGCCGAAGGGGAAGCGAATTGAAGATACTGCTGGATGGAGGAGGTGGCTGAACGATGTATGCCCGAAGGAAAGCGAACAATACGGCGATGCGATGTCTTAGCTCACACTTAGGTCTCATTACAGATCAAAGAAAGTAGTCCAGCGTTGGATGTCTTTGCAGTTGTGTAAGTTTTTATTCTCTGGCACGCTCTCATACGTTTCGCTTGACTGCGGTCGGCATAGCTGAAACTCACCTTACCACTCATAGAATATCACCAAGACGGGAGCCGCCGAAGGGCGAAAGTACTCGTGATTTCCCAGCTCTTCTGAAGTACGTGTCAATGGAAGAATCCATCTTCACTACGGTTGTCAACGATCTATGCCTTCATCCCGCCCTAAGCGTTCTCGTTAACCATGGGTCACCAACAATATCAAGGATCAAGTCTTGGGATAGGAAAGGTACAGCAGTCATCATAGTTGCCGTGAGGGCTCCGTTCACTAATGAATTCCAGTCTATACGCTAAGAGTCGAACACACTCTTTCACATCAGACTGCTATGACTGTAACCTACATTCCTGGTCGGGCAGGCTCAAGTACAAACGTAGCCGGGAGAACGTATGCGATGATATTGGGGTATGATGACGACGATGCCGAGAAACTGCAGAACGAGTTACGGAAGTACAGTAACTCCATCTTCTCGCCCTTTGCCCTGATCAAGGCCTTCCTATACGTCGAAAGGAAGCGACGCTTTCGTGTGGTCAATGACAAAATCGCTGCGTTCCAAACAATCCTACAGAACTACGGGCGGGTACCGATCGGTGATGAGATAGATGAGTCCAACGGCAATAATGGCAACGAGCACCGTCAGGGCACGGCAAAAAAGATATACAAGTTGCTTAAACTGCGAACGGCACAGAATTTACAACCTGAATCCCGTGCCGACGATCCTAAGAACCTCATCCGGCTTTACCTCGATGTCTGTACACTCAAGAACGCATTGATGGCATGGAAAGCCCAGCTCAGCGCCTTTCGGGAAGAGGTTGAGCCGGACGAATTTGGTTCAGCTTGTCAGGTCGATATAGATCCGCACGAGTACCTGAGGCGGTTGATTGATGAGTATGACATCAAAATCAACAAGCGTGACCTGGTACTCGAAGGGGCATCGCTCGCTTTTCAAATGGTACGAAAGGACCTCTTTACATCTTTCAGGCTTGGCTTTACTCTTTCACCTAAGCGAAAGCTGATACTGACTGCCATACTCGTTCAGGAAACAGCTCATCTGTCGCGCCTTGACACGCAGATCGCACTCAGAGATGGCAAGCAGATGAAGGCCATCGCAGTACTGACTATGATTTTTCTTCCAGCAACTTTCGTAGCAGTAAGTCTTTAGTTAGAAGTCTTATGCCCAACAGCAACGATATGAACGACAAGAGGTGAATGACAACGGATCTAACGTTTACTTTCCAGACACTTCTCGCTGTGCCGCAGTTCAAGCTTGACGAAACAACACAGAGCTTCCCGCCTTGGACATGGTACCTTGTTCTGTTTCTGCCCCTAACTGCGGTTGTTCTTGGGGCTTATGCCATCTGGATTAATTGCTATCAAACAACCACACTGGAGCGCCCTTTCAAGATGGCTTGAATGCCTACAACGGAACCTCCTGTACTAGGGTAGAACAAATTCGTGCCCGCTTTGTCCATGAGAACGTCATTGATTATACACATGAATCTGTTATTACCAAGTTAAAAATAACAGATCACAGCAATGAAAGCCCCGTTGCCGCTTGAGTATACGTCTTTTCACTGTTTCTCGCGTATCGTGTCGGTTTTCGCTTCTGCCTTGCACGACGCTTTCATTTAACTATATACAGTGATGATTATCAGTATTGTGTGTTTTTCCTTAATTAACGGTCAAGAAGTAGACTTTTTGATCTTGCTCCTCCTAGCGGTTCATAGAGAGCGCTCTGTTTCTAACACTCAAGTATCAAGGTCTGCGCATCCCGAATAAACAAACACACTCGTCAGCCTTGAAAGCAGAATTGGAGTATTCAACAAGCCAATGCCTTTCTGCTGCTTCCATAATTACCGGAAAGTTACGATTGGAGGAGCAGTTGCGTCTGCATGCGCTGTTAGAGCAATGTCTAGCTGTCAGCTGTGGTCTTTCGCCATGACAAATAATTACACGATATGACTTTCCCAGATGGTTCAATTCCGGTTCCTGTCATTGACGGTATGATAAGCGATAAGCGAAGCTGCTGGCTGGAGTCTGTGAATCAGGAAGTTGGGCTGACGACTTTCGCAAAACTATAACGTAGGCAATTTTAGTCGGTGCGTTCGAGGTAGGCCAGGGCGCGAATGGTCTTAGGTGATTTGAGAACTAAGTTGCAAGGAATATCTCATCTATTGCAGAAGGCATGGAATATGAAACGACTGAACAGCGGCACGTATACGAGAGCAGCTTTGAGTGATGAAATTTGAGAAGCCAAGGGCTCTGTCGGCAGCGCAAAAGCGGTAGTACTTGGCGTTGACATTGATGAGACCCAAACACAACGGAACTTCGAAGCTCATGCCTTGAACAAGTTCTGCGCTGAGGAATCTTGTTGATCGCTTTATACTTGCATCATGGACTCGGAGCCAACTTCGTTCTTGACCTCCTCAGACCCGGACAAGCGCATAAGGTTAATACTTTCAAGTGAAATCAGCTTAGGATTTCATATATCACCATACCGGCTTTACATTGTGCAGAAGAGTAATTAAATCAGGACTGGGTCGGCTGCAGGGCGGAAATGTCGAGGGAGAGGCGGATAAACAAGCGTTGTTCAAGAGACTTGGCGAATGGACTCCCGCTTCCTATTTCCCGATACCATACTCGGGGCTTTACGGAAGAAGTAAGAATTGACGGACTTGGGTCCGTCGACTTGTTCCGCCATACCCTCGAATCCTGGCCAAACCCGTCTTTTCCGCTCGCTATTAACTTGGCTTGCCAAGAGTATGTATTCTGCCAAGAGTATAAATCCACCATCTCACGACCTTACCCCCAATCACAAGGCATGTTGGAACTGCGTCATCTCCCTGGACGAAGACCCGAAGGCCTCCCACTTGAGGCATTCTAATAGTCCAACATGCCCCCAGAATCCGGTCTGGGCATTTACCCCAGAAACTGGAATCCGTCGAGAGTTGCTTCTCCGGATTCAACCCCGCGCGATCCACCAGTCGATCTTGGCCTGCCATCTCCGCAAACACCTCCCGATAATGGGGTTCAAGTTGATGGGAACTTGTCGTTCCAGTATAAATCTGGATCAAAAAAAGCAAAGTCCATCAAGTCGCGTACTAAAGACATAATTCTCGCCTTAGACGTCGATGTCCTGACCACTCGCTCCTTTCTTCCTCCCAAACGAAGCACGCCGGAGTCAGCAACGCCATTTGTTCCCATTCATCTTTGCAAAAGCCAGTGCTCGACAGAGCTGCAAAATGGCCACCGCCAACTCCAACGACAAGCCTGAAATTGTTCTTGTGGACGATAACAAGACTATCTCTGAAGATGTCCCCGAAAAGGCGCCTCAGACATGTGTCATTGAGAACTTCCACGTCCTCGGCTTAAGCGATGACGACGTGATGTTCTACGAAAACTTCACCCCAGAGCAGAGGAAACGAACAAAACGAAAGGTAAGCACTCATAATATCAATGACCATGGTGAGTTGCCCGGTCCTAACCGACTCTGCAGGTCGACATTCGCCTCACCCCCATGTTGGCCGTTCTCTACCTCATTTCCCATCTGGACCGATCGAATATCGGCAACACCAAGATCGAGGGCATCGACAAGGATCTCGGTATCAATGGAATCCAGTGGAACGTTGTCCTGTCGCTCTTCTTCGTGCCTTACATTCTGCTCGAGGTCCCTTCCAATGTCTTATTGAAGAAGTTCAACCGTCCGTCGCTCTACATGGGCGTCCTTGTCACAACCTGGGGTGTTATTATGACACTCCACGGTATCGTCCAGAACTTTGGCGGCCTCCTTGCTCTCCGCATGCTTCTCGGAGTGTTCGAGGCTGGGTTTTTCCCCGGTGCAGTCTATCTTTGCACATTTTGGTACATGCCCAAAGATCTCGCTTCTCGAATCTCGTGGTTTTACTGTACTAGTGCCTTGTCCGGCGCCTTCTCCGGCCTTTTGGCGGCAGGAATCGCCAAGATGGACGGTGTGGGCGGCTATGAGGGTTGGCGATGGATCTTCCTCATTGAGGGAATCGTTACTGTGGTCCTAGGAATCTCTACCTTCTTCCTCCTCGTCGATACTCCGGAGCTCAGCACGAGTTGGCTCGAACCAGACGAGATTAAATTCCTCTTGCTGCAACGATTCATCAAGCAGGGTGGGCGCTTCATCGACGAAGCCAAGGAAGACAAGAACATTTGGCAGGATATCAAATTCAGTCTCCTGAACTGGAGGCTTTGGCTGGTCGCCTACATCCAATTCTGCCAGTCTGCCATGAGCTATGGTATGTTCCTCTCCTCAAGACCCAAGAAATTCGGCATACTTCCTAAACCTGTCGTTGAGCCCAAAACATTGACCATACACGTCTTCATAGGCACAAAGTTCAACCTTCCTACCATCACCCGGTCCATGGGTTTTCAGAATACGAACGCACAACTGATGACGGCTCCGCCGTACGTAGCCGGCGCCATTTCGTCCGTCGTCTTCTCCAAGTTCTCCGACAAGTACTACTGGCGCATGCCCTTTGTCGTGATTCCCTTCACGTGTGTCTGCGTCGGCTTCAGCATCATGCTCGGTCTTCGCGGAGACTTCGAGAACAACCTCGGCCCTTCGTACTTCGCCGCCGTCATTGCCTGCATCGGCATTTACCCGGCCATGCCCGCCGCCACGTCCTGGGCTGCCAACAACCTCGCTCCCGCGTCTCGCCGTGCCGTCGGCCTTGCGCTCAACATCGCGGTGGGTAACGTTGGTGGCATTATGGGTAGCTACATGTTCTTCGACGCAGACGCACCGATGTACAGCACCGGCTTTGGTCTCAGCTTGGCTTTCGGTCTTAGCGGGTTGATCATGGCCTTGATCGCTGAGTTCGCCTACAAATGGGGCAACAAGAGGAAGGAGGCCATATTGGAGGAGGATATTCGGGCGCGGTACACACATGACCAGCTGCTCAAGATGGGAGACAAAAGCCCGCTGTTCCGGTACACTCTGTAATTGTTAGCGCCGTCTGAATCATAGTTCACTAATCCCCAGCATCCTCTAATTTCGTTTGCGGCCATACAAGTAGGACGCCGGCCCCCCCTGATCGAATGCCTTGGGGAGAACATGCTGTTCTATAGGAAGCTAACGAACTGCTGGGGTCTCCGCAACTAATTCAGGTCAATAAAGCACACCCAGTCACGTTAACTCGGCACTTCAACATATCAAAGCTGCAGTGATTCCATCCGGGACATGTTCCGGGCACGACCCCGGCTATTGACTTAGCTCAACAACGCCGCGTGCGATCGGCACCTCAGCATCTCGGGTGCCTACGCAACCCCACATGTTAAACCGGCGCACCCCTTAAATCTCGCCTGCGGTCTCAGCAGTCTCTCGTCGACTATTGCGGGATCCATGTTCTTGTAGTCAGATTCCAAGTCGCGCTTCTCCCACGTTTCATTTCGGGCGAAATTTTCGGGACTTGCGCCTCTGGCTTTCGGGCCCCTATTGATGTCGGACGGAGACAGTGTAAAGGGTAGAGTTGGAGGTTGAGTGGGGTAGCCATGTAATATAATTACTTGCAAGGTGACTCGGGTCGTTAGATATCGCAACCAGCTCAATCTTCGAGCTTACTTCCTAAGAGTCGCCTCGCTCTTGTCCTCTCCAGAATGAGGTCTTCGCTCTTTTACGACCCCTTCATATTTTTCTTGTGGATACTGTTATGGTCCCCTTTGACAAGTGCAAAATGTCTTGGCTCTGGCTTCAGGACCTTCAACCATCCGGGCCTCCTCCACACAGCCAAAGACTTTGATCGGATTACGGCCTTCTTGGATGCCAAACGAGAACCGTGGACGACGGGATGGAACAAGCTCGTCGCGCGCGCCGATGAATCCTACACCCCGAGAGCTCAAAAGAGGGTTTGCCGCGGCGCAGGACGCGAGTGTGCGACCGCCGGCGTACCTGAGAACTACGGTAGTCTCTTCCGCGACGCCGCCGCCGCATATACCAATGCCATTCACTGGAAGATCACAGGCAGCGAGGCGCACGCTGAAGCCTCAGCCCGCATCCTCAACGCCTGGAGCAGCACGCTCAAGGAAATTATCGGGTCTTCCGACAAGTTCCTCGCCAGTGGCATCTACGGCTACCAACTCGCCAACGCGGCCGAGGTCCTCCGAGGCTGGATTGGATGGGATGGGCTCCCTGCGCTCATCACTCTTTTGGAAGACGTCTTTTATACGATGAACCACGATTTTCTGGTTAGGCATAACGGTGCGGCCATCGATCACTATTGGGCAAACTGGGATTTGGCCAACATGTGTACCATCCAGGCAATCGGAATCTTAACAGACAACGCGACCATGTATGATGAAGCAATCGGCTATTTCAAAAACGGCGCGGGCAACGGTGCCATCGAGAAGGCAATCTGGAAGCTGCATGAGGAGCCTAGTTCGGAAAAGGCATTGGGGCAGGGCCAGGAGGCCGGACGGGATCAGGGACATGCACTTCTGGACTTCGCCTTCCTCGGCGTTTTCGCGCAGCAGGCGTACAACCAAGGGGACGATCTGTTCGCTTACCTTGACAACAGGATTCTGGCCGGGTAAGTTCCACTGATCTTTTTGACATCGGGAAATTTTCTAACGAACGATACGAACGATGTGCAGCTCGGAATACGTGGCGAAGTACAACCTCGGACATGAGGTGCCCTTCACGACCTTTACGAACAGTCACGGCACCCAGAATAACATCAGCGCCGTAGCACGCGGGGGACTCCGCCCAATATGGGAGCTGCTTTACGGCCATTATGGCGTCGTCAAGAGGCTGAATTCATCGTGGACTGAACAGATGCGAGACCTGGTAGTTGAAGAGGCCGGTGGTCCGGAGGGCGGGGGTGGTGACTACGGCCCGAATAGCGGCGGTTACGATCAGTTGGGATTTGGAACGCTTCTCTACAGGCTTGAGTAGTGTTAGGAAAGGTTGATTTAGTCGTTGTTTGTTTTTGTTTGCTGTCTTCTTGGGTCTAGATGACCGGAAATTGCTTTTCGCCCCTCTCCAAACCCTTCACGCAATTGTGAGCTCCTCGAGTAAAGAAGCTTGGGTTATTCATCGTTGTTGAAAAGGTTTATCTGAAAACTTGCTGTCTTGTGCTCTTGGCACGAGTTGCAAAATCTCAACGTTAAGGGACACCGAATGACCACTATAAATGTATGCTTCAAGCAGCCAACGCAACAACCACGTGGGAACGTGTTCCAGATCTGGGCAACTCTCAGGTTCGTACGAGTGAGATAGAGTTTTGTAGAGGGTCATCTACCGGGTATTGTACAAGAAATGGACTATTATAGTTAAATTCGTCACCAAAGACGCTTCAGTAAGCCCAGATCAAGCCTCCCCAGCTTGGGTGGTCGGAACCGGTCAGTCTGCCTTCAGGCCCGACAGCCTTCTTGGCCCGCGTTGTCCAAGGGGCCTGCAGCTCCCTCTTTACGACGTACTGGTAGTAAAGAATATCCCACATTGGGTTCGTCCCCGTGACACCACGCTTATCCTCGGAGATGGTAGCCCAAGGCCCGTTGACAAGCACGGCCTCGCACCGGTACCACTTGGGATCGTACGGAACCGTCTGGTTCAAGTTGTACTTTGCCGTGTACTCGGCGCCCTTCAGTAGCAGATTCCCACCTTGACTGTACAAGTCGGAGCCTTGGCTCTGAGCCACCCGTGCAGCCTGCGCGGCCCAACCGATACCCGTCATGGCATGACCTGGTCGCTGTTAGCTTACAAGGATAGTGTATAGACAGCACGTGAAAAGCTCACCCTGATCGCGGCCAGACTCGGAATTCTGGCCAGTCTCGGGCTCGAACATGGAGTACAGCCCGGCGCAAGGGTTGTTCAAGTGCTCGTTGATGGCGTAGTTGTAGAGCGCCACGTCGTCCAAGTAGACGGCGAAGCTGAGCAGCGCCTTGATGCTCGCCATACCGTAGTTAGCCTGGCCAATAGCGATCGACTGGCGCGAAAAGAGCCAGTAGAGCTGGATGCTGAATCCGGAGCCGCCTTGCCACCGTGCGCCGGACTCGGTCCAATTGCCTTCCCACCGCATGATCTCGGCAGCATTGACGAAGAGGTCACCTTCCAACCCGATAAGAAGGGACCGATCCGTACCAATTATGTCGACAAGGGTAGACCCCCAGCTGTCTAGGATGGTGGTGCTGCGGTTCCAGTGCGCATCGTTGCGGGTGATGTACCACATGAGAGCGTTCTGCCATGCAGCACGGGAATCCGAGGTGAAGGAGGAATAGTTGCTGACGCTACCACGCGAGATCACGGCCTTGGGGCCCTTCATCTCATACGTCGCCTGGCTGTAGCTGTCCTTGCTGAAGGACCCAAAGGTGGACGCCCAGGGTTCCTTGCCATCGCGAACACCATTGCGGATGCGTTCTAGGTCCTCGTGGGTGTGCCAGATACCGGGGTGGACAAAATCACTTGGCCGGCTTTTGAGGAATTTGGATATGTTGCCTGCAGGATATGAAGGCATGATTGGATAGACGGGGCCGAAGACCGACGGTATGTCGGCCACGGTGGCGAGGCAAGGCTCAGCCAGGAGCCCCAGCAGTGCCAGGGGCAGAGCTGCGGTCAGAACAGGGCACTGCGAAGGCTTGGCGTCAGTTCCGGGAACGAGATGGGATGAACGATTGGATGCGAGTTGCATTGTTACCTTCATGGCGTAATCCTTCGATTCCAAACGGCCGAGACCAGTGTTGCTTAGCCCTTGAGTGAGTGGGCGTGGGTGGGGAGAGTTGGGATGCAGGTGTTTTCGCGCCGTAAGCTCACGTCAGACGCTTCTCAGGTCACCAGAGAGTCCCAACTGAGCATTCATATTGTCGAGAGGAGACATGCTTGAATCCATCGATGTCGGGGCCGGAGCAGGTTACGGACCGGGCGAGCGAGGGCGGGAGTTGGAGAACTCGGCCATGTCCAGGAATAGGGATGAGCCCCGGGGAGAAAGTTAAGGGCGATTTCTGAGAAAGGCTTGGGGGACAGTGCGGAGAAGCCGGTAAACCAGGTTGTCGTTGCGAACTAGCATCGACAACGTTGGCGAGCTAGCCCTTCTAGTCATGATGGTGGGTTTGGGGACTTGATCCGTGAGACCTCGATGGTTCTCGGATGGGGTCGGCGGGGCATCTACCGGAGAGGATACAGACAGAGTCTGCCTGCTTGCAAACACATATGGTGACAATTACTCGACCTTTGGATAGCAGGTCTCTACATAAGCCTGATTCGACTTAGGCATAAGGGTAGATCGTGGGTTACTTCGCGTGCCTGCAAGCAATGTGGGTGTGTAACATACAGAGTAGTCAGCGTATACCAACGCGCAACCCTCGGAAGCGTTAAGGCGGGAGAGGCGAAGAGGGAACAAGGAAAAAGAAAAGAGGAGAAAAGAAGGAAGGGTGATGGGAGAACGAGTCAGCCTCCAGACTTCGAGCTTCCTACATAAGTAGCATTTTCGCTTCGCTGCAGCATCCAAGTGCCTAAGCTTACCATTTCGGTTGTGTAGTGTAGTGGTTATCACTCCGGATTTTGATCGCACCAAAATTTCCGGCAACCCCGGTTCGAACCCGGGCACGACCTCATCTTTTTGCCAATTTCAACAAACCTCGTCTCATTTTGACCCAGACACTGCTTTAATTTGCTAGCTATTACCCTATCCGCCCTCGATCTGCGCCATCAAAGCCTTTAGACCGATAACCGCAAGTGCATGCGCCTTACAAGAGATCGCCACACCAGACGAAGGAAAAGAACATGACGCCTACAAGAACCACAACCTGCTGCGGTCCCGGCCGAACGGCCCAGCCATGGTTTTCATCCTCGGGAGCTGTGCCGGTGTTGTTTCCGTTCCCTTGCGCTCCATCATCGCCTCCGTCCTCGTCCTCATCCTCATCAGATTCCCTGGCCGATTCCGTAGCCCCAGGCCCGGTCTCGCAATCACCTTTCGGCAGCACGGCGTCCCTATTGTTGACGTCAACATCTGGACCCGGGTTGGGGAACATGGTATCCTTTGAGTCGACAGTGCTGCATCCATTGGCGCTGTTGGCCCGGAACATGGTGGGTCGCTGATTGAAGCGATCCCCATCGCCGCCGCCCACGATCCTCACAACTGCGCAGTTCATATACATCTCCCGCACCCCGACGTTGTTGAACCAAGTCCAGGCCATGATGGCATCCTCCGTCGACGGAATGTCCCTAGGCACCGTGAAGTTGAGCGGATTGTCGCCTTTGCCGACCGGGCAGCCGCCGATGTAGCTGTGAATGACCCTGAATGTGCTCCCGCCGTCTATCGAGACGACGATTTGGCAGGATCCACCGCCATGGGGAGAGTCGCCCATGACGATCGCCGAGTAGTTACCGCCGGCTTCCCAGGTCTCGACCGGTGTCGCATCCGAAGTGCCAAGGACGTCCAGGTGTCCTTTGCAAGGAAAGTTTGTCCCGTTTGGTTCGAGGGGACTGTTGTAAGCATAATCGACCTTGCCCGGGGACGTGTTGGGGTTGAATCTGGAACCGAGTGGAGACGGGCTACTCATTTCCATGTGCGCGAGGCATGCCGCTGCCAGAGACAGGATGCCGAACAATTTTGGGAGACGCATCGCGAGATATTGGTGCATGCTCTAACCGAAGAGGTTATCTTGGAGTGCCTGGGCAAGTTTGATCGCGCAGGTGCCAGCGGGAATGCAAACGAAGGATTTCTTGACGTGTTTGCAAAGAAGCAAGCCGTGAGGCTCTTTTCCGCGATGGGATGTTGGGGGCGACTGGCTTAAAGAACCCCGACCCCTACGGAATGTCAGACCAGCTGAATGGTGGCAGTAGGCTGCAGCTGAGATCCTGTGGCTGCTAACGGAGACCCGACCGTGTTACGGTGAGGCAGGCTGGCGAAGAGGTCCACAGTAAGCATTCGTCGGTCATTGCCGTGGAATACGAGGGTCGTCGACTGATGAAGGCACAACTATCCTTGTTCATTTCGTGAACATATACATCGTGGTGCCTCTATGGTCTCTTTACTCAAGCCTAGGATCTGCCGTCCGGCTGTCTTTCGCATAAAAACGTTGCACAAGAAACAAGACAGAGAGGCCGTGGGATGAATGGGTGTTGGTTGCATGTGTGTACGTCGTAAAAACTTGACTTCACCGTCCAGTTTGGGATGTGTCAAAAACCCCACATACACCGAGTTACCCTTTCAAGGTCGTAACCCGGTAAGGCTGCAGCATAAGTCAATAATCACAGGGCAGACAATCGGCTGTAAAAGGCAATACCGAAGCAATGTGGATATTTGGATTCCAATCCGTTAAGATGATACGGCTGATTCTCCTTCTGGGCATTCTCGTTGCATATGCATGTCAGCTTCCCGTGCTCAGTATACCTTGGCAAGGTTCGGGGACAACTGGGCTTTGGGAACTTCTATTGGTTCTGGTTCTGTGTGAATCAACACACATCTAGTCTGTCGACTACGCGGTGTGCGAGGAAACAGGAAATCAGGCTCTAGCTGCCCAAGCGATGAGGGCAGCCCCCACGCCGCTGCCATCTCTCGCCATTCCGATTCTAATCTGCCTCTCTCCGTCTTCCCCAATCTCGGGTATGTCTCTCAGAGCTTCCCGAATATTTATTTCAAAGTTGGGGAAGTGCTCTATCAGAGACCCGTCAACACCAACGTCAATAACCTCCTCCTCACCATCTACCATGTATCCGTGCCGGCCTGGAGGGGTCCGAGCCGCACCCGGAGAACCCTTGCCAGGAACTCGCATCCGGATTCTCACATGAAGCCAGCCTGAGAATAGTTTCCAGAGGCTCTGCACACCGTACAGGATCGGTGTCAGGATGTTGATGCCCAGGCCCCAGGACGATGCGTGTGGCTTGGTTACCCCTCTCGAGCCAAGTCTCTCGGACTGTAGGGCAACCCCAGCGATGGCCACTGATGAGAGTCTCGCTGATCTGCGCCCAATAGCTTCCGAGAGAATCCTAACCGCCCTCGCATCATTCGTGGACACGTCGGTGGCAGCCAGAACCCTTGACAACTCCGCTCGCGCCTCTTCTAATGCCGGCGTGGAGTCTTTGACAACCAAGGACAACAGCGAGCTATCTATGCTGTCGGGGACATAGAGCTGGGAACCCTTCGAGACCTTGAAGTCGAAGAGACGTGGCTGCGAGTTATCGAGATGGACGAGAATGCGCCTTAGGATTTCACCAAGGTACATGCCTGATATCCTCTTTTCGAAGTGTTGGTCATCTGGATTGACCGATTCCCGGTCCAAGTCCCTGTCGAACTGAGTCGTCGGCAGCACTTCAAGCTTGTTGTCGAAGCCGCCCCATTCCGTGTTGAGCGCCATCATCGCGTCCGGTTCCGCCGTTGAGAATTCCTTCCGGTTGTGCAGCTTGGTAATCCGCGAGATGCGTTCCATGTACGCGCCGTTGGTTCCCGTCCCGAAGATGGCGCCTACCACTGTGCTGGACCGTCCGGGAGATGTGTATGCTCTGGCGGCCAGCGTCCCGACGGTGTCGTTTGCCAAAGCCGTGACAATTAGCGGCAACTGCTGGTCGTCGAGGGCTTCTTGGAGCATAGAGCAAGGGTCTCTGCCTACTGCGTCCGCAATGTCGAACGATTTCGTCCAGTACATCAATGTCCCCTTGTCGAGAGCGTGCTGATCAAAGGTGAAGCTGAATGTGAAGCCTAGGCTCTTGCAGTGCTTGCGGCGTACGTCTTCGATAACCCCCTCTTCTTTGACGAGTTGCTGCCAGCTCTCCATGTCTGACGGATGGTGCTCCTCCATAAAAGACTTCGTCTGGACGGCAATGAATCTGAAGAGATCTTTGTATGTCGGGGCTACCATGAGGTGTCTTGGAATGACAACCTTGGACTGAGTAAGAGAATATGTGGAGTCTCCATGCAACTCAACTGAGCAGACTCTCAGGTTGGTGCCACCAAGGTCGATGGCGAGACACACGCCCTTTTCGGAACCATTTGGAAGTTTGGTAACAAACGACGGGATCTGACACATTGACGTGCCATCTTCCCGAAGCCCCTCGTCTACAAGGCGTCAGTACGTTTTGAACAAGGTCGTCATGTTCAGTTGCTGTACTCACTGAGTTGCTTCAAGAAATGTTTCGTCGCGCGGCGAACATCCTTCGCCGGGAACTCGAATTCCTGGGCGATTCTTCGAGCTTGGGCTATCAACTCCGAGTCCCGTTCCTCCTGAAGACTGACAGAAGACATCGAAACTCTTATCATCCACGTCAAATCACCAACCGGGAGCTAGATCAGTAAGAAAATGCTGGGTTCATGGGCGCCAACTTCTATCAGCGGGCCATCCGATCAAGTACCCAAATCTCTGCAGAGCAGTACTAGTGTGCGCCTCGTGCGCATCCGCTGCTGTCTAGCATTGTGAGCTGCATCGACAGTATTCAGTAAAGGCCCCGTCCGGGGTGCATCGTCGATATGGGCCGGTTGAGGGGATTCTTCATCAGGGATCATCCCCCGGTGAACCCGGCCCGGGTGGACCTGGGAAGACCACCAAGAAATCCCTCCAATGGCGTTTCTGAAGCCTATCGAGCGCCAGACCCAGACCGTCAAAGGGCGCTAATTAGCTGTTTCTTCCATAAAAACCCGGTGTCCCCGGCGCAACCGGTGAACCCAAGACCTCAACTCCGATCCCACCTGTTTTACCGGGTCTTGGCCGAACAATAACAGACGCAGCACTGGTAGACACCGGCTTCGAGAGAGAGAGAGAAGGCGGTGAGCTCACAGTATTACGAGATTGTCGAAACTACTGGCTCCACGGGCACACGGAGCTTGCCACCAATGTCAGCTCTGCAGTCGAGGGAGAGAGCGTCGGTAGACGTTGGGCCGGATGAGCCGGGCCCGTCCAAGGCCCGGAAGGCATGCGGTAAGCCCATGACAGCGTCCTTGGCCCCGCGAGTGGCGGTGGTGGCTAACACGCGCCGGACCGCTAGTCAACTGCAGAAAGCAGAAGGTACGCTTGAGAGGGCATCCTGTTGGTGGATACTCGGCTCTGACATGATACCGCATGGCTTCAGATGAAATGCAGAATCGAAAACGGGTCAATATGTCGGAGATGTCTTCGGGCGGGAGTGCCATGTGTCTTTGTCCCCAGAGCAAATGTACGTCGCTGTCTCCTGAGACCGCGAATGGCCTCCTCTGCTGTCTTGGTCCTCCCACCTCCGACGATTGACTGACAGCCACTTTGACATACATCCGTAGTCCGCTTCACATCGTGAAAGCCTCTCTCTTGCGTCGATCCTTCAAGCGAATGATCAGAGTTCGGCCTTCAGCAAGTCGGTGATTCTTCGCCTCAAGCGGCTTGAAGAACACTTGGGGCTGCCCCCTTTGAGCCATGTGGAGGAGGTGGAGTCACCCACATCACCCGATGTGCCACCATTTGAGCCCGATACGCCGGGAGAGAACTCTCTCGGCGCTCTCTGGGGTGCGGTTTCTGTTCTGAGGAGGACGTGTTCGTCGAACGTGGGTGCTCACATTTGGGAGAAATCCATGATTAAGCGGTTATGGCTGTCGTACGTACAGCGCCTGTTGCGAAGCTGCCTTTGCTCCGAGAGCCACGTTACGCTAACGACCATGCAGATTTCACGAAACCATGCCGGGGTTGCATTTTCTTCCCACAAAGCAAACCTTCTCTTCCCCGAGACCCCTCATGCTGGCGTCGATGCTCTACTGCTCAAGCATCCGAGGACTTCCCGAAGTGGCCGTTCTGGCGTCCGATTACTTCGCTGTGTTATGCAACGCTATTTCTCAACTGTGCATACCACAGAGCGAGATAGGCCAGGCCCCTGATGACTTGGCCTCGGCAGAAGAATGGGCGTTCCAAACAGTATTAGGCATCATCCTGGCGGGCCTGCTGAGGGAGGCAGTTGTGAAGGAAACAGGGGTCTGGATCTCTCTCGCGTATCGTCTCATTCTAGAACACTGCCCTTCCACCGGTGACGAACGGTCTCGGGAATGGCGGCGCCTGTTCTCTGGTTTGCAGGTAGGGATGATACCCCGGCTCAATCGGTTGACAATCGCTGACCCACCTCCAGATTGTCGACCTCGAGCACGCGTCGATCCACCTGTCATGTCCCATCATCCCCATCGAGGCGCCTCTCCCCCGGCTCAAGATACCCATGCAAGACCAGCTCTACCGGCTCTCACGCATGATGCACACGGGCCTGACGCACTTCACCGGCAGAGGTCTGCCTACGATCTGGTCGTGCTTCGAGAGCGAGCCCAGCGTCTCTCAGAACTCTTCCGTCTCCTTTAGCGGCGTGGACGGGGCCGTCATCCGCGACTGGGCGCGTCAGCTGGATGACTGGCTCGTGGAGTTCAGCGATAAAGATTTCGAATCGGAGCACGAGAAGAAGCTCGTGTTCCGGCAGTACATACTACACCGGCTCCTCGTCCTGTCCATCTACCACCCCGCCAGGGGCTGCAACCTTTTCTCCAACACCACGCCCAAGGAGCAGCACGAGCTGCTGGTTTCTGCGCGGGCCGCTGTCAAGCTGCAGATTTGCGACTCGGCGATATGGTCCAATTGGGACCTCGTCATGATCACCTGGGCGGCACTCATCGTGCTGCAAGGGGTCGACGGTGGCGTTGGTGAACCGGACGGTAAGCTCCGCGAGCAGGTCACGCGATCGGGAATAAGGGAAATGCTAACGCATGTTACCGTAGACCTTGAAAACGTTGGGGTCCATCTGCAAAAGCTTAAAGAGATGCACGAGCCAAAACCAAGCCTGAGAGGAATCTTGGCTGCTCGGCTTGAGCAAAAGCTTCAGGGTCTTCATACGCCAGCGTCAGGCGATGCCGAGGTCTTCGAGCAGGAAATCAGAAACCTTGACAACTCGTGGTACATTTTTGATCAGTCCAGTTTGCAGGCAGGATACGAGCTTTGGTCGTATGAGAACCAGGGAGGATAAATTGTATAATTAGGGGCACAGCCACGAACGCAATGATGATGCTACGTATACTCTGATTTTCGCTTCAGGTTCAATGGACCAGTGAAGCCTAGGCGTTTGGGACATCTTTTAATCTAGTTGAACGAAAAAATGACATAAGAACTCATTATCCTGGGAAAGGTCGCCCGCCAAAAAAAGCCGAACTGGTTGTATGAGCAAGGGGCTACGCCTTGATCACAACTTTAACCACATTTCAAAAACTTCTCTGGGCTCTTCTGAGAGAAATCATCTAACCCCCGTACCTATTTGATGGCTAACTATTGAATGTCAGAGTACAAAGAAGCAGCACAAACTTTGACTCGTTAGAAGAGGTTCAACTTATAGCTCCATCAAGGTGACGGGTCTACGGTTGCTTCCAGCAATCATCGATGAGGCGGTCAGGATGGTATCAATGCGTTATGAAGAGAAGCATCCTCGCCACTCACTTCCAAGCAACGGCCTGCGAATTCAAGTCAAAACACGGAACTGTCCGGGTTGGACCTCTTCCGGGTTAAGGCTCAGGTGGCACCACCCGTGGAGGGTTATATCCACGGTCAAGACAATAGCAACTTCCGCATTCTGCGGGTTTCTTTGATGGTCTCTTTCTGGGAAAGTATACGTACTAATGTTTCACATCGAAGAGTGACCAAGGTACTTAAACCTTGACGTGTGCTATGGCGGGAACCAACGGACAATGTCACGTTCGTTGATCGTCCTTCCCACTTTCTCCGGTCAAGAACAAACTCGTACTTCTGTACCAAATCAACCACCGTGCAAAGACTTGTCGTCGAGCTGGTTGTCGTGTGCGAATGATCTTCCTTCTCAAGGTCCTTGTTCAAAACGACCTGGATGATGATGTTGAACTCCTCCTTGTGGCCCATCTCTGCCCTTTCAAACTTAGAAGCTGGTGGCGAGAGGAAAGTGCTCAGCCAGGCAGACATTTTGACACCGGTACTGTCTCCGCTTGAGCTGGTTCTAAGAAAGATAAAAAGGGCAAAAGAAATACCACGCCCTCTGTGTAGAGTCAAGCACCCCTCAGATATCTAGGTCCTTGATCTTTGTCAAGTGAATGCTAGCGTTCTCTTAGATTGCCAGCAGCCAGCTTTTGGACGTATCACCACTGGGGCATTCCCACCGTGTTGGAAACTTCAGTCGTTTTACTCCCTGATGAAGACCACTTCTTGTCTCTAGGGAACATGTAGGCGCGTGTTTCTCGGCATCGGTTCGGGGAAGGGGTGTGCTTGATCCTTCCTTTCGTGAGGTTTGGGGAGGCATGGGTGGTTCCACCTCCCTGGGCTTGAAACGGCAGGTTGAGTCTGCGCTCAGCATATCCTACCTGCAGACCGCTCCACGTCATGACGTATGTCACATCTGTCAGTGATCGAATCAGGGAAGAAGACAGGGGCTAGAACAGTGATGAAGACGTTTGCAACCAGAGCAGCATTCCCCACGGGAGAGGCAGAAGACTCCGGCGCAACCTTCTGAGTTCTGGCCTCCAAGTCCAAAATCCTCTCGTCCTCTGGTTCACCTATGGGCATTGGCAACCATGCCAATGACGGTTTGGCAAACAGTTCGTGGTAAGCCTGGTCAAGGTAAATCATTAGGCCTCATGTGCCTCGTTCAATCGTTTGAAAACGGAAACGGCCGACAGCAAGATACACGGGATAAGCCGATATTCGAAATGACAGAAATTACAGCAGGAGTGTGAATCCGGGCCAAGAGCTAGATGAGTGTGACCAACATTCTTCTCGCACCCTCAAAAGAGAGGAGTAACCGTTCTTTGTCTTAACTTTGGGAATATGTCGTTATCATTCTCTAGATACGTGTCTAACATACGGGAGATGGTGCTCCTTCTTTTCGAGTTATCCAGCCGCCAGCCTCCCGCCCCGCTTAAATGACCGGCCAAGTCGCGATGCGAGACGACATGCTGTCCGGCGTTAACTCCACCAAATGATCCTCGTCGAAAACCGGCTTGGTGTCCGCTGGTGTTTGAGGAGGGCTGGCAAGGGATGTTGTCCTCAGCCTCAGGGGCAGCTTTTGCTCAAAGCCCTTACCAAGGCCGACCTTTTCGATGCTCTTGAAGTACTTGATTGACAGAGCCGTTAGCAGAGTCAACAGTTTCAAACAGATGAAGAACGCTCACTTTGACAGTCTTCACTTGCAGCTCCAACGTTGCGTCCTCATCAGCGACGATCATGGAGTAGGGGTGTAGTTGAAGGCAGGACAGCGTCCACATGTGGTTCACTCCACCCTCGATGGCTTTCTGGAGGGCAATGGCCTTGTTTGCGCCGTTCACAATAATAACAACCTCTCTCGCCTGTATGCCCAATTTTTTGTCAGCTGACGTATGCCTCAATCAGTCTTCATTTATGCGAACGCACCTCCATGATGGTCTGAACACCGACAGTCAATGCCATCTGGGGAACTTTCTTCAGGTCTCCGCCGAAGAAGCGGGCGTTGGCACGTATCGTGTCCATTGCCAGGGTCTTCACTCTTGTCCTCGACGCAAGACTTGACCCAGGCTCGTTGAAGGCAATGTGGCCGTCGGGACCCACCCCTCCTAGGAAGAGGTCGACACCTCCCGCGGCCTTAATCTTGTCTTCATAGGCAGCGCACTCTGCGTCCAGATCGGGGGCATTTCCGTCCAGGATGTGCACGTTCTCCGGCTTGATGTCCACATGTGAGAAGAAATGGCGGAACATAAAGCTGTGGTATGATTCGGGATGCGTTTGGGGCAAGCCGACATACTCGTCCTTTGGCACTCATGTCAGACAGCGACCTAGCATGACGTGGAAACCGACAGTGGCAAGACCGACTTACCATGTTAAAGGTGATGACATTTTCGAAAGAGATGCGGCCGGCCTTGTACTCGGCGACGAGAATCTCGTAAATCTGGATGGGGCTGCTGCCGGTAGGGAGTCCGAGAACAAAAGGTTTCTCTGGTGACGGCTGGAAGGTTCGGATGCGGTCTGCGGATTTGTTAGATGCTTAGCCCGAGCTAGAATGAAAACCAGGCAACTGGGACGTATTGCCGAAGGCACCGGCTCTCGATCGAATTTTTCTTTTTTTCATACCTAGAATATAATGCGCTACATGAGCAGATGCAGATCTGCTATCGGGTCTAACAATGAGCCTCATGATGANGGGTATCACAAAAAGCACAGAGAAAACAAAAGGACCTTGGATAGTGTCTTGCACAACTGAAGATAATTCTGAAATTTGAGCCACAACAATTGAGCTAGTTTGCGAGGAGGATGTGTATTCGTCCCCGTCAGGGAGGTTGGCGTTCTTCAAATGCACTTACATCCTCTACGTAACGTCGAGTCGAGACGCGCTCTACCGGCATTTTCACCGGGCTTCGGCGTCGTCCCACCGGCATCACCGGTAGCTCATTTCGAATGCGGGTGGGCTTTGGGCCCCGTCAACGACTCCACGTGGCCAAACCCAAAGATCCGGTCCATGGGCCGTCTTGACCGGGAAGCACGAGGACCGAGAATTTGGGGTAGTCCATGTTAAGGCTGCCGAGAATCCCTCCTGGATGTGCATTCGTGCGGGATCGCGGGGGTGATGTGGGAATGGAGACATGCATCGTAGATGCCTGTCATCATGCATGCGAGCGTTCAGCTGATTCGGAAACCTCAATCTCCTTTGATTCAATTTGACTATCTTACATCCACCCCACCGTGCAATCTCTCATCAATCTGGGGAATGGCCCTTATGACTCTAGCTAACTAATCATCTGCTCGTTACGATGCCGGTATGGCTCAGTCTTCACGAACCCCCAGATACCTCTTTCTTCCGGGAGGCCTTCTCAATACGTAGTCTGACTTATCGTATCACTCCTCCTTCGCCTGCAGCATCTTTTCGCTGTACTTCGCACCGGCCTTGAACCACCAGCCCCCAATCAAGATGGCCAACCCTCCAACCACAACGCAGGTGTAGTTCATATTGGCGGGCTCGACGGGCATAACGTAAGGGAAGGAGAAGAAGACAATCGCAAACGTCAGCCAGCACACGGTGACGCTGTTGACGATGGGTCCCCATGTAGGTCCCATGTGAAAGACGCCGCGGTGCATGTTCTTCCGTCTCGTCAGGAGGTTGGTGAGGATGGGAAACATGTAGGAGATGTTGTTGATGGTGACGGCAGTTCCGAGGAGGGAGTTGAACGCAGTCGATGAACCGAGGTAGAGACACCCAAGAGCGGCGACGACGGCGGTGACGGCGAGCTGGGAGTTCATGGGGATCTGCCAGCGGGGGTGGACCCTCGACCAGCTGTTTCAATTGTGTCAGCTTTCAAGTCTTCTTTGCGCATTCGTTCTGACAAGTGGTTCAACTCACAGTCTGGAGAAAGGCATGGCTCCATCGCGGGAAAACGCCCAGAAAACACGACCCGTGCTCAACTGAGAGCTGACAACGCAGGGGCCAAGAGCGATGAAGAGGATGAACGTCAGGCCAAACGCACCGCCAGCGCGCTGCGTAACCTGACGGAACAACTCGGCTAAGGGGAGTCCGGTGTTGGTTGTCGACAGAGCGTCAAAGTCTTGGACGGAGAACATGAGTGAAACCAGGTAGGTAAGACCGGTGACGAATGCGATGGAGAGTGTGATGGCGATGGCCAAGGGGGCATTTCTGGAAGGCTGTTCGAGATATTAGCGCTTTCCTTGTCGTCCCTACCAGGCACTTTGTAAGACTCACGTTTGGCATCTCCTCCGTAATGTGAGTGACTCCGTCCAGTCCGCCCAGGCTGTAGAGAGGATTGACGAGACCCGTGATGAAGCAAACCACCTGGTTCTCCCAGCCGGTGTTGTTGATCCAAGTACGGAACACGAATTCGGCGTTGCGGTGGGTGGGCGCGCAAGCCACGACGGTGACCATGACGACGAACCAGCCAATTTGCAGGTAGAACAGCGAGAACTTGTTCAGGCCGGGGATGATCTTGTTTCCGAACATGACGATACCCGCAGTGATGAGGTTCAGGCCCTGGTAGACGATGAAGGTCTGCCACGCCTGGATCTCGAGGGTCTCGTGGTACAGTGCGATCAGGGCCATGAGGATCTGGGCGTAGATCAGGTTTGTTGATGCGGTCGTGAAGATCCCTGTGTTCCTCTTCTGTCAGCAATCCAAATCGTCCCGTCTCTCGGCAGAGGTGCTTCGACTCACAGCCGAGCACGCTGAACCAGCCGGTGAAGAAACTCAAGACGCCCGTCATCCTCCTGGGCGCCACGGCCGCGATCCAGTGATACATCCCACCCTCGGTGGGATAAGATGACACAAACTCGGCCAGAGATGCTCCCAGGAAGCATTGCAGCAGCGTCACGAGTATGAAGCCGTAGATGACTGCTCCAGGCCCACCGGCGTTAATCTCGGTGATAAGTCCCAGACCCAGGCCCGTCCATGAGATAGTTGTCGTCGATGCGAGACCGATGAGACTAAGCGTGCTGAAATGGCGCTGCAGCTCCTGCTTGTGACCTGACGGAAATGTCGTTAGACGCATGAAAACTTGACCGGTTCTGTGATGCTCTTCAACTCACCCATTTGCGCCAAACGAATCTCGTCGGCATCGAGGTTCTTTTCCGGAGCGCCATCAAGGCTCCTCTTGGGACTTGACAGGATATCGGTGGGTGTCTTGACTTCTGCCATTGTGTCTATTTTGATCCTTTACAGTCCTTCAAGTAAATTTGAAACTACTCAAAGAAGCGCAAACACAATCAGAGTCGCGTGCGAGGGTGAATCCTCTCCGTTTCGCGTGCGTGGGCGCGGCTACAAACATATATCCATACGAAACCTCACAGGTCCCTTGCGGCGATTCCGCCCCCAACATCGCCTTAGTCCACATTTGATAACACTCCATCAGACGAACTTTTGCCCCCGCATGATCATGTTTGCCTGTCCCGGCGATTAACGGCACGCGCAGAAAAAGACGAGCTCTGTTTCCATCCCTTCGGAAACAAGCCGTCTTTTGCCGTGATCCGGTTTCCCCATCTTTTCTACGGGTCCAGAGATAATGCGGGAGAAGAAATAGGCGGGAAACAGATACGACGAAAGGCCGCGGTTCGATGGACTGTGATTAGACCCGGCCAAACTCGGACCGGGCTTTCGAACCCTTTTTATCAGAACCCTGGAGCGCACCATTCCCGCAGTCAGAGGGGTTCAGTTTTGCGGAGAAGAAGCGGTTGGTTAGGGGTATCGAGTCATCGGTCATGGGATACCCTTGTTGTCTCCCAGACTCTCGCCCAGCCTCCCCCGGCTTTTCTTCAACAACCCCCGGTCTGCTATCGGTCGTTTTCGCTCGGGGTTGTCCCGAAATGCTTCTTCGTCCTCCCGCACTATCGCGACGTCCCACTATTGAAGGGCTACTACTACGTACTATGCAGTACACCTAGGCCCACGTCGATAATTTGCCAAATCCCTTCCCTCCTTTCTCCTCCGTTATCACCTCCGCATTCTTACCTAACCTGGTCAACAGCGCCGGGCCCCCAGCCACTGTCCCGCTAAAGGTAACTCGTAGACGGTGTACCGGCTGGTTCCGACCACGGTCTACCGCCTACGGGTCACGCGGCCATGGGGTTGCATGTGTGGTTGTTCCGGGGTTCCTGATGTGCGATGACGGCGATCTCGTTGCTATGTAGATTGCGGCCAAGAGTTGATCATTGCAGGCTTGCCGCGGTGTTTACCCATAACCGCGGAGACAATGAATGATGCACGCACATATATTAGACCGCTTGAGTCCTGGCTAGGTCGGAGCTCTCAGCCTCCTTCTCTCTCCTTCCTGTCCCCAGGATCTCGCGTCTGCTGTCCCCTTCTCGAGCCCCGGTTTCAGTAAGAAGTACTCCTTCAAGATGGTCACCAGCATTTCCAAGGCAGTGGGCATCCTGGCCCTTGCCGGCACCACGACCGCGTCGTCGTATGTCGCATCACTGCCCATCAACGCCCAGGGCCTCTTGAATGAGTCCATGGCGTGGATGGACCAGTACTACGACAGTTCGGCGGGGTATCTCTACGATTTCGGCTCCGCCTCCGCGCTGAGACACGAGACGCGCAGTTCGATCTGGTACGCCCTGGGTCTCTTGGCGCGTAACGAAAACGACGACGCCGCACAGGCCGAGAAGATCATCACCAACACCATTGAGGCCCAGTACAAGGTCGTCCCGGACCAATGGTGAGCACTGACCCGAGGGTTCGTCACAGTAGTAAGCCTAACGTCGTGCTAGGTATGGTGTCTACCAAGTCAGTCCCGAGGAGCCGTACGTCGGATCCGAGCATTACCCTGCCAAGATCTACAACTCCTGGGATCCCAACTGGAGAGGTTTTGTCGGCACGACCCTCGTCATGGCTTTGGAGGAGTTTCCCCACCTGTTGAGCAACGACACCCAGGATCTCATCCTGGAATCGCTGCACAACACCACCAAGGGAGATGAATACCGCGTCGGCGGCGTAGACGACGACAACCTCTACCCGGCCTACAGCAACCCCGTATGTTTCCCCAACCCTCGTCTCTCTATCGCTGCGCGTATTCTTTGGTTCTCCGACACTGACCTCGTCTAGGCCATCATGCGCGCTTTCGTCTCCGGGTGGACTGGTCGCCGTCTCCAGGATGCCAACATGACCAAGTCTGGCGAGCAGTACGCGCAGGAGATCATCGACCTCTTCGAGCGCGCCAACACACTCTCTGAGTTCAACTCGGGCACCTACACCGGTGTCTCGCTCTTCGGTCTCATTCTGTGGAGCAAGTACCTCCCTGAGGATTCCATCATGTCGACCAAGGGCCCGCAGATGCTCGTCGACACGTGGAAGTCTGTCGCGCAGCTGTGGCACCCGGGCATGAAGAACATGGCCGGCCCCTGGGACCGCTCGTACGGATACGATATGAACCGCTATGTGAGCTTGATGGCGCTATGGTTCTGGACTCTGATCGGCAAGGAGAACTCATCTCTCATTTCTGCGGTAAGCTAAACCCCTCCCCCCTCCCCGATGTGGTTTTGCCCCCCCAGTGACAACAGCCCTGACATTGAGCAGCCTCAAGTCATGTCCCATGCGGCCGACTACGCCTGGGCTCCTCTCTTCGCCGTCCTCGCCGAGTACCACGAGAGCCTCCTCCCCGAGGGTCTTGTCTCCAACCTGACTACCTTCAGCGGCGAGCACGTCTTCACCGCGTCGACATACTACCCTCCCTACGACAACGTCCCCCGCAACATCACCACCTGGCTCTCGGACAACCTCACCATCGGAGCCGAGTCCTTTGACGAGAACGTCGTCGGCGGCCCCGCCAGGAACCAGGAGGCTTTCAACCCGGCCGTGATTCAGTGGAACACTGGCAGCGAGATCTCCTTCATCTCGGTACGCTGCCCGCCCGACGTCCCCGCAAAACGTTTGGTGAAACTAATTTCTGCACCCAGCTGTACCCCACCGAGATGGCCCTCGACGTCGAGGTCTCGCCCAACAAGCTCAGCCTCACGTACCCCAACGCCACGGCCGACTCCATCTTTACTTTCGTCGTCGGTACCTTCAAGAACAAGCCCACCATCACTGGCTGGAGCGACGTCCAGGGCCTGTCCGTCAACGTCTCGGGCACCATCAACGAGACGTATAGCCTGTCTTTCGCCGGGCAGTACGGCGGCTCCGATTCGCTGCTCCGCGACTTTGAGTTCTGGAACTTTACGTACTCTCTGCCGGAGGGCTTCGAGGGCAAGCCCAACGTCGTCCTCGACGTTAAGCTCTTGTAATGTAATTATTGGAGGTCCGAGTCCTTTGGGTTAAGGGAAGAAGCTGGGTGAACAGAGCCTTTGGTTTCATAGTAATTACACGTGGAAAGTGTCCAACGTGAGCAATCTTGCATACAAGCGTAATTGATTACGATAATGAGTCATTCCATCTATGTTTAATGTTTCGGTAGTTGTAACCTATTTATTGCGATGTGCAAACTCACGTCATCGCTCTTATATGCCGGCTTAGGGTTCAAAGATTATCAATAATCATTCCTGTCATTCATACTACACTATTCGCACAAGTAGCGTAACAACGCCAGCTCAACCACGGAAGTAAGCAAGCAGTCCTCGCTCGGCAGCAACACCGGCGGCACCAACAGTCGCAATGATCCACACCCACTTGTTGTTCCACTCGGCGACGCTGGGCCAGAAGCTGTTCTTCTCGCGCTTGTACTGCTGAAGCTGCTGGTGCTTCAGAGGGTTCTCTTTGGCGTATCTCTCCTCCTGGTTCGCCTCGTTCTCCTTGTCGCCGCCGAGGTAGCGGAGAATGAAGTAGTTGAAGAAGGGTCCGAGAGCGGCGAGAGGGTGCAACATGCCGGCGCTGTAGAGAAGGACGGGGAAGGACAGGTGGCAGAGGGCGTCGCCAAGGTAGCTAGACTGCGTCAGAAAAGGGAAGTCCATGATGGGTTCAGTAGAACTTACTTGGGGTGTCTAACGATGCTCCAGACGCCGTCGCGGTTGAGTGTGTTGGTCTTGCGAGCGTGCGACTCAAGCTGGGCGTCGGCGACAGTCTCAAGCGCGAAGCCGGTGGTGAACAGGAAGACGGCCAGGCTGTGGAAGACTTCGGGGTACTCGGTGAAGGGCGAGGCACGGGCGCTAGTGAGGGGAGCGCGGAACGGAAGGGTGAACGGCAGAGCAATCAGTGCCTGCAGCACGGCCTCGGGCAGAAACATGGTGAAGAAGGCCTTGTCCCAGAACTTGGGGTCCTTCTTCTTGGCAACCTCGTAGCGGGCGTCGTCCTTGCCGCGCTTGAGGCTGCGGGAGACGACGCGGTAGAAGAGACGAAGGCCCCAGGCGCTCACGCCCGTCAACAGCAGTTTCTGGGTGTAGCCAAGGGAGTTCCATGCAGCGGGGACGGAGAGGCCGTCGTAGACGACGCGGGTGCCGATGGCGGACCACACAGCGTTGGCGACCTGGCCTGACGGCCACAGCCAGTCCTTTGCTTCCGCGCGGTCGGTGTAGCGAGCCACGGCATATGCGACGGTGCTGAGACCCGCATGCAGGCCGAAGGAGGGAAGGACGGCGCTTTGGAGAAGGCCTAGGGTGGATGTCGTTGCTGTGTTGACGGGGTTGCTGGGATGAAGGCTGAAGTGAGAGCCGTAGCGGTCCTGCTCGGCGCCGGACACTCTTGGAATTCTTGGGGAGGCGGAATCGGCGGACGGGGCCTTTCCGCCAAAGCGGGATCCGTAACGGTCTTGTTCGGCTCCCGAGGTCTGGGGGATGTGTTCTTTTACTTGCGAGGCGGACGGCAGCTTGTCGCCTCCGAACCAACCGCCAAATCGGTCCTGCTCGGCTCCTGATGTGCTCGGGATCTTGTCCTTCACGTCAGAAGCAGAGGGGAGCTTGTCGCCGCCGAACCAGCCGCCATAGCGTTCCTGCTCGGCACCAGAGCCGCGCGGGAGGTTCTCTCTAATCTTCTCGGCGGCATCGTCGACCTTGCCGCCCCAGTACGAGGCGTACCTGTCCTGCTCGGCACCCGAGGACTTTGGCAGTTGCTCTTTGAACCACGAGCTGGATGGTCCCTTGTCGCCGCCGAACCAACGATTGTAACGGTCCTGCTCGGCTCCGGAGCCGCGAGGGAAGTTTTCTCTAATGGTTTCGGTGGCCTGGTCGCCTTTACCGCTGAACCAGCCGCCGTATCTGTCTTGTTCTGCGCCCGAGGTCGCGGGCGCGCTCGGAAGCTGAACCTTGTCGGTGTTCACCCCAAAATGAGTGTTGTAGCGATCTTGTTCAGCCATTGTGCTTTCGCCCGGGCTCAATGGATGTTTACTAGTATGTTTTTGATTTGGTGATGGAACCAGGACTCTTCGAGAACACGGGACGGGAACTGCTCATTATATTTCAGAGGGAGAGCCGAGCTTACCCCGGATGGCATCACCCTTCCATCGTCTGAGCACATAGCTTTGGGATGGAGCTGGAGCTGAAGCTGTAAGAATGACGTACACTCACGGTAGGGCGTTGCGATCGATCCACAGCACCCTGGTAGCTCGACGTCACTGGCTTTACGAACTGGATGAATGCGTTACGTCTTCCTGCTTGGGTTCCGTAGCATGTCTTTTCCTGCGCGTTTTATGAAAGCATTGGACGACTATGATCAGGGTCCAGAGCCCGTAGGATGCTAGGAATATCAAGCGCCGTCCGGGCCGCTCTATGAAATTGCAAAGTGCAGTATCGAGAGCTTTTTTTATTGTTCTTGACATGGTCCTACAGGGGTGTAAAGACAGACGTGAACTAATCTTGCGGGGGCATCGGTGCCGATCCTGAAGGCGGGGAAGGCCTAGCTAGCTACACTCCTCATTCACGACATTAGACGATCCTTCACACTCAATACACCTGCGCTTGCTTAGGGATGAAAGAAAGGGACATGTTGCCGCGGGGAGTGTCTCCAAGTGAGGCGGCCCTACGTTGAGCTTTCGGGTTGCACAATGTCTTCGTCAAGTCAATAGAAAGGCCATTGAGGCGTGAAACGTCTTGAACATTTGAATTCATACTTCGTCCAAGAAAACCGACGAGATGGGGAGCGACCAAACATGAGGCATCATCTCGACTAAAATCGAGGAGTAATACAACGCTTGCTATCAATAACAACGCCGTCGCAAAATCCCGTCCTCTCACTAATACAACTTTTCAAAATGTACTTAAAAGAAATTCCCATCTTTGCCAAACCTGTTATACTCCGAAAACCCAGCCTGCGGCGGCGGAAACCTGGGCGAGACAATTTCGGTCTTCCGCTGACCGTCCTCGTCCAAGTACGTCGCCGAGTCAAGGATCAAGTCAAACAGCGTCTCCTCGTCGTTCTCATCCAGCGAGACGGATGACGGGTCCGGCGAAACAGGCGGCAACCCAGCCCGCGTTTCGCCCTGCGCAGGCTCTTGCTCCGCCTTCACCGACAGAGACGACGCCCTCGAGTAGGAGTTGATGAGCTCCTCGAGCATCCTGCAGTTCTTGCACAGGATTCCAATCCCCGAGTCGGAGAACCTGCACGCCGAGTGCCGCGCGCCGGGCGTCGACAAGTCCGTGTCGCCGAGGTACGGGTCCGGGAAGATTTCTTCGTTGGGCCGGAGGCTCGGTCGCATGTTGCATTTGCTGCACCGGATATCTGTGGTGTTCGAGTCCCGAAAACCGCCGGCGCTGCTCGGGTTCGATTCAACGCCCGAGGAGTACTCGCCGTCCGAGTGGCCCTTGGCAGAGGTAGTCTCGTCTGCCGAGACCTGGCTCGTAGAGATGTCGGATTGCTCGGTCAGAGCTGATATTCGGGGGAACGGGATGGTCAGCATCGACGGGGCCGGAAGCTTTGCAGCTCGGGATGACTTGTCGTGTTGTTCGTAGCCATTGCTGGTCTGTGCATGTTTGTCATGTAATTGGGGTGCAGTCTTCGCGGCGCCATAAACCTGGTTGACGGCAGCGGCTGAGATATGATGACCCGGCGTTTCGAGACTCCTCGAACTGGTTGTTGATGCGGCCGACAACTTCCTCGTCCTGCCAGTCGCCGCGTCCTGCGATGCGCGTGTCGATGAAGGCCTGCCCTGACCAGGAGGCTGGTTACGACATGCAATGAACACGCTCCTGAGATGAGCCTCGAAAACGAGCGCCAATGATGCGGTGATAACAGGCATCTGTGCAGAAAACAGGTCCTTGTTGGCGGACTGCGAAGCAAGGAACTTGAGGCGCTCTTCCAAACTCGCCTTGAGGTTCGACATGTTGCTGCTCGCGAAGACTTCCTGCTCAAGCTGCGCGAGCTCAACGGCCGGCAGAATGACTACGGCGAATCAGAAGGCCGTTCATCAACTGATGGATAACATGCATGAAACTCACCAGGTCGTGGGACCACCTTGTCGGAGGGGAACAAAGACTTCCATAACTCGTCCCATGTCCCGATGACGCCGCATTCTATCGCTCCGGACAGGGCTCGTGCCGTGCTCCCCGTCAGTCCATCTTCCGGGTCGTTGTGTGGAGAGACCGTGACGGATTTCGTGTTGCACATCTGCTCTCTGGGGAGCAGCAGATGCTCTCTAAAGCCCTCGGGCTCTGAAAACCCCTTCTCACACCGAGGGCACTGGAATAGCTGCGAGTCACTCGGGTGCTTGTGATGTCTCGTAATATGCTTCCTGTACTCCATCAGTGATTGGCCCCGAAAGTGGAACGGCATGTCATACTGTAACTCATCGAGGTTATTCCACTTCCCGCTGGCACAATGCCAGTTGTCGCTGACGTTGAATCGAACAGGGTTGCGGATTCTGAAGGGGCAGGGCATCTGGTTTTCGCGACCCTGCCTCCGGTCGTTCTTGGACGAGCAATCTTCAGGGCCATGCTTCAGCACAATTTCTTTAGAACCACGATCTCCTGCACTGAATTGACTAGTTTCTTTGGTGTCGTGGTCTCCAGGTTCGCGGACTACACTCGTTGTCGGTCTTTGAGGCAGCTCTGACTCTGGAGGTGACCGATCCACATCCCCCACGCCCCGCGGTTCGTCGGTAGTTCCTGGCTTCGAGAGCTTCGAAATCTCATCAAGACATCTGGTCACAGTTTCCCAGACTTTGAGCGGTGTCGATGATCTGTCGGCTCCAACACCAAACTCTTCATCCAAGATCATGGTACAGATGCGTGATACGAGTTTGTCATCGTCCAGAGGCATGCCAGTGGAGTTCTCCACCGTCATTTGAGAGATCTCAAAAGTCGTGTCTCGAGGCGGCAGACGCGCGAGCTGGATTGGCTGCTGCGTTTCTCGAGCTGGGCTCTCACGGGAGCGAACTCCGAGCCTGGCGGGTACGATTAGCTACCGTAAGTGTGGCTTGCTGAGGCAGTGCTCGACATGTCATCCTACTTACTTGGGCGCATCCGAAAACCGAGACCTGCACGGAGTCGGCGGCAAGCTGGTACTCTCCGACATCCAGGACGGCGATCCTTGCTGTCCCAAAGGCGCCAAGACCTTTCGGGGGGTGTTCGCAGCCGTCGACAGACCTCCTTTGGAGTGTTCCGGCGAGTCCTTACGTCTCAGCATGATTGAGTCTCTCAGAGGAACTCGTCGACGCCTTAGCGAGATGCGGTTCTGGTCTTGCACGGGGGCTGCTGAGTCTGGAGATGCCTGCCCGAGTTGGTTCTCCTGGTCATCGTGTCGTTTCTTGTCGCTGTTCCTTTCTCGGCTCGGCGAGAGGATCCGGAGAGTCATAACGGGACTGCGACTTCGATCGAACGGTCGGTCTGGTGAGCTGTAGACGCGCCCCGGTGATCCGTTTGAGCGCCGAGGCGTCGTGTTCGGGTAGTCCCCTTTCGAGTCATCTTCGGGAGAGGTATATCTGGACCATAAGGGAGGTCTGCTGCTGGGAGGCGACGGGCGATACTGGGTTTCGACTCTTGTACGTTGGTTGACAGCACCATATCCTTGGGATATATGTGCATCTGGCCGTTCAGGCCTGGGAGGAGGGGCCTGCTGGGTGTTCGGGAAGGATGGGTTCATCTTCAACCTGCTGTTTCGCGCCTCCGGCTTTAGGGGATTTTAGATGGTGTTCTCGTGATGAGGGCGAAGAGCAGATCGAGCTATGCGCCAACAAAGTCACAGCCGCCGAATCGCAGACATTTCACCTGCCAGATGTCGAGCAGACCCTTCGACACTAAACAACCTCGCCGGCCGGGGAGTGAAGAGTCATATGTGACTCCTTGGTGAGCCCTCCGCAACGACATCTTTGTTGGGAGGGATGAGCGAGCGCGAACAAACCCAAGAGGGTGTACTTGACGACTCGGATCCAGCGCAAGAGCCGTCACTAGCACCATCACTAGCCGGTAACGCAAGCCCTTGAGTGCGAGACAGTATCCAGAGGCTCGGTGAGCGCGTTGTGATCATTGGTTCGTAATGAAGGGAGGAGCGGACCGGGGTGAACATGAGTCCAGGGCAGAGGGATCTGAGACAACGATTCGCACTCCAACCCGCGGCGGATGCATCAGGGTAGTCCCCTTTGGAGAAACCTGCTAGCCTTGATTGGAAAATTTGCATATCCCTACAGTTAAGCTGGGGTATAATGTTGGAGGTTGGACTCCCTGGATAACCTGGTTACCTCAATCGGAGGTGCATCTGGTGAAGGATGTCCAATGACGGTGGCCCATAGATCCAATGGTCTAAGAAATTGACAGGCTACTGATAGATCCGCTAACTATGAAAAGAAAAAATATGGTCTGCAATGACTGATCAGCCGGTGCTTCGGTGAGTGATGGCCGTGGTTCCTTGCGGTTCCAACCTCACCCGACTATGGCCATTGAGTATGGCAATGCAAGGGATCATTCTGATGTCGGCAGTTTTTCAATGGACCCGGGCCGATCATGTGTTTCTCATATCGACGGGAAGCCAACTAGTCGTCACATCTGGGCGCTGCCGTGAACTGCCGTAACAGTGTAACCCATGGACGGTGGTTGATCATCGCCGGAACTCGATGCAGAAGTTCAAATCAATGATTCACTTGTAGTCAATATGAGCCTGACCAGCCATAAAGCCCAGGCTGCTTCGGTCGATGAAAGTATCTCTTATGGATGGTAGCTCAAGTTCCTTCTCGATTCATTTGTGCAATTCGATCAGGTCAACAAACAGATTGCCTGAGTGATGAATGTCACATTTTGGCTACCGCCGTATCATGAATTGTGGTAGTGTTATACAAATGGGTCCTGCAACGCCCTTTGAGTTGGTATCATTAATCATCCCTTGCCATACACCCCTGAGGCTAGGTATTCCCCATACGAAGTCGAGACACAACTTGCCTCTTCGTTTCCAGCCACTTATCATCATGCAGGCACTCCACCACCCTGAGAAATCATGGTGGGGCCATCCAAGAACTTAAAGTGCTCAATGGCGATCTGGCAGTTGAGCATGGCTGCGTTGAACCTGGCCTCTCCCGGCGGGAGAATGACCATTAGATAAGTGTTCGTGGTGAACTTGAGGATAAACAGGTTGAACCGTGTTCCGGCTTTGTGCTCCATGCGGACGAACTGCTCAGCGTTGCGCGGAGTACCCGTGAAGCGGCTGATGGTCTGCTTGAAGTGTTTCATAATGTTAGACATGCGCTCCAGACGATCTTCCGTAGGGTTGCGTTGTCCCTCCTCCGAGGTCCAGGAGGAGACAGCAAGGAACGATGTACGCTCGAACAACAACAGCTCCTCTGCTTCTATAGCCACACCCAAGTTGGCAAGATTGCGTTCTATCGTGGCGAGGTTCGGCACAAGGTCATGTATGATGCTCGCCCAGGCCTTGTACAAGCTCTGGTCCCAGATACTTGTAGCAAAGGGAGTTATATCGAAGCCCTGGCCGTTTGACGTGGCTGTGGGACTGGCGGGATCATCGTCGGGGTGCTGCTGCTGAAGGTAACCGATGCTGTTCGCGTACTCGGCAGTGCGTTGGCGAACAACGCGCACGCGGTCATCGTAGACGGACTCACGGTGCGCTGGGGCGACGAGGTCCATCTTGTGGATGAGCACGTAGATCTTTGCCCCTGGAGAAAACTGAAGCAAGGCCGAGATGATGGAGACGTATGTCGCAAGGTCGCGGTCGATATCGCGGGACTCAATGTCGAAAACGTAAATCAACACGCCGACGTTGGAGAAGACGTGGACACGCTGCTGGGAGAGATAGTTCTCCATGAAAGCTTCCTGGCCACCGCAATCCCAGAGGTTGAGGGTGAGGTTGCCCAGGAACTTGACGTGGGACAGGTCGATATCTATCGTTGCGCCGCTGGCGGAGGAAGGGCATGGTTAGTAGGCCGTGCTGGTTGAGGACAGGGAAAGGCATGAAGAAATCACCTACAGTCTCCTGGTATCACGGGCAATGTAGTTGCTGAAGATGATGCTGCGCATGCTCGACTTCCCCGAACCGCTTTTGCCCATTAGCAGGACCTTCTTCTTTTTGGGCTTCTTGACCTCGGCGAGCGGTGCATTGGCCGGACTTTCGACATAGTTGGGGTCGGCCATTATTGACAACGAATATCATCCACCGAATCGCGATCGGTATCAGGACAAGCAGGTGCTTTCTCGGGCAAGATTTTGAGTCTCGGGCAAGATTTTGAGACTCGGGAGCTTCGAGCTTGATAAGGGGATGGTGTATTCGGTGGGAGCTTCGAGTCGGGTGAGCGGGCGGGCGCGTATCGTGGACTTCCTCCTTCGACCAAGGAGAATAAACTTTCGAATTGAAATGGGACGCTTGGCGAGCTTGTCATAAGATATCCCGTCGTGGCAGCTCTGAACGTGGTCGATAACCCATCGGGCATTTGCTCTGGTCCATGATCGGATTCACGGGCAGCGCGGTACGTACCTTGAGTGGTGGAGAGGACGTGCGTGGATGATAAGATAAGCAGTCTGGACGCAACTCAAATGTCACCAAGTTCAAGCCCATCGATCGTTGTATATTTACTCTTTGGTTCACCACGGACACCACCAATCCCCCCCGTATTTCACAAATGCACGTTCGCGAATGAGTACATTCGTCATGATTAGTGATGCTCATTACGGGATTTATCTTTTCCTTGAGCTTAGTCTACTAACATACCGAATGCCAAGGCCCAACCCAAATTGTAGGCCTTCCAAACGCCGCCGTTACCTGCCCTTGATATTTTGACAAGCTTCTCATGCTCCTGAGTTGTTTAAACCCACTTAACAACGGCAGTAGCGCCCTTTTTGAACTCGGGCATCTCGCCCAAAACAAGGCTGCGATCGGTATGGTCCTTGTTCGGGAACGTGGTAGCCAGAACCCATGACCTAGTGCGGGTGTCGGGCGAAGCTCGCTGGACGAACTCGTAGACGTCGTTGACAGTGCTGGTGGTGTTGAAGCGAGCAGGGAGTCTTGTGCCATTGGGCAGCTGAATGCGGAGGTTCAATGTGGGTTGGGACTCGTCGACCGTGTGCTCAGTGCTCGTCGAGCCCGTTGAGGCGGCTTGTGTACTGGCCGAGGCAGCTGGGGCCGAAGTAGAAGAGCTGCTCTCTCCGGGCACAGGGCTACCAAGACGTCTTCCCTCGCCGCCAAAAGGCTTGTACTTTTTAGGCAGAGGGCGGTAGTTCTCCTGATGCTGGTGAAGCTTAACGTCAACAGGCTGGTCGTAACGAACATTCATCAAGTGCAGAGGTGCCCTGCCGGCGCGGATCATATTCAGGTCCATGGCGTTCTCCGGGTCGTCAAATCGGTGAAGTTCGCCCTCGTCGATGCTGAAACCGTCCTGCCAGAGATGCAGCGTACGCTCCTGGGGCTCCCCACCCGCACCGGGAGGACCGCCAGAGCCCTCCTGGAAAGCGTTGGGGTCGGGGATGCTTCGACTTTCGACTCCATCGCCGCCCAGCGTCTGACCAGTTCCTCGGAAGATGCTGCTGCGCGAAGGTCCGGCTGGTGATGCAGCCTCGGGACGAGAAGCGTTCCTGCCCTGCGTTAGCCTGGGTTTCCGCCTTGGTATCGCCCGTCTTCAAGCACTTACGCCTTCGCCTTGGCAAGGATGTCGTTGATAATCTTCTTAGCGCCACCGCCCTCCTGGGAAGGGTCCTGAACGGCAAGTCCGGACTTCTCGCCTCCAGCAAAAAGATCTCCACGGCCCCTGTCATCATCGTCCTCGTCATCATCGTCGTCGTCATCGTCATGCGCGTGGCTGCCACCGCCAATAGAGCTCAGCGTTGCAAGTCCAGTCTTCTTGGGAGCCTTCTTGGTGGCGGCCGTGGACCTGCCAGCGTCGGGCACGGGACGACCGTCGAGAGTGCGGGGACCGGTGTATTCGGCGGGAGCAGGCGCATCGGCGGGAGCTTGCGCTACCGGTTGGATCTCGTTATCGGAATCTTGGTCGGCGTAGTAAGCCTGAGCGGCAAGGCCAATATCCCAGTTCGCAGCCTCGAGGTACTCTGTGGACTGTGATCGGCTTAGTTTGCTATGAACTTGGAGGATCATGGCTGGTTTGTATAACCCACCTGAGCCTGAGATAGGCCGGTCAAGTTGGTGAAGTCTCGCAGAATGTTGTTGCGCGAGGCGCTGTTGGTACTGCCGGACATCGTGGCCGCGCTCTGGATTTGGATTCGGATGAGAGGTACTGTGTCGGTGTAACGCGTTGTAGAACCGCCCGCCTGAGGGAGTTGTAGATGAGAAATTCGTGTGTGGAGGAGTAAAAGTTAAGGTGTGTACAGGTACCCTGGTGTTTGTGACGAGACAAGTAGTGTTGAGGCGATCGTAAATGCTTCGGCGTTGTAGCTTGGAGGTGCTGCATTCGTCTGCCGTACCTGCCTAGTGTACCTCTCTAGCACCTTCGCTGTGACGTGGGAGCCACCCACGTTAAAACCCCACCAAAGGACTGATTGAGGTGCACTTTACCTACTGTAGGTACCTTACGTAGTTGACACCTCATCCGCCACACCTGTTTATCTAATCTGCATGCCTTATCTAATCCCAGAAGTGGCGCTCCATGTGGCTGAAGCTGCCTTCTGGCAGTAACGCACAGGCCCCGCTTCCTTGCTACGGACTGACAGAGGTGTAGTGGGCGGCAGCCAGCCAGCAAGCCAGAAGCTGTGATTCCGAAGTGATGCCGGAGCTCCCCGTCCCAAGCATCTACGGCGTCGACCTTCACCAAACCTGATTGCGGCCGGTTCTGTCTCAACCTCTCAACCCCAGCGAACCTTTTATCTACCACCGTTCAATTCCAGTCTAGCGTTGACGATGGCCTCCGACGACTCTCTGCACCCTCTTGCTGAGTCTGGTGTGACGATCCGGTCCGACAGCGAACAGTACTCCCAAGGCGAGGACCTCACCGAATCACCTCCCTCGTCGAACTCACCAATCATCCTCTACAAGCCGCCCACGCTCTGGGGCTTGATTCGCGGCGCTGCCATCAACCTGTTCCTCCCCTTCATTAATGGCATGATGCTGGGATTCGGAGAGTTGTTTGCACACGAGGCTGCCTTCAGGTTAGGCTGGGGCGGCACCAAGGTATGGACGGATTACAACGGAACGTTGCGCGACGCTCCCCCATCGTGCTTCGATGCTTTGCGCAACGAACCGTCCACACGTTGTGTCTTGGAAGTACTTTGACTAACTCGCAATAGGTGTTCCCTCTCTCCCGCAGACGAGCGCACCCTCTTGGCCCCGGCCTGGAGGTTCGAGACAAGCACCGAACGCCTTCTACCGGCCTCGATGACCTCACAAGCCTGGAATGACTTGGTGGGTGGGAATAAGGGCCAAAATAACGTCCGCGAAAATAGGGTCCTTTTGGGCCTTTGGAAACCCATAACAACGTCCTATACGCACAACTAGAGACAAGCGAGGCTTTCCGGCCCAAAGTGGGCTGTTGAAGACGGTTCAAGGATTGTTGGAAAACGTGCCAGACAGATTCTGTCGCAAAAATCATGCATCGGCGTATGGGAATAGCGAGGGTATGTACAAATGCAACCCTTAGACAGGCGGCGAGAACCGGTTCATGGGTGACGAGTTCAAGACTCGAGGATCATAGTACATATGTGAGGGCAAACGAAAACAAAAACAGCCAAATTTTTTCCTCTCGCGTAGATCAGTGGCATCGCACTGCTTGCAATCACGTTTTCCGCCCGGTTGACGCTCCTCGATGTTTGTCGATGACATGCCCTGCCCACCGTCCTCGGTCGGGGTGATGAGCCGGAGCTTGGGCCCGCAGCCCGCAGCGTCCACCCGACATTTTCCCGGCGCGTCCGCGGTTTGCCAGCGTTGGTCCCAAAAATTTCCCAGCGATCGCGCATCCCGTCGTACGTCTCTGGACAGAGAGACAATCTTCACTTTCTTCACCCCAATCCTCTCCTCTCGAACCAGTCCACCATGCTGCCCAGCAGAGGCGTCCTCCGTTCACTCCCCTCTGCGAGGGCGACCAGCAGCATTTCAAGCCAATCCGTAATTCTCCCCGACTGATATGCGCCAATCATCCGCCGTGGTCGTATCCGGGTACTAACGTTCAATGGCCAGATCTCTAGGGCATCCAGACGACTCGGCGATGGACGGAGCTTTGGAACCTCGTTGCGCAGCAGCGGTGCGCCTTGGACGTCTCTGAGGTCCAGCAACAACAGATTAGGCGCTGCTCTCGCTGGCTCTGTAGCCATCGGTGGTTCCCTCCAGACGAGGAGAGCCATCTCCCTCTGGGACAAGTCCAGCCCCGAGGCTGCACCACAGGCAGCTGGAGCGACACCGACACCGGCACCAGTAGCCCCCGCGGCTCCCGTACAATCCGCCGCGGAACCTGCTGCTGACACCGTTTCTGCCTCGGCTTCCGCCTCCTCATCCATCCCTACACCCGCATCCACCCCTGAGCCCGCTGTTGCTAGTGCTGTCGACCCCACGCCCGCCGTCCCCGAGCTCGACGCCGCCGCCCTCCTCGATCTGCCCGAACAAATCGGCTTCCTCAAGACACTCGGCCTCGACTTCGGCTGGGGTCCCTCGAGCGTCATGCAATGGGCCTTGGAGCACGTCCACGTCTACTCTGGCCTCCCGTGGTGGGGTTCCATCGCCGCGACGGCCATTCTTCTCCGTCTGGTCATGCTCAAGCCAATGCTGAAGGCCCAGGAGACTCAGACCCGCATGCAGAAGCTGCAGCAGAACCCCAAGTACGAGGAGATTCGAACCCGGATGCAGGAGAAGATGTCTCAGGGCGACACGGCCGGCATGACCGAGCTTCGCCGCGACTTGCAGGTGATGAACAAGTCAGCCGGCGTCAACCCGCTCAACGGTCTTTGGAGTTTGGTCCAGCTTCCCTTCGGTTACGGCATGTTCCGCGTCCTGAACGGTGCCGCCAGCATCCCCGTCCCTGGAATGGAGACGGGCGGCTTCCTGTGGATCACCGACTTGACAGTCTCCGACCCTTTCTTCCTGCTGCCCATCGCCGGTCCATTCGCCATGTTCGCCATGGTCAAGGTAACTCCACGTTCCTCGTCGAATCCTGGCTTGGCCTTCAGAACGCTAACCATTTGAATCCCGCGGCAGATCGGTTCCCGCAATGCTACCCCCCAGGGTAAGGCACAGCAGAAGCTTTTGATGTACATCCTCGGCCCTCTGTCCGTAATCTTTACCTCGTACCTCCCCGCCGGAGTGCAGCTCTACTTCTTCGTCACGGGTATCATCGGTGTCGTCCAGAACTGGCTCCTCACCTTCCCCGCCATCCGCAGGGTGGTCGGCCTCAGCCCCCTGCCCAAGCCGATCGCCACCACGGCCGCCGCCCCCACACGCCCGACCTACCAGGCCCCGCGTGGCGCCGCTACCACTGAAGCCTCCAAGCAGGACGGCACCATCGGTGGTCTCGTGGCCGATCTTAAGCAGACGGTGCACAACGCCAAGGGCGGCGCGGGTAGCTACATCGAGGCCGGCCGCGCCCGCGAGGAGGCCAAGCAGATGAAGAACTACGCCGCGAAGAGGACGGAGCAGGAGAGACAAAAGTTCTGGGGTGAGATGCGCAGGAAATAGAGGAGCGGCCGGTCTAAGCATGAGGTTGGTTTGGTGTGTCGTGTGAACCCGTAGGTCACGATTTGTACATTTACTCGTTGGGAGGGGGGATGACAGAGAAAGCAAACCCCTTCGACAGGGAAGAATAAGGGTTAAACCACTGTACCATATGGGTGTAAGGACAGAGAGAGTAGCTCGTGTATCATCTGTCTACAGTACCCCAAACATCACGGGCATAATAGAGAACTCTCTCCCATTGCGAACGTCGCCACCAATCCGATGTGATCTCATGGTAGGAGCAACCGACTGATGGTTGGCACTCACCGGAGCTTCACTGTGTGAAACATGATTTAACCTAGTTAACCATATATTGCCTGGCTACCCCGTGTTTTTCCTCGACATCCTGTAAACGAGGCATACGAGACTGAGACGGGCGATGACCCGAGGCAACATCATGAGCCTCACGGCCGATACTTCGAGGACCCTGAACTACAAATACAATGCCCCCACAATCTCATTACATTTTCTCGTGGTTCCAAAATTCAACACTCGGGGTTACGAGAGACGAATTCAGCATCGAACATTATCTCGAATCCAAAAAAAAAACCCCAAGATATGCACGTTCCAACCCCCGCGTACTTATCAAACACAACAACTACGCCTCAGCAACCTCCCCAACAACCTTCCAGAATCTCTCGACATCCAGCCCAGCCCTCGCCATAAACAAGCCGTCAACGCCGTCCTTCACCCTCCCAAAGAGCCCCGGTCCAGCGCTGCCCCCATACAGAATCCTCACCGGCCCCTTCCTCTCCTTCACGCAGGCCAACCCCCGAATCGCCGCCGTCACGCCAACAACGTGCCACTCCCCCGCCGGCTCCGCCGCGCCGATGGCCCAGACGGGCTCGTACGCCAACACGACCTCGCTCTCGTCCGGGACCCCCCCCAGCACGGCCTCGACCTGCGCCCTGCAGACGTCCACCGCCGCCTCGACCCCGCCGCCGCCCTCGTCCTCGCCGAAACAGACGAGCGGGACCATGCCGTTCCTTGTGACGGCCGCCGCCTTAGAGGCCACGAGCGCGTCCGTCTCGCCGCACCGCCGACGCTCCGCGTGGCCGACCATGACGACGGCGCACCCCGCCTCCGCGAGCACGGCGGGGGAGACCTGCCCCGTGAACGCGCCTGCGTCTTGCGCGGAGGCGTCCTGCGCGCCGATGAGGAGGCGGGCGTTGGTGGATTTTTGTTGGGCAATGGAGGGCACTATGCTGACGTGGTCGACGAGGACAAATATCTCGATCTGCGAGGCGAGGGATGAGGCCCGGGTGATGTGGGCGAGGAGGGAGGTGATGTATGCCTGGGTCTGGGCGAGGGAGAGATACATTTTGGTTTGGACGCCGACGAGGCGACGGGGCCGGGAAGCCATTGCAGAGAGCTTGACCGTCCGGGTCGGATGGTCGAAGCCGGCCGCTTTCCAGTGTGTGAACGCTGCTCGCCGGTGTAGACTATGGCCCGAAGGCCGGTTCCCAAACCAGGAATTCTTTTGCCAAATATTCCTATTGTCGTTGGGAATCGCATATAGTTCGATTTGGACGTTAATTAAACCACGGTTGGTCAATTTTCAAAGTCCACCAGCTTCAACAGATTCCCGCGTCTGTTTGCGTAATGTCTTTCCATCTCGCCATTCCTCATGGTCACCGGCGACTGTCCCGCTTGCGCTCAAGGTTGACCCGCATTACGCATCTGCACAGACTCCGTCTCCACCGACGATGACCCACTATTCCGGATCCGAGCTTGTCTGCAGGGCTCCCCGGCCCTCTTCCGTTGCAAAATTTGCGCACCTGCATAGCGCTACCAAATGGGACACGATTCCAACAATTCAAATGGTCTGGTGGTGTAGTTGGTTATCACGTCAGTCTAACAGTTCGGGTTCGCCTGAGTGGGTTCACTGAAGGTCTCCGGTTCAAGTCCGGGCTAGATCATTCCANTTTAGTGGTATAATGACCGCTTAGCATGCGGTAGGTCCAGGGTTCGATTCCCTGATCGTCCATCCTTTTGTTGGTTGGTCATACCACCTTCCCCTCCAAAATCTCCCGGGACCGGCACAGTGACAGTTGTACATCATGGTTGTATTAACATCTCGTGACACGCAAGTGTTGGCCTATGAAAGAATGGTGGTGGTGAAATGAAGGCTTGTTGTTTTGCTCCCTGCGGCTGGCGGCGGAATATGGAACGACGAGGCGTCGTTGGCGTACCAAAGACGGTTTGACCACGAGTTGCGTGCGTGCCCTGCGGAGTTTGATTGTCGCGCCGTCATGGTTGATCAGTTGCATCCTAGTGATGATCAGGTTGATTCCCGCTGGCACGGCCAGGCCAATGTCCATTCCGGACTAAGGACTTACCGAGTAAAAAAGTGAGACATGCCCCGGCTACGCGTATGACGATGGGCTGGCGAGAACATCCGGCACCTACCTAATGGGCCTGCAGTTGGCAAATTGCTGGTGTTGCGTCCAAGCGCCCATGACTTCCGAGGTAAATGGTGGCAGATCTTCTCCCGCATCAGATCGTTGGCTCACGCCGTCCGTCGATGCAACTGCTCTAGGTGCTGTCCCATGGATCTGGCACTGGCCAGCGCAGCGCCTTCTCAGCCAACTACCGGCATTGGCCACGAGCTGATCTCACCCATCTTTTCAGCGTCAGCCCCAAATGGCGCCCCTCGACCCGGGACGCCGGCGCTCAGCATGGCCGCCTCGTGGCAGCGCTTCGCAAGTTCGAGGCTCGCCCCCGGAATCGTGCTAAACTACTAGGAAAACAGCTGCATTGTCATCGTCTAGCAAGCCTCGTTTCTGTCATCCAGGCCGGGCGGAAAAAGAGAGGGGCTGCCGTCAGAAAGAAGTTCCGGAAAGAGGCCACTAGTCGGCGGACAAGGACGCCGGGAGCGGAGCCAAGGCGAAAGAACGCTGTAATGTCACAAAGGACACGGAAGAAAAGCCCAACAGGCGCCGTCATCGTCCACAAACGACCAAGAAGCTTCCTCATGAAGGTTAGCCAGCCGACGCCATGAGCATCTTCGAAATTCGAGAAAGCAGGGTCTGCCAGGCAAGGGCGACACGGGGCACGTCTACGCATGGACTCGGTCACCGGGGCCAGAACCAGCATCAGGGAACGAGGATGGAAAGGGTCCCCTCACCGGCCCCGGCTCGCTGAAGAATGCTGACACCCTAACAATTGTGCCGGAGTTGTTTAGCGAGAGCGATCAGCGAATGTTGCCAAAAGCTGCAGTAGACGTCCTGTCATCCTGCCAAACCATCTGTAGACTGGTGATATTCCTACTCAAAGGCCACATGCTGCGGCAAAGCCGTTCCACATACAAGCAGCTGTCAGCCTAGCGCCAAGTGCGGTCGATCGGCCACGTTCCCACCGGTCATGGGCTTTAGGGCTCGCTCATGTCATGAACTTATGGACTCAAGGCTTGACCATTCTGCCTACAGGTTGGACTCCGAATTCCGGCTAATTTGCCCCAAGCTCCAGAGTAGCAAGATGTGATTCTTGAGAGAATCTCGTTGGCTCACCGTCAAGGCAGCGTGCCAAACTGTGCTCATGCCACGGTGCTGACTGTCACGGGGCGACCTCCCAGCGACTCCATCCCGGCCTCTCCACGCGCTCTTGTGCTTCGCAGCTTGCCTACAGGTTTGTAGCGTCATGGGGCACACGGTTGGCGGTTGGCTGGAGCGCCCGAAGATTTGTACAATCACTCTTTGTCTGAAGTTTACGCGCAACCGAGAATTTGAACTTGGTCTAGCGATGCATTTAGAGCCGTGGTTGGCATGTTTGCTGGTCGGCGGTGCGAGAGCGGTTGTTGCCTCGCAAACTAATAGATCCCAGGCCGAGCACTGAGCGAGACAGAACATGGGGTTTTCGCGAGCCCAAAATCCTTGTTAGTGCTGAAAGTGGTTAAGCGGTTATTCCCCACGGATGGACCATGGCACCACCACATCTCGTAGGCAACCGGCCAGTTTGCTACACTCGTCGTACTCCTCTGGGCCAAGATTGCAGCGGCCGGTGGTCCAATACAAATACAGGGCGAGACTCCATGATCGGGCTGGAGGGTCCCAAGTCGTCCACCACGCGATGACAACGATGCTAGCGAGTCGCTACACATCACGGCATGTGTGGCACCAAGCCGGGGCCATTCCAGACACGTTCACTGTCTCCCGTACCTTGCAGGCTTCGGCTGCACTGCAACACAGGCCGGATGGGCCATGGTCCCATGGCTCCATGTCATCCCACTGAGTCCAGGTCCCCGGTACTGTTCTTTCAAAACGGATGAGGGTGTTTTTTTTTTTTTTTGTGCAAAGTTGAAGAACGCTCGAGAATGTAACGTGGGCTTATATAAATACAGTACGAATACCTGCTCCGCGGTAGGTGGGCCAATGGTTGCAGTGGTAGTGAATACTTCACAGCCAAAGTGAGATGTGCTGTTGCATCCAACTGAAGGCAGCCAGTATGAATGTCTGCTCGACCTCGGCACGGAGGGCTTTCGCACCTGCGAGTTAGTTCGTACTGGGTTCTTTTGCAAGAGACGGAAGGAGGCCGGGAATGGTTAGGCTATGCAGAGCAAGAAAGCCGGAGCGATTGTTCAATGTCGAATTGTCACCAAGCGAAATAGAGGGGACAGACACCGAGGTGAGGGGTTGGGTCCGTCTCAAGGAGCTGGCGGCTCTCATGGCGATGGAAGATTGCAGTGGAGGGCTGACCTGAGACTGTGGGCGGGAGCATGGGTGTCCTGGCGTGGTGCAGGGTAACTTGCGTGGTAGTGTCTGCGGCGATGGGTTTCTTTGGTTCCGAAATTGCGTGAGAGTTCGAATGTTACCCACGGCAGAAAGTGAGAAACGACGAGAAATCGACGATGGCGCCGTATTCCCGGGGTGCAATGGAGCAGGAAAAAGAGGTCCCGCGGTGGCTGCACGTAACAACGGCCAACGCTCGTTCACAGGCGATTCTACCACTTGCCTTTTCAATTCTTGGACTTCCACTTTTCCTCCACTGGGGATGGGAGGACAACTGATTGCCCCTGGTTCTCCAGATGGGGCGATCGAACCATGATTACATACCAGGTAACGAGAACAAATAATTCGAGAAAACTCTGTTCTAGATCACAAGTGAATGAGAGTGGCGTGTTAAACTATTCAGCCGATCAAATTGTACGAAGCGAGATACTCCGAGTCTGTGGATCGGGGGGGTTTAGCGACCTGATCAGTGAGAGCTCTAAGGTGACATGAAGTGGCCCGCCGGGATTGATTCCGGAGGGGGGAAGGAGGGGGCCTAGAGTTCCTGTTACCTGATGCTGCATGGGGCAGAGTTCGTACCTGGACAGGACCCTTTGGGAGATGCAGGGACCAAACCAGTTGGTTGGATTGTCTGGGAGTGGATTGAAACTGGATTATGTGACAGCACGACGTTGCAGTGGTTGTGGTGATGGCGCGGATGGCGGAGGGAGAGGTGGTGGTGTTGGAGCGATGATTGAATGTTGGTCTGGGGAATATCACAGTCACCAAGGTACCTCGTTGGTTGGAGAAAGTGCAACTCAACGAACCTAGGCGATGACTTGAGGCACCTAGCCGTGCCCCTTTGCTGTTGAGTGCCTTGGGGCTGAGGAGGCGCCTCAATCCGAGGTTGTCGTTCTCACCTTTCCTCGCAGTGGTTCGTTCATCCGAGCATTTACGTTGCACGACTCAGAGCCTTGCCTGCCTTGCTACCTTGCAAACGCGCCGACCCAGACAGGAGCTCAGGGCGTGAGCCTTTTTTCTTCCTTCTCTCCCCTTTTCCTCAGATACAGTGCCTGGTGTGGATAACCCCATTCTTATCTCCATCCTCGAGCATCCCTCATGTGTTGGCCCGGGATGCCCTGCAACTTGGCCCCCGTCTCCTATTCGTTTTCTGGCTCGTCCCTTCCTTCCCGTCCCGTCCCTGGGTAGGCATACACTAGATAGAGAGAATACGGAGTTTGCGCGGGCGAAGCGACACAACGAGATGGGAGCATGAGATGCCTGGGATACTTGGCAGTTGAACCTATCCGCATCGACACCAGGGAGGGGCAGGAAAAAGAAGGCAAGAAATACTCGTGCGGGTTGCACATGCTATTTCTGCGAACACAAAGTTTTTGTACTATGGCGTTTGTTTGCCTTGCCTTGGTACGGTATGTCCATGGATGTACCGTGTCTATCTAGCAAGGCAGGCACATTGGGACGTGCCACAGTAGTATACTTGGTACTACATGGGCATCTGTGCACTGCAATGGTATGCTCCATGAAGTCAATGCCCTGGTCCCCTTTTCTGTCACTTTTGAGGCAGTTCAATCTGAACCTAGTTCTAGTCCTAGCTGTCACTCTAGTTGACATGATTCATCCCAATCAACTTCAAGAGGTCTTTTTACGGTACATTGAAATCCTTGCTTCCTCGCTGGGTTCGGTAGCCTTCGGTCCGTGTCTAAGGCCTCCCCTTCCCCCCTCCTGGCTTCCTTCCCAGTTGAAGCGCCTTTCCTCAAGGTAGAGTGAGGTACTCTTGGTTCCTCTATTCTCTACTTAGCGGTTCGAGGTTTCCTAGTATCTGACCTCATGTATCTTTCAGCTTAGCTAAGGCCCTTCGCTTCGCTGTTTTCACGTTCCCGGCCTTGCTCACCACCTTCCCTCCTGTCGCCTTGTCAGGTATCGCCTCGACCTGGGTGCGAGACGCCTTTCTTTTTTCTTCTTCCTTTCTCCCTCTTGATTCTGCCCTTCCCGTCCGGTACTTTCTGTTTTCGATCATTTCTTCCATTACCGTCTTTCCTTTCAGCATCTTCTTTTCTGAATCCCCTCTAGGTGCCTTTCTTCCCCCATTCCTTGCTGGGGTGTGCCGTCTTCTTCATCGTCCTCCACCTCGTCATTGGCTTGGCCCGTCCGTCATCTCATCTACACCATCGGATGGAATTCTTTCTTGCCGATACAGTTGAATTGTTGTTGTCATCGCCTTCCTTAAGCCTCCTCAAGATCCAGGACCAATTGCCGCATATTATCCGAGCCCAAACGACCATTGACGCCGTGCCGCTGGTGTATTTGCTTTTTCCAGTGCCCCATGTCCCTCGCCAGAGGACCGCAGATTTGATCTTCATTTCCACACCTGCAAACATTGGACGCCTCTTAGATCCCGTCCTCTGAATCCCGTACTAGCTCATATCCGGTCACGTCCGTATTTATACACCCACACTCGATTTCGGATTTATCACTGTCGGTCCCGCTGCCAAATCCTATTCTGTAGCTCGACCTAGCGACCTCTTCTTCCTTTCGCTCTCGCTCTTTTCACCATTAACCATCGTACACGACGCATCATTTGCGACAACATACATCCGGTCGACTAGCTACGTGAGCTGCGACGACGACGCGTTGCTTTCTATTCAGTAAGCATTTGATTTCTTCCTGTCCTGCATCTACAAACTAGCGTCCCCCTCCTCCGGTCGCGTTACGATCAGATCTTCCCGACAGCCAAAAAGCTCTGCAGCATCCTCTGCTCTTCTCCAGCTACCTGCATGCCAGAGGTACGAGCACAGCGTATCGGGACCTAGTGTTGAACGACAAGGTTGCGACCCATCTCCAATGCGGTGCCACACGGCGCGGTGCAATGCTTTGCTTCGCTCGGGACAGAAACCCGCCTTATCGACGCATCATTGCAGGCCATGGATCGATTTGCAGATTCTTTTGTTTGCGTGTCTCTCTGTTCTGTTCTCTACCTCTCATCCCACTACGTACTAGCCCGGTCTTCTGTGTCCGGCGTGGGCAAGATGGGAATGGAATGCATGGCTCAAAGTGGCTCGACAGTTTCCAGCTAACCAACCCAAAAGCAGTTCGGTTCCTCCAGCGGTTATCCCTGATCCAGATCGACGTCGGCCAGAACTCTAACACCAATAAGGGAACTGGTCCCTGAGCCCCGAGCAGCATCGGGCATACCCCTTCCACTCCTCCCCGTCGACAAGGACCCCCCCTCCCCGTCTCCCCCGAGCGAGGTGTCCCGCTAGGGCCTGGACAACTTTGTTGCGCAACCAGCTGCAGCAAGCAATAGAGCACCACCAACAGCAGCAGTGGTGCCTGCCAGTATCTACTAGCTCAACTGGGCTGGTCTTGTTCCCCGCATTGAACTGGGACTGCCCCCCTATTAAACTTGGGCGGGAGAAACTTGAACTCTTATCTTTGGCCCTTTTCCNNNTCCTTCGAACACCTGTCACGAGTGCGAAGCTAGGAACCCGCCTGTGTTATCCCCCCCTCACCTCACGCTCGGAGCCCCCCGACCCCGGTGACCGCCGCGACAAGACCGTGCTCCGACCAAACCTCTTACCAAGGCACAACAGAGTTCTGGCCACTCGGGAGCTTTGCTTTGATTCTCAGCTAGCTCAGCGCCGCCTCAACCCCCCTCTAACCGACCCCACAATCCGCTATCTCTATCTCTTGGGCCATCCCCCCGGCTCGCCCATCCTGCCCAAAATGGGCCTGTTCTCCCGCAAGGAAAAGGCCCCAAAAGCCTCCGGCAAGCCATCTCTCAACACATCCAACGTCAGCATCAACTCTGGTACTTCCAGCATCAAATCACCACCAGCACGCAGTTTCGCCATGAACAGAACCTCGGGAGCTAGCACCACCCCCGGCACACCTCTGACGCCCTTCTCGCCCGTCTCAGTACCAAAGGTCGACCTTCCCCGTCCGCCTGACCCCCAGCTCGACCCCGCAGGCTACCTCCGGAGTTTGGGGGCTGTCAGAGATAGGAGCAAGATCGTGACTGAGAAGGCGCTACGGAATGAACTGAAGCACTTCGACGTGGACATGCGCAAGTTCCCGGATGTGGTGACATTTGTTTCCCAGATTATCAAGGTGCGTGATGCCCATTCGACTTTTGCATTTACTATTCGCGGCATTCTCAGCGCCGCGGACATCAAAAAAGCACGTGTCTGACCCGGCAATCCTTTGTAGAGAGATTACGACGCGCCGTTTAATACAATTCCTGGCCATGGACGTCACCAGCACTTTTGCGTCGGCGGCCGCGACCGCATTGCCCAGCTTCTTTCCACTTTCCCCGAAGACGTCGACAACAGTGAAAAGTGCCGCCGTATGATCGATCTTTTCCTCGTCAGTGTTTTGCTGGATGCTGGTGCTGGTACAAAATGGAGCTATAAAAGCACAGAAAACGGTCGCATATACCGCCGATCGGAGGGAATCGCTGTGGCGAGCTTGGAAATGTTCAAGACCGTAGGGTTGTCTACACGATGCAAAAGGTCCCCTGCTAACGCTGCACCAGGGTCTCTTTTCTAGCGACAGCAAGAACAAATTCCAAGTCGACAAGGACGCACTTCGTAATTTGACAGTGGAAAAGATGGCTGCCGGACTGCAATCCCAGCCTGGAAACGAAATGGCGGGAATCGAAGGCAGAACACAGCTTCTCGTGCGCCTTGCTAATGCTCTCACCGAGAAGAAGGAATACTTTGGCGAAAACGGCCGTCCCGGCAATATGATTGGTATGTTGTTGCGATACGAGAAATACTTTCGTTTAAGTTGGTCACAGCTAACGGGACCCAGACTACCTGCTCTCTCACCCCTCTACCCAAGCATCTTCGATGCCTATCGTCGTTCTCCCAACCTTGTGGAGCGTCCTTATGAACGGCCTTGCGCCGATTTGGCCACCGTCCCGAACCACCATCAACGGCGTGTCTCTGGGCGATGCCTGGCCCTGCCAAGCTATGCCGCAGCCCCCGCAGAGCCCTACGACATCGCAGTTCTCCCCCTTCCCGCCGTCGGCGCAGAACTCGACCGCCGAGTGGGAATCAATTCTTCCTTTCCATAAGCTTACGCAGTGGCTCTGCTACAGTTTGATGCAACCCATGCAATCACTGCTACGCGTCCACTTTGCCGGTGTCGAGTTGTTGACTGGCCTGCCCGAATACCGCAACGGTGGCCTGTTCATCGACCTCGGCGTTTTGACATTGAGGCCTGAAGATACCGAGAGGGGTCTGGAGCATTACGACGAGTATTGCCGGAGGACGGGCGTCAAGCCAGTTGAAGTCGCGCCGATGTTCGAGCCAAGCGACGACGTGATTGTCGAGTGGCGTGGCGTCACTGTGGGCTTCTTGGACAAACTATGTGTCGAAGTTAACAAACACCTCAAGAACGAGCTCAACGGAAACGAGCTTACACTGGCTCAATTACTCGAAGCCGGAAGCTGGAAGGTAAGACGAAGATGAACGATGACAGATGCCGGACCATATGGCTAACTTGGCGCAGGGAGGGCGAGAGATGGCCGAGTTCAGCCGACCCAATACGAAGGAGCCCCCAATTTTGATTGACAGTGACGGAACCGTTTTTTAAGGGTGCTATGCTTTACTGGGAGGGTAGCATTTTGGATCGGGGCATTATACCTTTTTGCCATTGATTAGACGACGGCACAAAAACCGGATTGCATTGTGTTTGGAAGGCAAAGGTTTGAATGTTGGTGTGGATGGACGGCATACTGGATGATGGTATCGGTGGGCGAATCGTGCGCCTTAATGAGTATGGCTTTGGCAGACGTTGACGGAAAGGATAATGCAACCCAAAGAGCAGCGTCGCTCAGCCTGTCCGCGGATTGCCCACTATTGTTCCCAACTGGTAGTGTGACGCATGCGGTGCGTGGTGAACCCAGGACATATAGCATTTTGAATATGCGCTGCAGATCACTCACGACTAGAGACCCGACGAATCGCCGTCTATGCGGACCGGCGCTCGGTGCTCGGCCCCGGTTGGTGCCTCATGTAGTGGAGCCAAGTAAGATGTTTCTTCACGTGCTCCATTATTCTCGCCTCAGGGAGCTCAGTCAAATCTCATTACCTAGGAAGCTCATCTCTCAGGTATCAGCCACTTTCCAGGCGCAACCATCGATTGAGATCTCTCCCATAGTTGTTCGGCGGTCGACGGTGAGAATTATTGCTCGGTCTACGCCAGAGTTGTGTCAATTCAGCTCATGCTGAGAAAGTAGCCAGCTAGCTCATCATTCTTTTCGGCAGCCTCAAGCCATTCAACATTTACCGTCGAGAAGCAACTGACGCCAAAGCTGGGATTAAAAGCTCTCCAGGGCTATTCCGTTTGAATTTCTACAGCGTCTCAACCGTTTCGCCTTTTTTCTGCATCAGTGTTGGGCTTGCAGGACTTCTTCACCTCAGCTGTGACCTCACCATCAGCCTTAACGGCACCGACTGCCTATCTTTCGAGCCCCGCATTGCGACGTTAATGGGCGTATGACTTCGGCCTTACACCGGATGATGAAGTGGGAAAAGACTAGACATCATATCAGCCAAGTCAACGCACGCCAGCTTTGAATCAATCTAAAATGGCCATCTTCCCGCAGTTCGGGCCAGATCCCGAGTCCTCCCTTCTTCAACAATGCCAGTTCATCATTCGACGCATCGCTGTTCTCCTTGCCGAACTGGACGAGCTCAAGGCGGCCATAGAGCGCCGCCCCCCGTCGGGCCATAAGCCGCTGTCATGGAATCAGGCTGTTCCGGGATTAGGTCCCTTTGAGAGGCTGATTGTGTCGGAGCGGAAGCACCTCGAGAAGATGGCGCGGCTGTACGAGCCAGACGATAGCGGGAGGGAGCCAGATGTGGAGGATTTGGATGGGAGGGTGAGGTTGCGGCTCGACGCGTCGAATTACAAATTCTACGAGACAGTTTGGGAGGTCACGAAGAGGTGTTGCGAGCTGGCGGGGATGAGAAGGGAGGTGGCGGGGAAAGCTGTTGTTGATCTTGTGGTCAACGGGGGCGCGGAGTGGATCAAGGTTGTGACGACGACGGAGAGGAGACTCCTTTATGAGATGGCGGATGTTGGATGGGATTGGGAGGGCGAGGAGGGGGATGAGGAGATGCTGGAGATCCTGCGGGATGAGTCGGAGGGGGGGATCGAGGTGGCCAGGGTGGCGAGGCAGATCGTCGCAGCGGCGAGGACTTCGTATCAGGATTATCGGAGACCGAGGGTGAGAATCCTGATGTCGAGGATCGAGGAAGGGCGGAATGCGGACGTAGACCGGCTGTTACGGTTGGTGAGACAGCTGGGGGGGGGCGGAATCGAGCTGGTCGTCGAGACGGCGAACGGGGAGGGGCTGCTGACAGAGCGGACGCCCAATCTGAAGGAGGCGATTGCGAACCTGGTGGAGAGAGATTACTTCAAGGACTTCACGGCGACGTTGAACGTGGACTGCTCCGTCTTCATGGCGCTGGCGTCGGATTTCAGCCATGTCGCCATCGGGCCCGAGTCGGAGCTCCTGAGGTCAAAACAGCACCGGATCGACGCCACGGACGAGGTCGAGAACGGGCCGAGGTTGGTGAAGACCCTGTACCCGGCCATCGTCGGCAGGGACCTGGTCTGTACACGGGAAGCAGCGGACGTTTTTCTGAAAATTGTGATGGAGATTGGGACGGAGACGGAGAGGGCGCGGACGAGGGTCATGTTTGGCGTCGACGAACATGAGAAGACGAGTGAAAGAGAGGAGGAAGAGCAGCCGGGGAGAAGGACACGAGAGCTTCAGGCGCTCTCGGCGTATCCTGTGCCCGACGAGCTGAGGTTGCCGATCAAGATTGTCGAGAGCGTCTCGTGGGAGGACGCGAGGGCCATGGTTGATCGCGGACAACTGCCGGCCGTCGCACTTGCGGCGGGGCGGAAAGGGTCCGGGCTGAACGCGATGAACGTGTCATCTTTCCTGTACGGGTGGAAGGAAGGGTTGACAACGGTCACGAGTAACTGGGAGGCGGCAAAGAGGTTAAGGACGGTGATCGAGGGGAACCGGGTCACAGGAGACGAGGTGGGGCCGCACATCTGGCGGATTCCGTTCTCTAGGAAGTTGCTCGCGAGGCCCAAGGAGGAAGGGTTCAAGGGAGGGAGCAGGAGGTTGAAGACACGGGGGGAGAGGAGGGTCGAGAAGGAAGAGTCTTTGATGGGGTGGGTTGGGAAGGAGGAAGAGGCGAAAGGTACGGGGGCATGACGGAGCCTGCGAAGTGTATTCTGCAGGATGAACCGATTGCATCACGACTCTGTTGCCTGGGTGTAATAGCTGCACCTCTGAATAGCCGACGAAGCTCGATCTGCGCGGTGTCGGTGATGGGTGGTTCCGTCGTATACATGTTCACTCCGTTCACGTGTAGTGCGGTTGCGGTATGCTCTATCTTGAGAACGTGTACAAGATCATGCTGATTTGGATCAGGACTACCGCAGCGGAAGGGTTTTCCGGGCCGGCAATCCCACAATGTTGAGATACTGGCCGTAGAATCTACGGAAAACCCGAAGGCTTTGGTGCTGCCTACCGTCAACCCTGGTTGATAACAACATCGAATCTGACTATTCACCCTCCCCCAGCTTCCAGGGAGAGAATATCGTGCATGATATGAAGATTGCCACAAAGCCATGCCGGCAGCACGGTCTCTCTTATCCATGGACATATTCTGAGTTGCAAAAGTAAAGCTTAGCACTGAGGCAGTAGTGGCGTGTGTCTATGATACCTGCGAAAGTGCTCCCGTTTTAACGCGATAGATAAAACCTTCCCGTCCGAGAAGCATGCATGTATCCATCTTGCAAACCTCCAGGATGATTGTGCTAGCGAAATCGCGTCCTACTTCCTGCAGACTACACCCCAGAGTACTCGTGCCGGTTCATCAGCGCCGTCCGGACGAGTCTAACCGACATGGCTGAAAGCCCCGGAGCCACTCGCCCTGCCAAGCAGGCCTCCCTGGATAGCCCGACATTACCAATCAAAGAAGGCGGGCTCGTGTCGGTAGATCGGGGCCGTCTGTGGAATCCGATATCTCGGGTGCCGGAGCGGGGCTTTCTTGTTGAAGCTTGGCAAGGGCATCTTTATACCGTGTATGCGATTAGGTGGCATCTTGCCAGCCGAAAGCATCGCCGGATCCGCGTTCTTCACATCGTCTCGTTTGTGCTTGTCGTCCTGCTTGAGTATCTCATCCTCCTCCTCCTCCTCCTCCTCCTCGTCGTCGTCGTCGTCGTCGTCGGCATTCGCCTCTTCCCCCACACCCCGATCGAGTGGCTCGGGAAAGAGCAGGTCATCTTGGAGGTTGCCGTCTCGGGCCACTTTCTTGTTCTGGTTGGCCTCCTTGGTTTTCTGCAGGATGTTGGCCACCTGAGCAGATCGGAAGACGGAAGCCAGTACTTTTTTGAGCACACCGGATGTCTTGTCGTCCAGCTCGCGCTTGTTCGGGGCCTCAGCGGCGACGTCGACGTCCGCGACTGGTTCGGCTTGCATGGGGCCGCCGCCGCCGTGGACAGGGATGTCGCTGGCGATGGGGCTCGACAGGCCCAGAGAGAGGAAGGCGAGGAGGAGGACCGTGGTGAACTTCATTGTGCCGGGGCTCTGATGGTGTAAGGGGGAAAGGTCCGGCTAATGGTTGGGCCGCGCTGTGGTTGAACTTCCGTAGGGCGTAGGAGGGCTTATGCTCTTATACGTGTCTGTGAGGCCTGTCGATTTATGTTGCGAACGCATCCGAGACGGTGAGGTTCTACATCCGGCCACGGTCGTTGCATCAGCTCTTCGCCCTCAACATCTTCATTTCGCTGGAATGGTCACGCAAGACCATTTCTCCCGACTCTTGTCCAACGCAGGGAAGCATTCAACTCAAAGAACTGGAGTTGATGCCAAGACCGAGCTTGAAAGATGTTTACTTAAACCTTGCCATACGACAGATTCACCGTGGGAGAATGTAGTGTGCAAAGGGATCATCAACATATTGAAGGACAAAGAAAACTCAGCGACTCGGGTAACAGGAATGGTATGATGAGACTTTCAGAAAGAGAGTGAATGCAGCCAGTTTCATGTTATGAATGAAAAGGTCCCTTTTCTCTTCAGTTTTTAGTCTGACGTCCGTGTTCCTAGGTCACACTATTCGAATGCGTCACATGAGCCACACTATGCGACAGAATCTCTGTGCTCATCGTCCAGAGAATTATATAATACACTGGTCGAAGATAACCCTGCGCAAGATACTCCCAGCAGCTGGACTAGGATGGGACGTTGATTCATGCACATATAGAGCAAACTTCTCATCCACTGACCCGGATTCGACAACAATACGAACTAAATATACTCTTTCAACTGCGTGTTCTCATTATTGGGCGTCATATGTACCGTCAGAGTCGGGAGTTTGTAAGCTCATCCTTCTCTCCTCACTCATTTTGATCTTCATCAACTCGTCCAATTCCCTCAGCATGGTTTGGACGGAACGGTGATTGATGAAGACGGCTTCGAATTGCGCCAGAACGGGGGGATAGCCGGTGAGGCATTCCCTTGCCTCCCAAAAGAGCCTCTCGGCGACGGCCGGCTCTCCAGTATGCTCAAGCATCTCAGACATGAGCGTGTTGTATCTCCTTTGGTTGGCCTCATCGACATGTTCCTAGTTCTATGGTTAGCACCACAAAAGAAGGACAGGAAATGGCATCATGAATCCTCTTGTGGAACAATTAAGTCGGAGGACTACTCGAAGAAAAAAAAAGAAGAAGAAGAAAGAAACAAGAAAAAAGAAACAGAAATTTGTACCTGAATGTCGAAAGTCAGATTGATGGTGGGTTCCAGGACTGCTCCCTTGAAGTCGACTTGGGGATAAGAGCTCTGAACGCCCTCGTTCTTCTTCATAATCTCGGAAATAACTTCTTCGCGGGTCCTGCCCTCAAAACTAGTCACCTGTTGTGACGGCGATTTGTCCCTGTTACCATCCGGGCTGCTCATGATGCCTGCAATGCACTTGTTGACGTAATAGCAAGAGACGGCGGGGTGGTTGAGGAGTTTGAAGCTCAGGTACGCAACACGACTTTGACCGAGTGAGCGAGGGGATTCGCTGTGGGGCAGCTCTAATCCTTTTATGCTCTCCTGCCACTAGTGCTGCAGCAAGACGAGGAGGATCAGCGGAAGAGACGTATGGGCGCCGGGCGGTGCGGCGAGCAGTGGCGTGTGCCTGTGACACCATAACTCGGCTATTTATTGGCCACTTGTCCGTCTTTTCCATGCATGTTAGTTGATTCCTCACAGCAATAATCATGGTTTAGTGGCTTGGCGCATTCGCTAAGATAGTAGTCGACGCCCATACCGGAATAGCAATCCAGGTAGTGTTCACTTGAAGGTGACAACAAGACTGCGGTCAGCGAGCGCAGGTAGGCTGAGGTCGCATTGTTTGGGCAATAACTTGAGTATGATCCAAGTACGGATATGAGTGCATCATTTTGAGTTTGGATAGTAGGGCATTTCAAGGCGAGAATTCTGAGAAGCTAGCAAAGAGAATGGTGTTCTCTCCATCATGCGGCTTTCTTAGCCTGCGGAGTAAGCTGCGCTTAACCCTTACCCCAGCGTCCTGTGTTATGAAACGGGGATTGGTTTGCATCAGGGTGCCATGGTTGTCAAGCGATTATTTAGATGCCTGGCTTTCGCGTAGAACTGGCAGTTGGATAATGCTGTGAAAGCGCGAACAATGTCGACCATCATCATGAAGGGGGCGGGCCTGCATTTGATGGTACTACCAAATTCGTCTTTGGTACGGAATTGTGCGAGAAACTCGTGATATTGTTTTGCATATACCCACCTAAGGGAAATCTATACTCGGTAATGAACCTTTGTATGCGGCCTCTGTTGATTTATTTATTGTGATTAAGGCTTGTTCGGACTATAAAGAAAGAGTTGCAAGATAGGCTACTTGGCTGATTGTAAGTCATTGCGCCACAGCAACAGGCCAGTCGTTGTAGTTCTGGTTGGGCTCTTGAAATGGGCCGTAATGGACATTCTTGCCTCGATCGTTGACTGCGAGGGGAATCCCGCGGCGAATTCGGGAGATAACATCCTTTCGAGTCACGTCAGAACAAGGGATCAGTGAAACAGTCAGAATGCAACACTCACGGGATTGTAGATGAACGGGCGCCCAAATGTGATCAGATCGAGCTTTCCATCCTGAACCAGACGGTCGGCTTCCTCAACCGTGTAATCATAATTGGCCATGAGGATCGAAGGACTCCCGGGGAACTTGACCATCCGCCCAAAGTCGAGGACGGGATCATATCCTGGAGGTAAGGGAAACCCTTCGGGCCGACTCGTGTTACCGAAGAAATCGCCCGTCCCCGTGTTGTGATTGGCGCCGCGGCGAGACAAGTTGATGATGCCTACGCGGCGATTGACCAGTTCCTTGATGAGATACGTGTACGTCTCCTTCATCTCCTCGTACGTGACCACAGAATCGTTCGTCTGGTCAGTGGGACAGATCTTCATGCATACAAGCTCTGGACCAAAAACTTCGGCGAAGGCGTCGGTGATCTCAAGAATGAAGCGACATCTGTTCTCAACAGATCCGCCATACGCATCCGTGCGTTGATTTGCCCGCCTAATTCCCCTCAGCGGCCATATTCGCGCCCATCAAGGAGCGGAGACTGTTAGGAACTTACGAGCTAAGGAATTGCTGAGGGAGATATCCGCTATGAGAGAGCTTCAGTGACGCCGAATTTCATTAAACCTAGATGTGGACGGAGCCGAACGTACCCTTGGGCCAAAAGTTCAACCCCGTCGAAACCCGCTTGCTTAGCGAGAACGACGGACCGGCGATAGATCTCTATAACCTCCTGCGGCTCCGCTATCTCGGTAATGTTCGCGGTGTGCCCCTGGGATTTGAGGCTTTGATTAGGCGGAACGGAGGAATCAGTGTTTCTGAAGCAGACATACCGGGTTATTGGGAAGGTCGCGATATTTGCCCCCTTGCGCCTGTATCTTGGATGGGGCCAGGACGAGCTGCTTCTTTGCTTTCATCAAAGGCAACTGCTCGTTTTGGCAACGCCCTATACCGGATTAGCAATGACTTGGGATTGGGTTTGCGCAAGAGATCAGGCAGTACCAAGATGCCAGGGCTGAAAATAAATCTTCCCCCGTCGTTCATGTACGGCTTCGGTCACCTTCTTCCAAGCCTCGGCGTGGTCCTCGGTGATCATGAAAGGCGCCCACTTCCAATCGCACCCTTGCCAGTCGATAAATGTGCCCTCTGCAATGATTAGACCAGCGCCATCGTTCGCTCGGTCCGAATAATGCTTGATTTGCGCATCGCCGGGCTTGTAGTCGTCTACGCATCGATTTCGTGTCATGGAGCCCATGACCACACGGTTGGACAGTCTGACCTTGCCCCCAATATCAATAGGTTGAAGGAGGCTTGTCATGCTGAAGGTTGAAAGCTTGTAAACTCTGACTGGGTCAAGTATTTGATTGTGTCTGAAATGACGGGACGTCAACTACTTCACTTAAAGAAGGATCCAGGAACAGTTGAGAAGTTAAACCAAGGCGTGCGACGATGCACCTTTGAACATCTTATATGCTTGATACCTTCGTTAGAAACTTCGCTGTAGACCTTGATGAAATGACGTGATATTCCTGACCGACTGCTATGACGTATGGAGCTGTTGAGGGAAGGGCGCAGCACTGATAAGGACTTCGGGATGGTGCGAGAAGTGTGGTTTCGATTTCGGAGGTGATCTACATCCTCACCAAATAGCAGCACACTGGATAAGCCGAGGTTGGATAACGTATCAGATAACGAGACAACACCACAATAGGTGAATGAATTCACACGATAACGCTAGGAGAGCTTTGAATCTTTCCTCAGAATATCTTTTAATGGTGCAGCGTGACTGTTGATAAATGTACGTGAGCGCAGGCTTGTTTCCTGTAATTGTACGCCTGCTTGACGTCAGTGAACTTTTGCCTGGGCATCAAGCTAAAGAAAAAGAATAGAGAGTACGGATTATATCATTGTATTCCTTCGACAGGCGGGAATTCCAAGTGATAGGTTGAATTAATTTGGACCATTAACTATATTTCAAACATTGGCATGTGTACACTGCTCATCCTCGTCCTCTACCGGAGGGTCGAAAGCGTATTGTTGACTTGTTGCGGCCCGCAGGTTGGTAACGGCGTGTTTTGTATCGATCAGTGCCAGGGGAGATTCTGACTCCGCAGAGGATAAGTTTGAAGTACCGTCATGCAACGCGGGTTGCTGCGGAGTATGGTCATTTTTCCGCGAAGCGCTTATGAGGTTGGCCTCCATGATCGCTTTCTTGTTTTGCATGNCGAAGTGGTCAACGCTCNACCGAGCACACCGGACCGGTGTGGGCACGGGCTATTCTCATGACACGCTCACTAAGCACCTATTTATACACA